>CM076582.1:1153751274-1154293308 GCA_034641835.2 Pinus albicaulis | reverse complement strand
TGTGTTGGGTTGGAGCCCGATTATCTTGCTTACTTTGTATCACAACATTGACCCCCCAGACTCTGCAAGGCATAAATTCCACCCGTAATTAATCGCTGCCGTGGGGGGTCCAGAGGGGGCGTAGCGCTTTTCGAGCCCCCTCGCGGGGGTTTTGGGGTAGCGCCCCGAAGCTAAAAAATAGATGTAAAATTGCCTTGTAAAAGTATAGAAATTTCTAGTCAATCCGGGTTGTTCAGGCATGGAGGACTGGCTGTGAGAAGTTATAAGGGTTTAGTTTAGGTTTTTTTCTGAAGGAAACCCCTCGTTTTTTGTTGAGTGTGTCATCGCGGTCGTGTATTGTGTGCATTCTTAGCGAAAGAGGGAGACTGTGAGAGAGAGCAAATGATATTACAGCGGATCTGCTGTAGGTTTTGTCTCTTCATTTTGTTGGATAATATAAAGGAAGGACTGGCTGTTCGGGGTGGACGTAGCCCAAAATGGGTGAACCACGTATATCTGTGTCTCTCTGGTTTTATGTGTTTTTTGTGTGCTTGTATTTTCCGCATATTTTATAAGTTTCATTGCTCTGTAATATTTAATTTAAGTGGGAATTAGTTAGGTAAATTGACTCGGGGTTAGAGTCAAGTTTGACCAAGTTAAACAATGATGGTTTTGGGGTACATGGTATTGTGCACCCATGGTTTTCAACCCATGGTATTGCATGTAATGGAGCCTATAAAAGGCTGGGAATACTTCATTGTAATGTAGGCCTGGAGGTGAGTGGTGAAGGCTCACCTGGCCGGATTGGCCAGGGTTTTGGCCAATGGTTAATGAAATTTCATTGGTTGGGTTTTTCCCTGGAGTTTGGGGTTTTCCCGGTAAAATATTTGTGTTAATGCTTGAAGCTATGTCAGTTTTTTATGTGATTCTCTTAAATATTTTATTTCTCATAAATCCTAACAAGATGGTGTCAATATAGTGATATGATTATGTATATAAATGTATCGTGCTAATATAGACTGATTTTGCAGATGATATATCCCCCCCTGAACTTCACTAAGGTATGTTGATTATGTTTATATTTGGTTTATATGACATGGTATGTTTGCAGGAAGAAGATAAGAGATGACTAGAAAAATGGTGGATTACAATTCACGAGATTCCTCTCACAAAATTAGATAGTAGCTTAAGAGAGTACTTCTATTACATGCTGGAATACACACTTCACTTTGAGAAGTGTAAAAGAATAAATTAGAATTTTTAAAGTAGATAATGACATGATTATTTAGTCACATAAAAGGCTTGTCAAGGCACATGAGAAAAAATTAGAGGTCAATGCAGTTATTCTTTAGAGTTTTCTAGACTTGCAAAGATATGGACAACTGCAAATTAGTTATGAACAAGAGGAAAAAAATAATGAGGCATATGTCAGCATGTCTCATGGTGGGCCTAGGTCAGGCATAGGTGATATAGTTAGAGATTGAAGATTCTTGGATACACCTAATAGGAGAGAAATGGATATGGGTTCTACTCTAGTTCTAGATGAAACAAGTATCATGGTCATCATCACTATCATCCTTATAGGAGGAATGGAACGGGATATTTACCAGATGAGTTCAAGAAATCCAAGCCACCTACATTTGATGGAGAGTTTAAGAAAACATAGGATGCAAAGGCATGGTTACTTGGAATGATGAAGTTATTTGATCTTCATGATTACACAGAGAACATGAAGGCCAATATAGTTATTTTCATCGCTAAAGGGAAAGAATACATTTGGTGGGAAGATGGGAAGTGTGTCAGAGACATCAGGAAAAAATGATTTGAGTTGGAATGAATTCAAGAGAATCTTTAGGAAGAAAAATTTGTTAGAGAGGTACTACGATAGTAAGTCCAGGGAGTTCTAAGAAATGAAGATGGGATCGATGATAGACGAGGAATAAATGACTAAGTTCTTGGAGTTGTTGAGGTATGTTTCATATCTTAAGGATGCGAAATTCAAATTTCAAATATTTGTCAGTGGATTTCCATTAGCATTTAAGTATCATATTGAGTATGATGAGTCTTGGTCACTAGAAGAAGTCACTAGGAAGTTGAAGCACTATTATGAGCAATCTAAACGTAAGACTCAATGCAAGTGGGATTGAAAAAGGGAATGATAAGACTAAAGGTACATGGCCACCAAAGCAAACACGAACTTAGGATGCAGGTGAGAAATAAAATTTTAATCCTTATAAGAAGTTTAATGAAGTAGAGGAGATACATGGGCTACAACTTGGAGAGCAGTAGAATAGAGGTGATGGTAGGAGATAGTTGCAGAATTTGATATGTGTAAAGGAGCATCTTAAGAAGGATTGTTTTTCGTATCAGGGTGATAGGCCTAAAATATATAGTTCTAAGGAGACCTAAAAAATTGGGGAAGTTGGAAAGAGTATTCCACGGATCTATGTAGCATTGGATAATAGGAAGGTTGATCATCAGGAATCTATTTTTGAGATGGAAGGTAAGCTTTGTGATCGGGTTGTTTTATTTTGATTGACCCTAGATCTAATTATAGTTATGTTAACCCTGACCTGGTGGATAAGTGTGGTTTGAGAAAAGAAGTGCTTGCAGAGTCTTGGTTGGTATAGTTGGCTATAGGTACTAAGAAAAGAGTTCATCATTGGGTAAGAGATCATGTATTTAAATTGAATGGTATGCCTACATCAACGCATCTAAATGTGCTTCCATTAGGTTCATACAATATGCTTCTGGGTATCGATTGGTTGTATCTTCACATGACTAACGTGGATTTTTATGAAAAGGCTAATGAATGCTTGGATTAAAATAGACAACAGAGAATATTATAGGGTAAGAATAAGGCTACATTGGTGAGAATGGTTATAACTATGCAGGAAAAAATGCAATTGCAGGAAAGGGTGTGTATTTTTCACAGTGCATGTTTGATCAGGGGCTCGATTTTATGCTCAAAAGTCATATTTCTCATATTTTCTTGGAACCTGAACAACCACATAGTGCTCATCATTCTAAATCAAGCGCACTTCGTTTCACAAAAAATGGTCATCGTATGATCCTAGAAATGCGATCTGTCCGCTTTGCTAAATAGAAATTTAAGAAAAAAAATGACAGGTTAGATGCCCAGTCGACAATTTGTACTGATGACGTGGCATGTTGACTGTGAAGGTAATTTTTATTTCCAATTTCTCTGACTAATGGTAAGCTTCCATTTGGTAGCATGGAATTGGTTCATAATTGGGGTGATGTGGTGTAGTTTCATTGGATTAATTTTGAGCCAACTGAGTGAGGACACGAGGTGCATCCTAGGGTCGCCACGTGTTCCCCCCCCCCAAGTTGTATTATGGTGTGAAATTTTTTGGGATAGGTCCGGGCAAAGGCACCAGGGTTTGACCCTGTGACCTCCCACCACACAGTCGCACACATTACCATCTCGCCTACCACATGGTTCTTAAACGTTTATGGAGCTCATATATATATTTATATTGAACCAAAGTTCATGCCAAGGGAAGATGGGGGCCAACCCCGAAGGGCTAGCCCCCGGTCCATAGATATTATGTGCTAGACCACCGTTCAGAGCTCTAACCTTAATGTGGAGGTTTAACACTAAACATGTCTATTAACATTTAACCCTGTTTATTATGCGCTAATCCAAATTTTAAAAGTGGATTAAGTTAAGCATGCAATTAGTGCTTAGCTGCACTTAACTAGTGCTAATCACCACTTAGCACTATTTTCATTTTAATTGGAAGACCTTTGAATTTGGTGGAAACTGCCAGTTTTAGTGGCAATTAACTAGTTTAGGGCCTAAAATAATGGGAGAAATTGAAGAGGCCATAAATTTTGCATTTTTCGACCAATTTGGGCTCACAAAGAGGCTAGCTAACCATTTTGATCCATTCTTGACTCATTGGAGCAAGTTACAGGAGCCAAGGATCATTGTAATTAAGTCAATTTAACAGTTTTATCATAATATAGATGCCCAAGCCATGGAAGCTAGACCAAGGAGATGTAGCCCAGGAGGGGTGAACTCCTCCATCAAATACCTGTGTTAATGTTATGTACTTTATTTTTTGTTATTCAACTCTTATTTTTATGTTAAATTTCTCACTGAATTGACATGAAAAACACACACGAGACTTGATAACATGCAAGAATACCTGAACCCTTAAGCACACATAAGACATTTTTTTATAAAATATGAAAGGGGAATTAGCTGAGTATTACTAACATCCTCCATTCAGATCATTTTTGGTATCAAATCTCAAGTTATTTAGGTTTTTTTTGTGCAAGAAGGGATCTAATTGTTTGTAATTTTTTGTCATGCTTACAAGGTTAAAACTCAAAAGAGGAGAAGGGAAGCTGGTTCAGAGCCTTGAAGTTGGGCCAAGAGGAAAAACGAAAAGGCTTCCAAAGTGTTCAACACTAGAACATCCTCAAGTTGAAGTTCAGTCTTTAGTGAGCATGTCTCATGAAGGAGAACCTATCATGACAGAAGATGAGAGAGCATTCCAGAAGGAATTCTTTGATATGACTCAGATGGTTAAAGTCCTCTATGAGGAAAGTAATGTAAGGATGCAAGGAGAGAGTTCAAGGCCTCCAAAAGGAAAGGGTTCTCCAGGAGGAGGATGCCATGGAGATGGTAAGAATCCACCATCCACTCCACCATCATCCTCACCACCATCTTCACCTTCCTCATCATCATCTTCCACTACCACAACTCTTCCATTTGTTCATCCACATACTTCAAAAGGAGCTGGTAAATCACCCTTTCTTAAAATTGATTTTAGGTTTGAGCTTCTAATGTATAATGGTGAAGTTAATGCAAAGAAGTTGGATAATTGGATTCGTCAGTTGGAGGTTTATTGTAGAATTCATAACCTTGAAAAAGATGACATAAAAATTCAATTGGATTCCTTGAGAATGGAGGGTTCAACACTTGTATGGTGGGAAGAAGGGACTCAAGAAGAGATTAAAAACCAAGATAATATCTCAATGTCTTGGTCAAATTTTATTGCTGCCATCAAATGGCAATTTTATCTTCTATCTTACATGAAAAAATCCATTATGGACTGGAAGAATTTTAGACAATTGAAAGGGAAAAGTGTGGAAGATTATACTCATGAATTTAGGAGAAGAGATCTTATTTTGGGTGTTAATTTTTAGTCTCAAGAAACTTTGTTCAAGTATATTGTGTGTTTTCACATTTATCTTAGAGATACTATTCTCATGTTAAATCCCAAAAACTTAGATGAGGTTTGCGTTCAAGCCATACATCTAGAAGCAAGAGGGAAACATAGTGCATATGAGAAAAGTGATAGTTTCCTTGAGTATGAGGGTAAAGGAAAGTGTAAGTTTAATGGAAGAGGAAAGAAAAATAGTTCTATCAAAATAGAAAAATAGAAAATCACATATAAACATTGTTTGAATACTGGCCATGATGAAGGCCATTGTTGGCAACTCCATCCAAAGTTGAAGCCAAACAAACTTAAATCTAAAGAGAAGGGGAAAATTGTTGCAATCATTGAACATGACTTAAGTTCAGATTTAGGAGATGAAACCAAGATTACAACAATGGGTTTGAAAGGTAAGAACATAGAAAGCACAAGTTCTTCAAGTTGTTGGAATGTAACTCAAGATGAAGATACAATAATTGAACTCTTTCATATTAGAGTCATTTCAAAAATAGACACACTATTTGACAATTGTTCTCTAGATAATTTCATTTCTGAAGAATTAGTTAAGAAGTTAAATCTTGAAACTGTTGCACATCCAAGACCTTATGCTTTAGGATGGATATGCAAGGATGCAAACTTGCAGGTAACAAGGAAGTGCATCCTAAGGTTTGCAATCAATTCAAAATTTCTTGACATAGTTGAAATTGATGTAGTGTCACTTGAGATTTCAGGTATTGTTTTGGGAAGTCCTTATATTTATGATAGGAAAGAATTATTTCATCCCCATGAGAATAAGTATCACTTTTTTAAGGATGGAATTGAGTACATAGTTAGAGCACATAATAAGAAGAGAAGTTTGTCTCTTATACATGCATGAGAAATGAAGAGAATAGTGAATGCAAGTCAAAATTTGACTTTGTTAATGATCAAGCATAGAGATGTTTTGAATGAGACCTTTCAAAAATATGCATCGAATGAACAATTTGATTTCATTGAAGTTCATAATGCTTGTAATAATATTTTTTAGGACTCTAACAGGTTTCCTTATAAAGGAGGTAAACAAGATGTGAAAGATTTGCATTAGTCAACATCAGTGTTGAGCAGCAATGGAAACAAGATGTCGGTGCAAGAGAGTGCAAAGGTCAAAGAGAATGTGCAAAATAAATTTGACAAAGAAGGCATAGGTTCCAAAAGTACTTGTTTTGGTTTCCAAAGGGTACATGTCAATGGAGAAAACACTTGGTCAAAAGTCAATGCAAGTACAAGGCAAGACAAGTTAAAAATCTCCATGTCGATAGTGTTCGAGGTGAGACGGTTTTCAAGTTTCCTTTGATTGACGATCGAGGTAGAAACAAGTTTATTTCCTCAAGGATAGCTTGTTCTTCAGCAAATTCAGGGAAATTATAGCATAATAGTGTCTACAATAGCAAGACAAGGTCTCGAGAGTCAAGGAAAATATTAGTTTTTGTGAAAATCCCAAATTGATGTAAATGGGAAAATTCTAGTGGATTGAGACTGGAAGGCTGAGGGAACTGTACCCTCATCGACATGTTCAGTAATGAAATATATTTTTGGGTCAAAAAGGCTTCCAGTGGGAGGGAATGATTAGTTGCTCAATTTTATGCTCAAAAATCAAAGTTCTCAGATTGTATCGGAACCTAAATGACCGCATAATGCTCGTTGTCCTGAATCTGGTGCACTTTGTTTCACGAAAAATGGTCTTCGTATGCTCCCAGAAACATGATGTATCCGCTTTCCTAAACATGTAAATTTTTTTTAAATGACAAATGAAATGCCCAGTCATCAGTCCATGCTACTGACATGGCATGCTGAATGTGCAGGTCATTTTGATTGGAAATTCATCCAGCAAATGGTAAGCTACCACTTGGCAGCATGGCATTGGTTCGTATTTGGGGTGACGTGGTGTAGTTTCATTGGATTAATTTTGAGCCAACTGAGTGAGGACACGTGGTGCAACCTGGGGCAACCACGTGCCCCCCCAAAGTTGTATTATGGTGTAAAAATTTTTGGGACAGGTTTGGGCTGAGGCACCGGGGTTCGACCTCACGACCTCTCGCCCCACAGCCGCACACATTACCGTCTCGCCTACCACATGGTTCTTAAAAGTCTATGGAGTTCATATATATTTATGTTGAACCAATTTTCACGGCAGGGGAAGGCGGGTGCCAGCCTCCGATGCATAGAACCTATGCGCCAGACCATCGACGAGAGCTTCAACCTTAATGCGAAGGTTTAACACTAAACAAATTTATTAGCATTTAACCCTGTTTATTATATGCTAATCCAAATTTTAAATATATATTAAGTTAAGAACGTAGTTAGTGCTTAACTACGCTTAACTAGCTCTAATCACCACTTAGCACTAATTTCATTTTAATTGGCAGACCTATGGATTCGGTGGAAACTTCCAGTTTTAGCGACAATTAACTAGTTTATGGCCTAAAATAGTGGGAGAATTTGAAGAGGCCACAAATTTTTCATTTTTCGACCAATTGAGGCTCGGAAAGAGGCTAGCTGACCATTTCAAGCCATTTTGGACTCATTGGAGTAGGTTATAGGAGAAAAGGAGCATTGTAAACATGTCAATTTGAAAATTTGAGCATAATATAGATGCCCAAGCCACGAAAGTTGGACCAAGGAGATGTAGCCCAGGAGGGGTGAACTCCTTCATCAAATACATGTGTTAATGTTATGTATGGCGATTTTCTATACTTTATTTGCTATTGTTAAGCTCTTGTTTTTATGTTAAATTTCTCACTAAATTGACATGAAAAAAAAACATGAGACTTGATAACTTGCAAGAATACTTGAACCCTTAAGCACACATAAGACATTTGTTTATAAAATCTGAAAGGGGAATTAGCTGAGCATTACTAACATCGTCCATTCAAATCAATGTTTCCAGTGATAAAGGTAACGATGTTGAGGATGCAAAAGTCTTGAAGAGGTGTGCGATTTTACAAAAGTTTCCAGATGTATTCCTAGCATAGTTTTCAAGGTTTCCACCTCATAGAGAGGTGTAATTTTCTATTTACTTGGTACCAGGGGAAGTATCGACATCAAAGTAAACTTACAAGATAAGCACTCCAGAGCTAGTGGAATTGAAGTTACAGTTGAAGGAAATGCTTGACAAGGGACACATTAGGCCAAGTGTATAATCTTGGGGTGTATCAATGTTGTGTGTGAAGAAGAAGGATGGAAATATCAGATTGTGTAATGATTATAGGCAACTAAACAAGGTGACGATTAAGAATAGTTATCCTATATCGAGGGTTGATGACTCATTTGATCAGTTGAAGGGAGAAATGATGTTCTCTAATATTAATTTGAGATCATGACTGCTTTCCAAACCAGGTATGGGCATTATGTGTTTGTTGTAGTTCCTTTTGGTTTGACTAATGCTTCGAGTAATTTCATGTGTTTAATGAATATCGTGTTAGGTCCTTATCTGGACAAGTTTGTGATTGTATTCATTGATGATATATTGATATATTCCAAGAATGAGGATGTTAAGTCCCTATAATATTAGTGTAGCCTCCTTATTAATATTTTTGTGCCCATGTAGCCCCAATATTGTTATTGTTTCCACATAGAAGCCCAATATTATTATTATTGGTCCCTTATGTTATTATTTTTATGTAGGCTCTTGATGCAGGAGCATTCTTCAAGGTTTATAAGACCTAGGAATTTTATCTCACATTTACTAAGGGGAGTGGGTTCCATTAATTATTTTGTTTATTTTCCTAAGTTTAGTTTGAGTTCTAAAGAGATTTAAATGTAATTTGATTAATGAAGAATATCTTGTGAGTTGTAGAGATATTAGGGATGAGTGAGTAATCCTAGGAAGAGTGAGGATTTTAGGAGTGTAGAGGTATAATATAGGATTTTGGTTGAGTAAAGAATGGAATTGGGAGAAGCTTTAGGAAATATTGAGAGATTTCTCGATCTGAAATGAAATTAGTTCATGATTCCTTTTTTGTATATATTGGTAAGCATTTTGAAATATCAGGGGTTGGCCTGGAGTTAATAGTTTGGGCCTTATGAGCCAGGAGTTAGTAGTTTTATGAGTATAGCATTAGCCTTTGTAAATATACTTTGTTATATTAATAAAAAAACACAGTGTGCAGTGAGAATAATGAAATGGGGTTTTGATATCTGTGTTGTGTGAATAATTATGTTTCTAAAGGTTTATTTATATCTATCCAATGGTGAATTTCAATTCATTTCTAACTGATTCATTGACAGAGTATAAAATTCTTTAAATTGTGAATATGTGTAGTTAGAAGGTTTCTCTGTGTTGAGTGATATTGATGAAATTTCTGAAGTTTTCCTTTGTGGAACCTTGTTTAGAATTTTTCTTAGAAATTCGTGCACAGGTGCATATGAGTTGATATTTCCTTATTGAAATGGAAGACAGATCCATTTGGCAGTAATTGCAGTGGTATTACTGTGGACGGAAGGAAAAATAAATATATTTTCCGAAGGCAGAACTGTATTTTTCCCCAAAGTTCCAGAGGTTTTAGAACAAAAGTGTAAAGGGTGAATGGATGGCAGAGATTAGATCGCAACGGTGAAGCTGGAGAATGGATGGTTGAGATTATATTGTAGATCTGAAGTGAAAGTGGTGGATGGTTGAGATCCTATTGTAGAAATGATGTGGAAGGTGGATGGTCATGATCAAGTTGCAGAAATGACAACGAGATAATGAATGATCCAGATTACATTGGATTGGCCATAAGATGGTTAGAGCACATCGCAATCAGCGATTTTTATATTTACATTTTAAGACATTACAAGTTAATTGGTTTAAGTTGCAATGCGATAAGAAGTGGGGTTGTGATGTGATGTGATTACATATCGCACATGATAGAGGATCCTTGTTATTGCTATTTGTTAAGATGTGCGACATGCAATAAGTTATTCGCTGCGATTTGCGAAATCGAGAATTCGCAAACATTGCAATATGGTTAAACTTGTGATATTGCGATGCGGTTGAGCTACGAAGTGTGATAGGGCAGAAAGTCATGGTGATGTGATTTAGAAAGAATAGAGTTGCGATGTGATAAATCTTCCTTGTTTAATGTGAAAGGGTGCATGCAGAAGTGATGTGTAGGTAGAGAAAGGTAAGTTGAAGTGCTAAGGTTAAAGCGCTTATAATAAAGGTTGAAAAGATAAAGGTTTTATTGAAGGGAGCTTTCGCTAATGAATTTTATGATGAAAAAAGTGGGTCTATAAATGGTTAATAGGTTTTATGAACCTATGTTAATTGAAAAAATTCAAAATATATACTCTAGAAGGAGTATAATCCTGGGTTAAGGCGGGGTTAGTAGTTAGCCCTGCATCATTTTTGGTATGAGAGTGAGACTAGTGCTCTTTGGACTTTTTATTCAAAGATTGAATTTTATTCTTAGTATGCGTATAATTTTTTTTGGTATTAGCTCCAGATACAAGGGGTCATGGTCTAAAAGGAATTGGTCGTTGGGAGATCAGAACAAAAAATATTTTATGTAGAGAATAATCCTAAAATGTTGCAGGTAATGAAGACTTCAGCCATTTCATTCAAGAAAGACTGTGAAAAGAGGTTTGAGGAAGAAAAGATCAGGGAAGGATCTTGTAAGTTTAAAAAATAATTTAATGATATATGTATGTGAATGTAAGTAGCAACAAGAAATTGTAGCCAGGTAGCTGTGACAAAGGACAAGGGAGAAAGTGAAGAAATTATAGCAAGAGATGTTGTAAGGAAATGAATAGAACATGGATGTTCTCAGAAGGAAAAGAAAATTAGTTGGAAGAAGAACTGAATTGCAGATAGTAAAAAGTAAAGCAACATGTTTATTTTCCAAGCTAATGAAAGCTTAAGGAGATAATATCATTGGAATATCTCTCAGGTATGAGTTATATTTTGATATTTGGTCTAATTTGAATTATTTTCATAGTGAAGAGAATGATAGCAGTCAACGCACAACAGCAAACTGTGTAAAGGGAAGAGAAGTTGTGTTAGTGGAAAATTCAGTAAAGGAGATTGTTGTAGAAAGAAGAGAATATCAGAGTTCTCAAAATAGAGAGAGTGGTAGGTGAGCATTGATTACAAAATCCTCACAGTGTTGGAAGCTGAGGAGAAAGAGTGCTCAAAATAGGTTTTGTTGCAAAACAAAATATACCAAGATGATGAGTTGGTGTAGGTGACAAGTAAAGACTTGTTACAAAGACATGAGAGAGGATTATTTTAAGTTCACAGTGGACAAAGGGAGTCCACATAAAGAAGTCGAGATGACTATTAGGGGTCATGAGAGAAGCCACAATTGAAGAAAGAAAGATGTCAAGGAAAATGGCAAGGGAAAGAAGATGAGTCAAGAGGTACTTGACAAAGACATTGCTGAATTGAAAGCAAGTATTGATGCAATAATAATGCTGCTTGAAGACTGTGAAAGGGGCCAAAGGTATGGTTGGAATATGAAAAGAAAGAAGATAAAATGGAAGTTGTTGTGGAAATAGATAAATAGGATAATATACATCAGATTAAGAGAAGAACTCAGAGCAGTCGAGTTAAAGGTGAATATGGCTATTGTAGACTTGAGAAATAAGTTTACCATGTTGAGGAAGAAATTATTGATGATTTTTAGAACTTTTGGACAAGTTCAGATCAGCTGAGAGATGTGATGATTGAGACATCAAAGGAAGATGAGCTTTGTATTTTTGAAACAAATGTTTTGTGTATGTATGCAGGTGATGAACATCCTTCAAAAGATTTATTTATACAGGTTTATGAAGAAATGAAGTTGTTAGAAGAGATGGTTGTAATAGAACAATTCTTAATTGAACATGTGTTCAAAGACAGTGAAGATGGACAACTATTAAAGACTACTATGGAAGCTGAAAACGATGAATGTAGTGAGACTTGGAAAAATGATGGAAGACAATATAAAGACAAAAGGAAATTTCATATTGCGAAAGAAGAAGTAGAAAAGAAGTATGAAGATAGCCTTATGATAGGATCAAACCAGAGTATATGTACAGTGAAAACACTTGAGGTAATTGGATTATCTCTTCAAATTTTATTCAAAAATTATGAACCTGTATTGATAGTTGATGGGCAAGAAATTTTCTTGAAAGGACATAATGGAGCATCAATGGAAAGGGATCTTAATAAAGATTGCATTGTGTAATATGGTATAACATAAATTTATAAGGAGGATTTGGTCCAAGGAGGTTCAGTTAATCCAGTAAAGGCTATGAAGAAGAAAGGAAAAGAGGACAGTCAGGAACTTAAGAATAGGTTGGCAAAAGCTAATGCACAACGGAAAATTGAAGACAATGTTATTTGTACAAATTTCAAAAGGAGTAAAGGTGAATGTAATTAACACACTAAAAATATACATCCAATCTTAGAGGATGAAGGAAAGGATGTTGTTGTGAACTATGCATTTGCAGTGAGCAGCAAAGGGATTCAATGGAATGTGATATTCATGGTGTTAACGGTAATTTTTATTGTTGTAAAAGGGAATTTACAGTGGAATGGAAAATATGTTGTATATTGTGATTTTGTTTCCTGTACAAAAACAAAGAGAACTTTAGCTTCTAAAATTATAGATTGGTAGATTTCGATTGAAAAGAAAGAGGAATGGAAAAAGAAACTTAGTTGCTTACAAATTTGTAAGGAAGA
This sequence comes from Pinus albicaulis, assembly GCA_034641835.2. Classification (NCBI taxonomy): domain Eukaryota; kingdom Viridiplantae; phylum Streptophyta; class Pinopsida; order Pinales; family Pinaceae; genus Pinus; species Pinus albicaulis. Next base: position 1,154,280,453 of record CM076582.1, on the reverse strand, counting down.
AAAGGGTAGAATGAAAAGAAATATGAAAGGAAGAAAGGCCAAAGAGAAGAACAAAGAATAATTTTCTAAGACAATACAATATGAAGGAGGATATGACAAGTTTGACATGTCATATGCACATCAAGGAGATGACAAGTTAGAGAAAACTTGGAGTAGAGTTAATGAGGGAAAAGATGGAGAATGTAATATGTTTTCTGATTTTGAATTATTAATTTTTGAATGTGTTTTCCAATATTAAAGACAAGATTCTCTTGGAGATATATTTTTTTATGCAAATATGAGGGAGTATGCAAGTTCTGGAGATGCATAAAATCAGTTTCCCATATGGAAACAAGAAGATGGGAGAAAGAAACTAGTTGATTCAGAAGTTTGGAATGGAGAAAAGAGAGTTGATATGACTCTTACACAAGTCGTTGCAGAAGAGAAAGAAGACTACAGAGGATGTGAAATTACAATCCATGAACAAATTTTGGTTTGATCCAAAGAAGATTTGAATGTCAAGAGTTTATCTTGAGTTTGCAAATGAAAAATTGGGTGAATAGTTCAGTTAAATTTAACGTGAATATGGAGACAATTGAACAAGGTTCAATAATTAAAATTTTTCTAGTTGATGGAAAATATATAGTGGGAATGTCATATGTTCTTATGTCAAACAAGGAACAATCTTCTTTTGAAATTGAGAAGATTCCACTCAAGATATTGGATAAGTGGATGATGAAAAGAACAAAAGTGATCAGTATGAGAAATTTTCAAAGTCAACAAGTCAAGAAGAGATGGAAGGATATGTAGGACAATATAAAGAAAATTGTTTGGAAACAGAAGAGGATGTTGGCGATAGGGTCAGGAATGAAAATATATAGTCAGGTACAAGACAATGGAACTAGTGGAGAATACATGAAGTTGAAGTTCAATTCTGTTGAGATGATTACAAGACAAAAACACACAGAGGTACATAAATTTATGTTTCTTGAATACATTCTTATGTTTAATATCAGTATCAAAACACTATGCAGTGGAGATGATCATGACAACAGAGCAAAAGGACATCCACAATGCAAGGTTTGGCATCCGGGAAAAGGAGAGAATGCAGCAAATACACCTGCAATTGGAAAAGGTTAGACAACGAGCTGGAAGATGAAGTTTGATGAAGTTTACAAGAAAGGAAGTTGGAAGACTCATGAATAGGATTCCATGAATTATTTCAACCTGGGAAGTCTGATGCAGGATCATTCTTCAAGGTTTATAATACCTAGGAGTTTGATCTCACATTTACTAAAGGGATTGGGTTCCCTTAATTATTTTGTTTATTTTCCTAAGTTTAGTTTGAGTTCTAAAGAGATTTAAATGTAATTTGATTAATGAATAATATCACGTGAGTTGTAGAGATCTTAGGGATGAGTGATTAATCCTAGGAAGAGTGAGGATTTTAGGAGTCTAGAGGTTTAATATAGGATTTTGGTTGAGTAAATAATGGAATTGGGAGAAGCTTTAGGAAATATTGAGAGATTGTTTGATCTAAACTGAAATTGGTTCATGACTTATTTTTTGTATATATTGGTAAGCATTTTGAAACATCAGGGGTTAGCCCAGAGTTAATAGTTTGGGCCTTATGATGCAGGAGTTAATAGTTTTATGAGTATAGTGTTAGCCTTTGTAAATATACTATGTTATATTAATAAAAAACACAGTGTGCAATGAGAATAATGAAATGGGGTTTTGATATATGTGTTGCGTGAATAATTCTATTTCGAAAGGTTTATTTCTATATTTCCAATGGTGAATTGCAATTCATTTTTGATTGAGTCATTGACAAAGTATAAATGCATTAAATTGTGAATCTCCATAGTTAGAAGGTTTCTCTATGTTAAGCGATATTGATGAAATTTTTGAAGATTTCCTTTGTGGAACCGGTGTTTAAAAGTTTTCTTAGAAATTTGTGTGCAGGTGCATATGAGTTGATATTTCCTTATTGAAATGGAGGATGGATCCATTTGGTGGTAATCTGAGGAGACATCGTGGACTAAGGAAAACAAATATATTTCAACCGGGGAGTCCGATGCAGGAGAATTATTCAAGGTTTATAAGAACTAGGAGTTTTGTCTCACATTTACTAAAGGGAGTGGGTTCCATTAATTATTTTGTTTATTTTCCTAAGTTTAGTTTGAGTTCTAAAGATATTTAAATGTAATTTTATTAATGAATAATATCTCGTGAGTTGTAGAGATCTTAGGGACGAGTGAGTAATCCTAGGAAGAGTGAGGATTTTAGGATTCTAGAGGTCTAATATAGGATTTTGGTTGAGTAAATAATGGAATTGGGAGAAGCTTGAGGAAACATTGAGAGATTGTTGGATCTGAACTGAAATTGGTTCATGATTCCTTTTTTATATATTGGTAAGAATTTTGAAACATCAGGGGTTGGCCCGGAGTTAATAGTTTGGGCCTTATGAGGCAAGAGTTAATAGTTTTACGAGTATAGCATTAGCCTTTGTAAATATACTCTGTTATATTAATAAAAAAACACAGTGTGTAGTGAGAATGATGAAATGGGGTTTTGATATCTGTGTTGTGTGAATAATTCTGTTTCAAAAGGTTTATTTTTATTTTTCCAATGGTGAATTGAAATTAATTTCTGATTGAGTCATTGACAGAGTACAAAATGCATTAAATTATGAATCTGCATAGTTAGAAGGTTTCTATGCGTTGAGAGATATTGATGAAATTTCTGAAGTTTTCCTTTGTGGAACCTATGTTTAAAAGTTTTCTTAGAAATCCATGTGCAGGTGCATATGAGTTGAGATTTCCTTATTTTAATGGTGGATGGATCCATTTGGCGGTATTGCAGTGGTATTACTGTGGACAGAAGGAAAAAAATATTTTCTCGAAGTAACTTTACTTTTTCCCTAAAGTTCCGTAGGTTTCGTAAAAAAAGTGATGTGTAAATGTATAGCGAGATTAGATTGCAAGGGTGAAGTTGAGAATTGATAATGGAGATTATATTTGCATATGAAGCGAAATCATTGATGGTTAAGATCCTATCACATAAATGAAGTAGAAGGTGGATGGTCATGATCAAGTTGGCAAATCACAGCGTGAGATTTGGACGATCTGTGATTACATAACAGTTCTTGGCCATAAGATGTTTAGCACACATCACAATCGATGATTTTGATATTTACATGTTAAGACATTGCAATTTAATTGGTTTAAGTTGTGATGCGATAAGAAGTGGAGTTGTAATGCGATGTGATCGCATATCGCACATGATAGAGGATCCTTGTTATTGATATTTGTTAAGATGTGCGACATGCAATAATTTATTCGATGTGATTTAAAACATCGAAAACATTGCAATATGGTTAAACTTGTGATATTGCGATGCGATTGAGATGTGAAGTGGGATAGGGTGAAAAGTCATGGTAATGTGATTTAGAAAGAATAGAGTTGTGATGTGATAAAACTACCTTGGTTAATGTGAAAGGACGCGTGCATAAGTGATGTGTAGGCGGAGAAAGGTAAGTTTAAGTGTTAAGGTTAAAGCGCTTATAATAAAGGTTGAAAAGATAAAGGTTGTATTGAAGGGAGTTTCCGCCAATGAATTTTATGATGAATAAAATTGGGTCTATAAAGGGTCAATAGGTTTTATGAACCTATTTTAATTGAACAAATTCAGAACATATACTCTATAAGGAGTATAATCCTGGGTTAAGACGAGGTTAGTAGTTAGCCCTGCATCAGCTCGATTATATCAGGACCCATTAGACTCCTATCTATACAAAGGAGGTCTTGTAATTTGTATCATCCAAGAATTATTCATTTAAGAAATGTAAAGGAGGTTTCCCCATCGAAGAGTCTATTTCTAAAGTCGTTGATCTATCGTTTCTTCTATTTTGTGAGTTGGTTGCATAAAATTTGGTATCAAAGCTTTGGATTTTATAGTTTCACTGCTTCAAACATGTCATCTTGGTATTTTCGCTATAACTTTTTTTTATACGAGGCTTCAAAAGATGAAATTTCAACCAATTTGCATAGAAAGATTGGTGAACATTGTGTAAAAAATCAAGATCTTGTTTTTCTATATTTTTTTGAGATAAGGTCTGAAGAAGTTAGGGTTTTTGTAAGCTCCAACTTTCATTCTCAAACAAGTGACCTAGGGAAATCGTCATAACTTTCTCTCCAAGCATTAGATTTAAATTTTGTAAAAAGTGACTGAAATTAAATAGACTTTAGTTTTTCATGTATCATTTTTAGGGCCGAAGGTCGAAAAAATTAGACGTGGAAATCCGTACAAGTTTTCTTTACTAAAATAGTCTATAATAAGGTCATTGTGGGATATCGGGTATAAATTTTGATTGAAGAATCCGATATTTTTCAAACTTATGGCATTGGAAAAAAGACTTAGAAGGATACCAAAAGACGGAATTTCAGACCTTGGAGATCTGAAGTTACATAGATACAACAATTTCAATATCGAGCTCCTAAAAATCAAGAAAAAGGTGGGTATTGTTAGCCATCTATAGTTTTTCTATATACTATGATGGAGCAAACAAGTCTATTAGTCTTCAAGAAACAAATTTCAAGAAAATCATGGACTTCTCAAGCCTTCATGTCCATTTGTCCAAGTGATCCATCTTCTAGTGTCTCCTGTTGGCCATACATGGATTTTTTTCATATACTATGATGGCTAAAACAGGTCTATTAGTCTTCAAGAAACAAATTTCAAGCAAATCTATGACTTCTTGAGGCCTTGCTATGTCCATTTGTCCAAGGGATCCATCTTTGTAAAGCCCTGCTATTGTCTTAGAGAAAACTGCTCTGAAACCCTCTTTCATTCCCATATTCTGATTAAAAATCCCTCCACTTCCTTAAAAATCCCTTTTAGACCTTATAAATCCCCTTTATTTGGTTTAAAATCACCTTTTCAACCCTATCGAAACCCCTAAAAAACCTTCAAAAAGCCCCTTTTCAACCTATTTTCCAACTTTGGGTTTTAAGCACCTTCGGCTTAAGCCTTTTCCCCTTTCCGTCTTGTGACCACGCCCTGCGACCAAAGTGCTAAGCCCATCGGCTATCGGACATTGGCGATTCCAAATTCTCCGTTCCCATTCCTTTTTCGGCTGATATGCGAAGCGCCGATGTGCTTTCCTGCTTTGAATCCCCACCTTCGATCTCGCCTCTGATCTAACGGTCCTCACACTTCATCATCGCATCGATGCATTACTCCTCGATGATCCTAGACCCCTCGTCCCCTGACCCTTTCACCACCGATATGCGAGGTCCCGATTTAATCTCGACCGTTCATTCTTCCCCGGATCGGACAGTCTGCACTCTCCTCCGTTGGCCATCGGCCATCAGCCATCGCACTTGCTCTCCCATTAGCATCGGCATATCACACTTCCTAATTCCTCCTTCCCTGGACCCTCTTCTTAGCCGATCGCCAATCCTCCGAGCTAATCCCCACCGTGGATCTCCTAGATCCAACGGCTCGCATTGATTCCCCCTTTCTTCTACCCCGCCAACCTTATATATCTTCCCGCTTGATCTAAACCATTCGATTTACCCAGATCAATGGCGTAGGTTCACTGCGGAGGCACACTCTGAGATTTTCCTCCGTACTCCCAAATGCCCCCGCTATGCGTATTTTCTTTCGATATCCCTTATAATCCCTCTGGTCCCACCCAACTGCGCTGGGCCTTTCCACCATGTTTCCTTCAAATCTCCACCGTTGATCTGCCCCCCCTAGATCCAACGGCCCACAGGGATTTTCGCACCTGTTTCTCCATAACGCTCTAAACTCCATTTTTAGCGCGAAATGGGTGGTTTTAAGAGGACACATGTCGACCTCTCGACCGTATCGCGTCAGTTTGATATTATACCACTTACCACCCGGACCCCGCGTGAATACCGCCCCCAAAATTCCCAAAACCACCATCCTGTTATTCGCGCCTGAAACCTCATTCAAACCATGGTTTCAGGTTTTCGCCATTAAATCTCATCTCCATTGCATTCACCTTTCTCCTCACTGCTCCTTTTCCCACGCCTGAGCCTTCTAAAGCAGTCAAGCCACAAACGCAGGATTTCTTAATGTTTGTCGTTGTATGCAGGTTTTAAATGGTGGTTTAATATCGCAGGCCCTCCTCCAGTCAAATATCAGTAGCAGGAATCAAGGATGATGATCCTTGGGTTCCGGACATTAAAAAAGAGATATTCAGGGTTTATTCTTACTGTTTATCAATGTCTCATGAACACTGGTGAATAGAAAAACTCTCAGCGCAAATAAAAGCCACCTGTACACCACAGAGTTAAAGTGAAGATCAATTAGGATTAGAGTGCAATCAGTAAAGACAAAGGTTAAGGCATAACTTAGGAAATCAAAAGCTTAACCTGAATATTAAAGACAAAGACACAGTTAAAGCAAAGGATGATTAAAAAGGGCCTTAAAGTAGTATCATAGGGCCCGATCAGAGTTTAAAGTTTAAACACACAGATCATCAGAAGGAGATCCTCGAATGCCACATCCGCAGAAGTTATTACTCCACCAAAGGACCAAAATGCCACTGTGGCCTGCTTTCCCTTCAAAGACACCTCGACAGCCATCCGAATGACTGAACCTATTTAAAAAATTTCATAACCGTTATTAAGCAGACATGGGGCTACAAAGCCCAAAAATGATAGTTTGCTTGTCCTAGAGGTCAAACAGGGTACTTCGGACCAAGTTAGCTTCAAAGGACAGGCCTCAGAGTTATTACCAGCCTGCTAGTTGGTTTCAGATTCAACTAAAAGCAGCTAAAGTGGTGCAAGCAGTTATTGCTATGATTATTAAGCTGAATGGGCATTCGAATACCTCTCCCACTCTATCTTAATTAATATTTATTACCATTTCTGCAACACTCTTCCTTTTTTGCACCTATATGTATTCACAGAAAAATCATTGTAAAGGGTTGGAAAATTGTTAATTGTTGAACTATTATTGAGTAAGAGTTACTGAGTAGTTGTAATATAGTAGGCTAGGAAGAGAAGTATCAGAATGTAAAAGCTATTGGACTCAAAGTATGTAACTGGTTTTGGACATCAAATAGACAAGCAGATTCATTGGATCCTGATCTAAATAATTGGTGATGTTTTTCTCACTGTTATTGTTATCCTCGTTATGTTTCCACTTTGTTCATATTCTATGATAAAGAGAAGTAAAGTATAGATTAGGATTTACTTCTAAAAGTACCCTAATTCTGACTCATAAGCTTTATCTTTATGTTTTCTTCTAAATGTGTGTTTGGGAATGATTTCAATAGAGCATAACCAGTCAAGGAATGTTGGTGAGCCCATTTCTTGTTGAGTAGAACTTGAGATGTTGTTCTTGAATGATATTTTCACTACATGCTAAGTAGAGTCCTAATCAAGGAAGTTTATGGTTAGCCCTGTCCCTTGTTTAGTATTAAACAATTGTTTTGAAGATTTCCCGTAAGAGTATGCCGAAGCAGGATAGGTTAAAGGTCCTTACTTGATCTTAGGTTACTTTTTATGTTTATCTTAAATGTTTTCCCTTGAGAGTATGTCGAAAGCAGGATAGGTTAAAAGTCCTTACCTGATCTTAGGCTGCCCTTTGTTTTCTTATATGTTTGCTTCTTTCACCACACTTCTTAATGTTCCATACCAAAAAATCAACTTAAAATATCTTCTGATATAGATGACTTGCCCTATGGAAACCCTTGAATAGTTGTTGTGTAAGTAAACCCTTTTATGACTGCATAGCCCAATGATTTAGCACTATTTTTTGACCTATTTCCCCATGCTGAAACATCCTTCCACTTATTTCCTCCTTCACTTCACATGACCTTCTCATTTAATGATTCCCAACCAAAAACAAACAAATCCCTTGTACTTCATAACTAGCCTAATATCATATCATAAGCCTTAGAGATATATCCTTTGAAAACACATATAGAGAGATCCCTCTCTGAATCCGGGAGGGCTAGATCCTAGGATTCCAAAGTGGTTATGATGTTGCCTTATCATTTGGTATGCCAATCTTCCAAATCACAAGACCCCAACATAATGGCGACTCCGCTGGGGACTAAGTGAATTACATCATATCCTTAAGAGCTCAGAAGACCCACAACAACCTTAGATTGGTAGTTAATTACTGATGGTGGACAACAACTCATCTTAAAACATTTGAAATCATCCACCTGGTGACTCCATTGGGGACTGAGTGAATTAAATCATATCCTTAAGAGCTCAGAAGACCTACAACAACCTTAGATTGGTAGTTAATTACTAATGGTGGACAACAAATCATCTTAAAACATTTGAAATCATCCACCTGGTGACTCCACAACTCCTAAAAGACTAAAAGAATCCACTAGTGATCAGTAGGCCTGCTGATTACTCCTGGTTTCACAAAGACTCCACTGGGATAGCCCATACTACCATTAAAACATCGTGCACTCCCATGATTAGGAAAATTTGAGGATTAATTTTTCCTTGTTAAAGAATATTTTTCCTCTAAAGATTGTCATATCTGGCTAACTTTCCTTTTTTGTTGGTCTAAAATCAACATAGGGGCCACTCCACATCCCAACATATCAAAGACCAAATCACTCCACTAATACAAGACTCTGAACAATTTGAAAAAATGTAGTCAAGTTTCATAGCAGAGCTTCGTTGTGAAATATCAAGTGTACTGGCAGAACTTGAATGTGTGGACCTTCCAAAGGTTATCCTTCTCAGCTTAAAATTCAATGCTAAACTTAAGCTTAAGAAAATTTTCCTAGACTTGGTGGTTGAAAGGTATGAAACTGAGATTGAAATGTTAAATTCACAAGAACAATCATACCAATTCAGGGACCCTAGAGCAGTTTTGGAAAGTCTCCCTCCCCCTAGGCAAGAATAAATTTCACTTCCTTTTTATGTGCAGGAAAAGGATGATTGTGCTTTCAAGATCCACACTGAAGATGCAGTGAACCAAGCTGTCAAGGATGAAGATAGCCTACCAGTCATGGAAGGCCTAAAATAAGAAAGTTTACATCATGTTTTTATTGATCCTGTGACAGAGTATATGGAGGCCCTGATTGGCTCAAGCTCCCAAGCATTGATCCTTTGCAAGAGCCAAAAACATTAGGAGTGGTCACCACTTGTGGTGGCCTTGGTTTTAAAGACTCACATTCAAAGTACCCTATGGTTATCTCTGAAAAGCAGTCATATTTTCTACCCTATTTTGTTACTACTTAACTGGTTGCACTGGCACTATTGTATATAAAACAACAAATATTTCCAAGTTAGATTAGGGTAGGTAGGAATGTCAATAAATCTCAGTCTGTGAGCATTTAGTTAATTTTTTGTTTTGTTTTCTTTGAAAGAAAAAATGAAAAAAATACAAAAACAATAGAAAAAGAGAAAAGAGGGCAGATGAAAAAGAAGAAAGGTACAACCCCATACCAAAAAGAAAGAGAGCCTGAAAGTGCGCAAGTTTAAATGCCACTACCAAAAGAGAGCATTGCTATCTAGTCATACAACCTAATCATGGCCAGATAGATTTCAATTTACTACTGATAGGTGAGTGAATCAGATTTTCCAAACAGTTTGATCTTGGCTTATCAGTAGGTTAGATTAGGATAGAAAAGGAATGGCTCTAATCATATCAAAACCTGAGCCAAAGATACAAAGAAGACTGGTTCTAACATGCTAAAAACTTGAACCAAGTAAAGAAGGAGAAGACAACTCTAAAAGATCAAATCAGAGCTGAAAGAAATAAGGAAGGACTCTCATTGTTTCATATCTTAAGCCTTCCAAGTTTCGTTTTACTTTTCTGCAAATAAAGGTCTATGTGCAGTTTGTTTTTGACGTCATAGCCATCACAACAAATCAGACAGATTAATCCTGGTTTGACTGTGTTTTCAATTTTTGTTTTAGAATGTAGAGAATGCAGATCTGTCAGACAGTTTAATCCTGGAAGATAGTAGATTAGGTAGAGAATTTTTGAGTCCAACTGTTTAATCTGGACTCATGGAAGTTATAAGGGTAGATTTATATTAGTTTTCTTGCTTTCAATAAAAGAATAAAAGTTGATGTCAAAGGGTTTGCAAGTCCAAGTGCACCCTGCTGAAGAAAAAATGTTAGGAAAATAGGCTGTGTAGGTAGTTGTTTGGGGAAAATTGATTTGTTATGATGCAATGATTGATCATCTTTTCAAGCAACATGATCAAAGAGGAAAGAGTATTTTTCAAAGCGCAAGACATTGATCTACATTCCAGAGATAAAATTTCTGAGGTTCTTGACACCTCCAAGGAGCTTCCATCCCCAATTGGAGCCGCTGTTAGCCATCTATAAATTTTTCATATACTATGATGGCTAAAATAGGTCTATTAGTCTTCAAGAAACAAATTTCAAGCAAATCTGTGACTTCTTGAAGCCTTGCTATGTCCATTTGTCCAAGGGATCCATCTTCGCAAAGCCCTACTATTGTCTTGAAGAAAACTACTCTGAAACCCTCTTTCATTCCCATCTTCCTATTAAAAATCCCTCCACTCCCTCAAAAATCCCTTTTAGATCTTATAAATCCCCTTTATTTGGTTTAAAATTACCTTTTTAACCCTATCGGAACCCCTAAAAAACCTTCAAAAAGCCCCTTTTCGGCCTATTTTCCGACTTTGGGTTTTAAGCACCTTCGACTTAAGCCTTTGCCCCTTTCCATCTTGTGACCATGCCCTGCAACCAAAGTGCTAAGCCCATTGACTATCGACCATCAATGATTCCAAATTCTTCGTTCCCATTCCTTTTTCGGCTGATATGCGAAGCACCGATGCGTTTTCCCACTTTGAATCCCCACCGTCGATCTCGCCTTCAATCTAACGGTCCTCACACTTCGCCATCACATCGGCGCATCGCTCCTCGGTGATCACAGACCCCTTCTCCCCTAACCCTTTCATTTTTGATATGCAAGGTCCCAATTTAATCTAAACCATTCATTCTTCCCCGGATCGGATGGTCTGCGCTCTCCTCCATCGGCCATCGGCCATCGCACTTGCTCTCCATCGGCATCGACTCATCGCTCTTCCTAATTCCTTCTTCCCGGAACCTCTTCTCAGCCGATCGCTGATCCTACGAGTTAATCCCCACCGTGGATCTCCTAGATCCAATGGCTCACATTGATTCCCCCTTTCTTCTACCCCGCCAACCTTATATATCTTCCTGCTTGATTTGAACCGTTCGATTAACCCAGATCAATGACGTAGGTTCACTACGGAGACACACCTTGAGATTTTCCTCCATACTCCCAAATGCCCCCGCTATGCATATTTTCTTTCAATATCCCTTATAATCCCTCCGGTCCCACCCGACCGCGCTGGGCCTTTCCACCGTGTTTCCTTAAAATCTCCACCGTTGATCTGCCCCACCCAGATCCAACGACCCACAGGCATTTTCTCACCCGTTTCTCCATAACGCTCTAAACTCCATTTTTAGCGCGAAATGGGTGGTTTTAAAAGGACACATGTTGACCTATCGACCATATCACGTCTGTTTGATATTATACCACTTACTGCCTGGACCCCGCGCGAATACCGTCCCCGGTATTCCCAAAACTTCCATCCTGTTCTTCGCGCCCAAAACCTCATTCAAAACTTGGTTTCAGGTTTCCGCCATTAAAGCTCATCTCCGCTACATTCACCCTTCTCCTCATTGCTCCTTCGCCCATGCCCGAGCCTTCTGAAGAAGTCAAGCCACAAACGCAGGATTTCTTAATGTTTGTCATTGTATGCAGGTTTTAAATGGTGGTTTAATATCGCAGGCCCTCCTCCAGCCAAATATCAGTAGCAGGAATCAAGGATGACGATCCTTGGGTTCCGGACATGCAAAAAGTGATATTCAGGGTTTATTATTACTGTTTATCAGTGTCTCATGAACACTGGTGAATAGAAAAACCCTCAACGCCAGTAAAAGCCACCTGTACACCACATAGTTAAAGTGAAGATCAATAAGGATTAGAGCGCAATCAGTAAAGACAACGGTTAAGGCATAACTCAGGAAATCAAAAGCTTAACCCACATATTAAAGACAAAGACACAGTTAAAGCAAAGGATGATTAAAAAGGGCCTTAAAGCAGTATCAAAGGGCCCGATCAAATTTTAAAGCCTAAACACACAGATCAGCAGAAGAAGATCCTCGAACGCCACATCCGCAGAAGTTATTACTTCACCAAAGGACCAAAATGTCACCGTGGCCTGCTTTTCCTTTAAAGACACCTCGACAGCCATCCGGATGACTGAACCTCTTTAAAAACTATCAGAACCGTTATTAAGAAGACATGGGGCTACAAAACCCAAAAATGACAGTTTGCTTGTACCAGGATCAAACAGGGTACTTCGGACCAAGTTAGCTTTAAAGGACATGTCTCAGAGTTATTACCAACCTTCTAGTTGGTTTCAGATTCAACTAAAAGAAACTAAAGTGGTACAAGCAGTTATTTCTATGATTATTAAGCTGAATGGGCATTCGAATACCTCTCCCACTCTGTCTTAATTAATATTTATTACCATTTCTGCAACACTCTTCCTTTTTTGCACCTATATGTATTCACAGAAAAATCATTGTAAAGGGTTGGAGAATTGTTAATTGTTGAACTATTATTGAGTAAGAGTTACTGAGTAGTTGTAATATAGTAGGCTAGGAAGAGAAGTATCAGACTGTAAAAGCTATTGGACTCAAAGTATGTAACTGGTTTTGGACATCAAATAGACAAGCAGATTCATTGGATCCTGATCTAAATCATTGGTGATGTTTTTCTCACTGTTATTGTTATCCTCCTTATGTTTCCACTTTTTTCATATTCTTTGATAAAGAGCAGTAAAGTATAGATTAGGATTTACTTCTAAAAGTACCCTAATTCTGACTGATAAACTTTATCTTTATGTTTTCTTCTAAATGTGTGTTTGGGAATGATTTCAATAGAGTATAACCAGTCAAGGAATGTTGGTGAGCCAATTACTTGCTGAGTAGAACTTGAGATGTTGTTCTTGAATGATATTTTCACTGCATGCTAATTAGAGTCCTAATCAAGGACGTTTATGGTTATCCCATCCCTTGTTTAGTCTTAAACAATTGTTTCGAAGATTTCCCGTAAGATTATGCCGAAAGCAGGATAGGTTAAAGGTCCTTACTTGATATTAGGTTACTTTTTACGTTTATTTTAAATGTTTTCCCTTGAGAGTATGTCGAAAGCAGGATATGTTAAAATTCCTTACCTAATCTTAGGCTGCCCTTTGTTTTCTTATATGTTTGCTTCTTTCACCACACTTCTTAATGTTCCATACCAAAAACTCAACTTAATAGATCTTCTGATATAGATGAATTGCCCTATGGAAACCCTTGAATAGTTGTTGTGTAAGTAAACCCTTTTATGACTCCATAGCCCAATGATTTAACACTGTTTTTTGACCTATCTTCCCATGCTGAAACATCCTTCCACTTATTTCCTCCTTCACTTCACATGACCTTCTCATTTAATGATTCCCAACCAAAAACAAACAAATCCCTTGTACTTCATAACTAGCCTAATATCATATCATAAGCCTTAGAGATATATCCTTTGAAAACACATAATAGAGAGATCCCTCTCTGAATCCAGGAGGGCTAGATCCTAGGATTCCAAAGTGGTTCTGATGTTGCCTTGTCATTTTACAACATGCCAATATGCCAAATCACGGGACCCCAGCAATTATTTTAAAAATTGCATAATTTGTTTTTGAAAAACATGTTTGAAGTGATTAAAGGGGAATAATGAAGAATATATATCATTGTTTGATTATGAAATTCCTCGAAACAAAAAATTGGAAACACCTAGTAATAAACGATAAATCTCTTCTATGACGCATGAAGAAGAGGAAGAAATGCAACATGATATATCAAAATCATGAGACAAAGTGAAACAAATTTCTCTCTAGCAAAGAGTAACCAAAAATGAACTAGAAGATAAGATGGTTTGTATAGAAGAAAAAATGAAAGGAAAATGGAATATTTGAAGAACGGTTTAAAAGTAGACATGGAAGGTTTGACAAAGTTGTCATAAGAAATGCTTTCTAGCGATGACAAGGTACTCCATGAAAATCAAGAAGGGGGAAAAAGAATAAGAAATATGACTTTAGAGACTCCAACATTGGGTTTAAGAACCAACAAATTCCAAAGATATATATGACGATTTTTTAATGACAAGGATCAAGTAACATGGATACTACAAATGGAGCAATTATTTTAACTACATGATGTACCGCACACACAAAATGTACGTGTTACATCTTTATATTTAGAAAAAAATCATTTTGTGTGGTATAGATGACTTTTTTATCGTAAATCATTTGTCACTTGGAAAATTTTTGCAAAAGAACTGGTATCACATTATAAGGATACAAAGAGAAATTCCTTCTTTAGCCAATTGATGAATCTCAAATAAAAGGGTACAATGGTGGAGCACATTTAGGACTTCCAAAGGCTCAATATCAAGGTAAATGATATTCAATAGGAGAATATTATTGATATCTTCATAGGGAAGTTAAAGGATACCATACAACATGAGTTTCACCTTTGGGAACCCGATTCATTGGAGAAAGTATTCAACATGGTAAAAAAAGTTGAAAGATAAATTATGGAAACAAGCAAGTATTCTAATCACAACTATAAATATGTAAGTGTTGTTGCTCCTAGCCTCCCACGGCCTACAAGGTTGAAACCACAACAACTTGAGGAAAAAAGAGAAAAAGGGCTTCGTTACAATTTTTATAGAAAATAAGCTAAGGGTCATAAGTGCGTTGAGAAGAAATGATTTAACATAGATTGTGAAGAGGAGGAATAAAAGGAACTAGAAACATCAAAACAAGAGGATATACACTAGGAATCAACCACAAAGAAAGAATAAATGAATCTGACCATAACTTGTAATGCATTGGCGAGAATTACGACTCAAACTCTCAATATAGAAGTATTTATCAATAATAAAAATGTAATAGTGTTGATCAATTATGGTAGTACCCACAATTTTATTCATTGTAAGATAGCCAAGGAATTTAATTGCTTTCTATATCCAACACTAGAGTGTCAAGTGATGGTTTCAAATGGAGGAACTATAAATTGCTCAGGGAAGTGTCATAATATCAATCTACCATAGGGGAATATGTATTGAATAGTCCAATGATTTCCATTAGAATTGTAGAAAATATCTAACACAGTTATAATACCATGTAGAAATTATATCTATGGACTTGATCAAATAATGCAATGTACTAAAGCAAGATACTGAATCCTTCTACAAAATCTATCGAATATAAAACGCAATCGCTCAATCACACGAAAGTAAGAGAAATAAGTAAATCAATACACAACACCAGATATTCCTGGGGAAATCAACTGCTCAAAACCCCTCCATATTTGTTGTATAATCAACCAAGGAATCATGAAACAATACAATGTATTTGTGATCACCACAACCACATACACTCTACCAATTGCTTCACATTGATCTACGCAAAATTTGACAAACACATAGCCAATTATCAACCTACCCTAAACCTACCCTACTTATACAATCCCTAGAGAATTAAACCCCTATTAAATAGGAAATTCAACCTTCCTTGATTGCACAATTCATCATGGGCTTCCCATGGTTTTATAACTGCACCTGGGTAGTTTGCCTAAAATACAATTGCTAGTTTACTAGCTTTGAACCTTTGTCTCAACTAGGTATCCACCAGAATTAGCATGCATTCAACTATAAATAGTGAATCATCATTTACTTGATAGATCACTATTGGTGAATTAAATATATTTTAATTCACTTGATCTTCCACTAGCTCATCAAACAATTAGAACTAGTTAAACTGATTTTAATTCAATTATTGTGAGTTAACTGAGCCCACCCACACTACACTAGTGATACAACTACAACTAGAGACTGTTAATAATATAATCACTCTACATGCCTACCTTTAGACCCTCAACTCGAAATTCTTGAGCTAACTAAGTCTTTCACACATAGTTAACTATTATAAGTTGTTATGAGATAAGATTACAATTTATTTTTGGTTGCACACTAATGTATCGATAGTACCCATCACTGTGTGACCTATGATCCCACACTGGTGTGTGTGTTGTTTTTGGATGCCAATTTCACTGTTTCTTGTTGTAAATTCAACACCCCCTCTCAACAAGAAAGGAATCAATCTATCCTGATCTGGTACCTTTGGAATGTTCTCCATGAAGCACTGCATCTACAACTCTTGAAACTGAATAGCCTCCAAAAAACTGAATCAATATAATGCATCTGTCATCAGAGTCTTCTGAATGCTGATAGCTACTTCACATGTCTACTAGACTCTCTGCGTTGCTGACATCTGCATTCATGCTCTCTGCACTGCTCCCAACTTTGAATTGTGCTCGAGTATCCGACAATTGTCACTCTGATTTTTTCCACTTGACATCATTAGGGGAATTTTGAGGTCTAAAATGGGCCTCCTAAGGAAAATGTACAATCAAAATTCACTTTATGATAACCAATCACATTTTAGGGGATGACATCATCCCTAATGGTTGAGGTGGCATTGCTTGAGTTAAAGGTACTTACTTGTCACATTCTCAATGGTGGATAAAAAATCATGGTTAACCATGGTAGTGCTCTAAGTACTTTTAAAGTCAAAGTAAAGTACTCATAATAAATGTCATTTCACACTTTTTGAATAAAAATATATTATTGCCATTTCATATTTCTTGAAAGAAACAATGCATATCCCTATACATTTATTATATTATATTATATTATTTTTATATAGTATATTAATTACATGTTATTATACAATTTAAATAATATAAATTTTAATTAATAACATATAATATAATTAATAATTTATAAATTTATATTTATATTTTATTTTAAGTTATTTAAGTACAAAGGAAAAATGCATTAGTTGTTCAATGATAATGACTTTTTCTTGAAAAGCTCATTCTTATTTATAGTCACATCAATACAATTTTTTTATTAATTTTATTTTGGTACAACTTTTGAATTGAATTTAACTATGGTTACATGGATTGTGGTGCAAAAAGTGATTTGAAAATTCATAAATATTATTTTATTGCTTTACCTATTATTTTATTATTTCCTTAGGAGACCCATTTAGACCTCAAAATTCCCCCTAATCTTTAATTTGTATCAATCTAAGCGATCCTTCCTGCTATTGCATTACTATGGGCTCCTCGTAGCCGGGTTAGATCCACGAGACACACTATCTCAATGGACCCTACCCAAATTTCTTCTTGGGATCATATCTGCACATCACCCCAACTCACACCTGGAGGTATAGCTACATGTACTCCCTTTGCCCATCTAGATCGAAATTTCCCCCTCCTGAAGGTCTACGTTTCTTCACCTTGGAGATCCACGGATCTAACCACTAAATTCCCCTGGTCTTGGGACCACTTCCCATTCAACATTTACGATAATGGAGTCATACTCCTCAACCATGGCATCGACCCATGTTGGCCCTACGCAATGCTTCCTCAAGAGGATGGTTCCATCCATGATACACTTGCTCATAAGATCCATGTATCAAGTGTACAATGCGGGGACCTTCTCTTCCCACGTTGTTGATCTAAAAATGAATACTAGTTATTGTTGTGCTAGTTTCATATCAGATATAAAATTTTATTTGCTTTGTTTTACTTATCCTTCATAGGTTTTTTTATGAGCATGTGATTGTCAAACCGTGTACTTAGTGAAATTATGAGTTTTTCATAAGCTTAGAAATCATAATTTTAAATAACATAACAACAATAATATAAAACACAACAAACACACATAACAGAGATTAACACACATAATTTTGATAAAAGAGTTCACCCCTCGTGGGCTACATCTCCTTGGTCTATCTTTATAGTGTGGGCCTTTGTATTAGCTTCAAGTGTGCTTAAATTGTTGTTAAAAGCTTTAGAACCTCTTGGATCCTATTCCAATGATTTTAAAACACCATAATCTCTGAAAAATGACTATTTTTTTGCTGAATTTGGACTCTGGATGCTCTGGCAATGACCCCAACACCTAGTGGCCCTCGCCATCAAAAATCTTCAAATGCACCGAAACACATGTAGATTACCTTTTATACCTCTGCAACCTGCTCCACTGAGTTCCCAGCATGCCAATTAGCCTAGCGTGACTCTTTATGAGCTCTGTTTGGGTGAAAATTGAGTGAGTTATGACCAAAACTGCTTTTTCCCCAATTTCTCCTCTAAAACTGGAGCAACTGCCAATTAAAAGTCTAAAATTAGAATTTCCGCCATAATTGGTGCACCCTCCTAAATTCCCGCCAACGCAATATGTGATTAATTAATGCTAAAAGCATTTTACGGGTGGATAAATGTGGGTTTAATGGATAAGCGTGGTTAGCACAAATCTCCTTTTAATGTCACTAAACCACGTTTAAAATTTAATTAATCGTGATTAATAAAATCCCGCCGGTTCAATTGATTAAGTGTTTGGTTCTGGGTTTTGGCCATATGGGGAGGGGGCTAGCTTGCGGGGCTGACCCCCTCCAACCCCCAACCATCAGACACGTATACTTTAAATTAATGCGGTGAACATAATGGGTAAGAAACACCCGGTAGGAGAGACGGTAAGACGTGCAGATGGCGGGCGGAAGGTTGTGGGTTCGACCCCCACTCTGCCATATAAATTTTACACAAAATGACAATAGGACTTCTCTGCCAGAATTGGCTTGCCTCCAACTTTAACCTCCACCATTTGGCTAGTAGAGCTCCTCCATCCTTGGTTGAGTCCGCCGAGAAGGTGGGCTTAAAACTTTAATATATATATATGAAAATAATACCACCATAAGGTCTAATGTCCAACATTAATGTGAAAAATAATTTGACCACAAATTTTAGGAGATGGCCCACCAGAGAGGACATGTGGTGCCCTTTGGTTGGGTTGTACTCCAACCTTTAAAAAAAAAAAATTCCAACTTAGGAAGGACATTGGAGGTCATTGGACAATTTCTCTCTTCACTAACTCATCTAGCGAATCTAAAGATGACACTTGTAACAGTGCCACTAGCTGTAATTTGGAGAATATTCCTTGCAATGCTAGCCCCATGCACCCTTACACCTATTCTGCTCCTTTTTTTCTTTACTTGAAAAAACGAATAGTAGACATGAAATAAGTTGTGCCAGAATCCTGGCGACGAACTCTATCTAGTCGTTCATGTTCGAAGCAATTTCGAGCACTTTCAATTTTTAGCTAAAACTTGAGCCTTAGATCATTCCTCCCCACTAGAAGCCTTTTGGAACCCAAAAGATACTATCAATTATTCAGAAAATGAGGGTACAACTCCCTCACTTTTCCAATCTCCAACCATTTTTCCTTTGAAGGATTCTGACCTTTGATTCCAACTCTAAGGTATTCAACATTCCCTCTTATTGAAGTTATGATTCTTCTGTCAAGTATGAGATCTTGCTAAAGCTCATCAAGATATTCTGGCGAGAAACTATTGATGGTAGCTGAATGTGCTCTCATTTATCATGAATCAAAGGAGGCTCAAACAATCTCAAATTCTCAACATTAACAACATAATAAATTTTCATATAAGGAGGAAAATCTATCTTGAATGCATTTGTACCAATCTTTTCCAGAATTTTAAATGGACTAGAACGGATTGGTTTGAGCTTTTTACCTTCCCCTTGCAATCTTTCCTTGCTTATGTACAACCGAACTTCATCACCAACTTGGAATTTGTGATCAACTTGATGTTTGTCATGCCTTGCCTTGTAGCTGCTTTGACTCTTTTCAAGTTGCTCTTGCACTGTGTGATGTATCAACTGAATTTTCTCAATGAAATTTCTTCCCTGATTTATGTCACTATGTCCATCTATAGCAACATATTTCTCAAATATAAAGTCTAATGGCGATCTTGGCAAGTAACCAAAACATGCCTCAAATGGCGATGTATTTGTGGAAGAATGTTTTTCCTATTTGTATGCATGTTGTATGTAATGTAATTTTTCGTCCTACAACTTGGGATGCTTGCTGCAATAGCCTCTTAGAAGATGAATAATAGTTCTATTTACCACCTCTTTTTGACCATCTATTTGTGGATGAAATGTTGTACTCTTCTTCCACTTTGTATCCATCATGTCCCATAATTTTGACCAAAAATTCCCAACAAATTGAGAATCTCGATCATTTACAATAGAAGTAGGAAGACCAAAATGGATCCATACATTTTGAAATAAAATATTAGCAGTTTTTTCAGCTGTAATAGTTTTCTCACATTCCATCAAAATACACATTTTTTTGAACCTATCTACCAAAACATACAAATAATCATGACTTGTCCTTGACATAGGAAGGCCTCCTACAAAAGCCATTGAGATGCTGTCCCAAGGATGAGAAGGAACTGAAAGTGGTGTGTACAAACCAAGCTTCCTATTGCTAGGCTTACTTGTTGCACATAAAGAACATCCTCTAATAAAACAAGAAACACTTTTATTCATGCGCGGCCAATAACAATACCTTTGAAGATGCGCTACTCTCTTGCCTACACCGAAATGTCCTGCAATAAATGATGTGTGTGTCTCCCTTATGATACTATTTCTTTCTCCCTGTGGTATACATAACTTGCCCAAGTGATACAACAAACTATTATGTACATGATAATCTAACTCTTCACTTTGGTTTCCTTTACTCAAGTTCTCATACACATCTTGAAAATCACTATCATTCACATACTATTCAATGTAACTTTCATGCATAGTGTAATTGTGCTTGAGAATAATAACTGAATTTCCAATAGGCCTAGAGATCATATCAGCTACCTTATTGTAGATTCCTTTTTTGTATCTGATAACCAAGTGAAATTGTTATAGAAAACCCATCCACCTGAAATGCCTTGATTGCTACAACTTTGACTGTGATTGTAAGTACTGCAATGGCTGATGGTCAGTATGGATAATGGTCTCTTTCCCCATCAAGTAATGCTTCCATTTCTTTACACTTTTTACCAATGCATATAACTCTTTATCTCAGGTAGGATATTTAGTCTCAAATCCATTAAAAGTTTCATAATGAAATGAGATAGGCTTACCATGCTGCATGAGCACTTCTCCCAAAGCATAATCACTTGCATCTGTTTGGATCTCAAATGGTTGTCTAAGATCTAGAAGTGCTAGAACCGATGCTGAAATTATCTTTTTTTTAAAGCATCAAATTCTTTCTACTGCAAATCTCCCTAATGGAATACTTTCTTTATGCTTGTCAATGCATGTAATGGAGCTTCAAAGGAATAAAATTAGCAATGAATTTCCTCCAATATTGTGCTACCCCTAAAATCTTCTTACCTCAGTAACTGTATTTGGCTTGGACCAATTCAAAATAATCTGAACTTTGGAAGGATCAATCTTCAATTCACCTCCTCCGACAATGTGTCCCAAATATACAAATGAAGTCTTACCAAATTCACACTATGACATCTTAAGAAACAATTGCTCTTTTCTCAAAACATCAAGTACCTTGTTCACATGCATGACACGTTCTTCTCTTGATTTGTTGAATATGAGTATATCATATAAGTAAAAAATTACAAAGTCATCTAGAAATGGTCTAAGTACATCATTCATTACTCTCATGAAAGTAGCGGGTGCATTTGTTGAGCCAAATGGCATAACTAACCACTCATACAATCCTTGTCTAGTCTTGAAAGTAGTTTTCCAAATGTCTTCTTTAGCTATCCTAACTTGATGATATCCACTTCTCAAATCTAAATTATTGAAATACTTTGAATGCTTTAACTGATCAAGAAAATCATCAATGCGTGGGAGTGCGGAGTGATTCTTTACCGTGATTTTGTTTATTGCACAGAAATCGATACACATGCGCCAAGTCTTGTCCTTCTTTGGAACCAAAACTATTGGAGAGCCACATGGCAAAGTAGATGGGCGTATGATACCTTTAGTAAAATACTCTTGGGCATATGCTGTAGCTGAACCTCATGTTGAAATCCCCTCTTGGGTGGTAACCCCTTTAGTTCTTGAAACATCTCGCCATGATGACTTACCACATCAAACAAATCAGATTTCAATTTTTCATCACATCCTTCAAAAGATTCATAGTTAACATCTTCCTTTTTCTTGATCACGAGAAGCACAAAATTTTTACTTGCATTTACTAGCCTCTTAATTTTCCCTGCATTAACTAAAGAGATATTCAGTTTATTGCGATGGGCTCTCACAATATACTCCAATCCATCTTTGATCAAATGATATTTGCTCTCATGACAGTAAAAGACCGCTTTCATGTCATACAAATATGGACTACCCAAGATAATCCTTGAAATGTCAAGTGGAACCACATCTAACTCAACTTCATCGAAAAAATTTGTAGTAATAGAAAATCTGAAAATACATTTCCTTGTCACCTGTAAATTAGCATTATTAACTATCCAACCGAAATGGTATGGCTTATGATGAGGTATAGTTTCAAGGTTTGGTTTTTTAACTAAGTCTTCTGAAATCAAGTTTTCTTGTGACCCTGTATCTGTAATATTCCCAAGTAGCCATGAGATAGTTGGAATATTAATTTTTCTTTTTTCTTTCTTGTTTAATGAATAAGAGGATATGGAGATCCATAAATCTCCTTAATATGAATAAAATCAATGCCAATGTGAAAGGAGGACATCTTGGCATCTTAATTGAGCACCCTTGTGTGTGAGGAGTGGCATTCACTATGGGACCACGCAGTTTTAGATGGAGACTCTTTACATGGAAGTAGTGTCTTAAATGAGTGGGGTTTAGGGTTATAATTCTCATCACTTATATAAGGAAGAGGATGGCAGCCATATTTCATTATGTTGATATATGTTTATGTTTTGATATATGGTCAATTTAGACATATAGCTTTCTTCAGCTGTTTAGCTAAGATGGCAGTGTTGTTTAGAACAGGGTGTTCCTAGTCAGGAATCCCACCTCTTTCCTTAAGAAGCCTCTAGGAAGAGCTTTGCAATACATTTCCACAATCAAGCATCAGACCAAGCTTCAGTCTTGTGGTACAATGCAATTTTTGTTGAGAGATGTGTTGAGTTGCAGGTTGCAGCAGTGGAGAATAGATCCGGGTGATTTTTGATATGTTTTTCAGTGGAGGAAGGTTTCCCTCCATTGGGAGGCTAGTGAGGAAGGCCCTTGAGCCTTATTACAGCATTTGGCATCAGTCCACTTATTTATTTTCCCCTACAAAATAGTTTATGTCTTGGAATGCGTTATTTCCAGGGAGGAGTTGCAGGGTGGTTTTAGTACACCATTTGGAGAGGAGGTTTTCTAGTGAAGGGATCAGTTTTTATCTATAGGATCCATTGGAGGAGGCTACATTATTTGGCATATCATATCAGCCATAACTCTTCAGTTTTATTGTTGCAGTGAATCTTCAACCCTAGGGCTTTGATTCCCATCTTGCATATTGGTGTATTTCTCAAAACCTTCTAGGGTTCTTTTTTGGAGGTTGTATAAAGCCTTGATATTCATTGTACATTATATTTGAGGCATATATCATCCATATATCTTTTGTGTATTCATTTTCTGTAGTTGTGCTCTTTAAAACAGTGTTGTAGCAGCTGCTCTGACATTTTGATATAGTAGCAGCACCTATATTTTGAGGGATTTCTTCATTGGAGGCTTATTGTATCTTGTTATATGATTTGTGGCCCATTATTTTATACATGTTTGCTGCTTTTATAATGAATAATAAGGCTCCATATTGGCCTCCATTATTTATGTGATGTTTTACACTGCTTTTCCAGCATTTTGTTATATATTCCTGCTTTTCCCATTTGGGAAAACTACAGTGGTATTAGAGCATAATCTTGGCTTAGCTTGTGCATCTTAAGCCAATATGTCATCAGAAGAAGGAGATCCTCTCACGGATAGAGAAAAGAGGTATCTCAACAGAAGAAGAAAGCAGAAGTTTGATTATACAAATGATCAAGAAGACAAGGGTAAAACCCCTTTATCAGGAGAAGATGAAGAGAAGGAGTTTCCTAAGATTCTTATTTGAACTATGCAAGAAATTTCTAGAGAAATAAAGGATATGAGGATGGATAGACACAAGGAATCCCATAAAGGATTTCTAAATGGTGAAGGCTCCAACATTTCTCATCACTGGAGTGATCAACCAGTGAAGCAGCAGCAAGTTTCCCAACACTCTACAATGCCTACATTCTTAGCAGTGGGAAATGAAGGGTTTCAAGAACAAGAAACTCTTGAAGACTATTTCATGGAGTATGAGTCTCAATCTCAGATATTCAAGGACCACTTGAGTTTTCAATAATTTTATCAAATCAAGGACAATATGAGACCTAGGCATCACAATAGAGGTAGAGGATTCACTCAGAATCATGATCTAAACCAAACTATGGGCAGATTTTTCTTACCCAACTTTGATGGGTCATCTAAATGCACTTCCAAATCATGGGTAGAGAAGTTAGACATCTACTTCTATCTGAATAAAGTACCAGAGATGGAGGCCATCAAGATAGAAGAATTGCACCTTGAGGGTGGGGCACATGATTGGTGGTTTCATGGATTGTCTACATTGGGTCATGCCAATGTGACTGCATATTCAGAGTTCACAAGGAGGTTGGTGGAGAGGTTTTATAGAAGATACCCAGAGGAACCATTCATGGGGTTAGCAAAGATCAAACAATCAGGTAATCCAGAAACTTACATTTCTGAATTTCTAAAACTTTCTGTTATGGTTCCTGATTTATCTGCAGCAAGAAGGGTCTATATGTTCATTGATGGGTTAGAAGAACCTCTTCATGGTTTGGTTAATTGTACCAAGACCACTACCCTTCAAGATTCCATTGAAAGGGCTAGAGATCTACAATATTCCTTGCCAAAAGCAAAGGAAACATTTCAGCAAAATCCCTCTTTTCCATCAAAGGGAAAAGAAGAGACTACTCCTTTCTCAAAAGAAAGCCAAAATAAAATACCTCTTAGTGATGATGTCCGAAGTGATTTGAGGAGAAGGAAGATTTGCTTCACATGCCAAGAATCATGGGCACCCGGACATAGATGTGCAGTAGGAAAGGCACACTATATAGAGGTCTTCTCAGATGATGAGGAGGAAGAAGAAGAGGAACCAGAAAGAGGTCACAGTGTTGGAATAGAAGGAGATGAACCACCACCACCAGGAGGAGGTGATGGGGCATTTGCTCCAATTGGAGGGGCTCTTGCATAATTGTGAGGAGTACCCAAGTACTTGACCTTGAGGGTTCGAGGTTACATATTATATCAGAGCTTTTATGTTTTTATTGACAGTGGGGCTACCCACAATTTTATTGATGCCCAACTAATGCAAATGAGGGAAATACCCACTAATGATTTTGAGGGATTTTTTGCTTTGGTCCCAGGAGCTAGAAATATGCAGTGCATGTATTATGTTTCATATTTATCTGTCACCCTGGGGACATATACATTGATTGATCACTTCTTTATGGTTGACATACCTAACACCAATGTTATATTAGGTGTTTATTGGCTGATTACTTTGGGGAAGGTCACCATAGATTGGGAGACTTTGTAGATGGAATTGGTGGATAGAAAGAGTGGAAAAAAATAGATGATTAAGGGAATGCACACATATCCCTCACATACAACTTCCACATAGAAAACAAAGATGGATTTTCACAGTGGAAACAAGGACCTAACAGTCCCATCTATTGTGCACATGACTTTGGCCCATGAGACATTATTGTTTTGTGGAAAACCACTTAGGAGGCCACCTAATCAGAAATTGGTGAGGAATGTCTCACATCATGATGCAATACTCATTGATCCAGGAAGAGTGGGGGCATTGGGAGGTCATGGTACAACGATGAGAGTCTTGGGTAGACTCAAGGAGGAGGGAGACATTCTCCCAACATCATCATTACCCACTCTCATTTCAGATTTTGTTCTTATAAAGGAGAAGCATGGGGAGGATAGCAGCCTTCCAACATGTGATTTTGGAATGGGAGATGTCAAAGAGGTGGGAAGCCATATGACAGATGCTTTATATGATAGATCATCAGTGCTGTCACTTTGGAGGATAGATACATATTGGAAATCCCAGCTGTTGGTGTATTATTCCAAGGATATTTTTACTTGAATGATAATTTATGACCAGCTACAAGGGGAGGGGTATTTAGTGAGAGATGAGGTCATATATTATCATGGTAGGATCTTCTTATCTAGAGATTCCAAGCTTGAGGAGAAGTTACTACATGCAGCACATGAAGATTTTCTTTTCATCCATACTTATTCTATGAGAGCATACCACACCTTTATGGAGGGGTACACTTGGGAAGGCTTTGAAGAGGAGATATATCAGCATTTGAGAAGATTCATGGATCATGTGGAGATGGAGGAGATACATAACTCTTTGGGGGAGTTATCAAAACCACCTCTTTCCTCTTTGGAAATTAGAGGGGATCTATCTATGAGCCACTCCATTTGTATGAGCAGGGTTTATGGTAAGGATCATGTTTATGTGCATAATGATTTAATTGATTATTATTTTCATTCCTTTACCATGTATGTGAAAGAAATTTCTCCAAGAAGGAGAATTCTTCCATATAAACTTCATGGCTAACTTTGGGCCATAAACTATGTTGATCATGACCACTCCCTAGGAGAATATAGGGAGATAATTTACCATTTCGGGTGCACTCCAAAGGCACCGAACATTTCTCACCTTTTCAAAACATGTGAGAAGGATATGGCAGCAACTAAGTGGAGGGAAAACCAATTACCATATCATTATCTAATGTAGTCAAGAGATATATTGCACTGGTTCCATATGTGGGACTATGAACCACCTCCATTTTTGCATATTGTTGTTTATATGTACTTGGTTATGATCCCATACATTGATGATGTTCTTATTCTTTTTATGGGGATGATTGGAGGGAGGATGGAAGGATTGGATGTGCCCTTTGGGAGAAATATTATCCATGTTCATTATGCTACATGTTTCAGGGATAACCTTGGGAAAACCATGACTGTTTCATTGGATCTATTGTTTCCCTGTGGGATGAATCATTTGCATCTCATGAGAACTTGGGAGGAGCATTTCATGGAGGGATGGATTGGGAGAAACTTGGCTTATGAAGGAAGCTTATCACATGGAGGTGTCACCAATGGTGGAGGAGAAGAGTTGCAACACCCACCTTTACAGTTGCTTTAGGACAAGCAACATTTGGAAGGGGAGGACTATAATATTCCCAATTAGCCATGAGCTAGTTGGAATATTAATTTTTGTTTTCGCTTTCTTGTTTAATGAATAAGAGGATATGGAGATCCATAAATACCATTAATATGAATGAAATAAATTCCAATGTGAAAGGAGGACATCTTGGCAGCTTAATTGAGCACCCTTGTGTGTGAAAAGGGGCTGGAAAACCTAGAATGGGTCAACTTTGACCAAATAAACAACGTTGTCATGGAGGAGTGGCATTCATTGTGGGACAGCGCAGTTTTAGATGGAGACTCTTTGCATGGAAATAGTGTCTTAAATGAGTGGGGCTTAGTGTTAGAAATATCATCTCTTATATAAGGAAGAGGATGGCAGCCATATTTCATTATGTTGATATATATTTTTGACATATGATCTGTTTAGACATATAGATTTCTTCAACTATTTAGCTAATATTGCAGTGTTGTTTAGCACAGGGTGTTCCTGGTCGAGAATCCCACCTCTTTCCTTGAGAAGTATCTAGGAAGAGCTTTGCACTACATTTCCACAATCAGGCATCAGGCCAAGCTTCAATCTTGTGGTACAACACAGTTTCTGTTGAGAGATGTGCTGAGTTGCAGGTTACAGCAGTGGAGACTAGATCTGGGTGATTTCTGATCTATTTTTCAGTGGAGGAAGGTTTCCTTCCATTGGGAGGCTAGTGAGGAAGGCCCTTGAGCCTTATTGCAGCATTTGGAATCAGGTCACTTATTTATTTTCCCCTACAATGCATTTTTGTCTTGGAATGCGTTATTTTCAGGGAGGAGTTGTAGGGTGGTTTCAGTACACCATTTGAAGAGGAGGTTTTCTAGTGAAGGGATTAGTCTTTCATCTGGAGGATCCATTGGAGGAGGCTACATTCTTTGGCATATCAGATCAACCATAAATCTTCATTTTATTGTTGTAGTGGATCTTGAGCCCTAGGGCTTTGATTCTCATCTTGTATATTGGTGTATTTCTGAAAACCCTCTAAGGTTCTTTGTTGGAGGTTGTATAAAGCCTTGATATTCATTGTACATTATCTTTGAGGCATATATCAACCATCTATATTTTGTGTATTTATTTGTTGTAGTTGTGCTCTTTAAAGCAACACTGTAGCAGTTGCTCTGACATTTTGATATAGTAGCAACACCTCTATTTTGAGGGATTTCTTCATTGGAGGCTTATTGTATCTTGTTATATGATTTGTGGCCCATTGTTTTGTACATTTTTGCTATTTTTATAATGAATAAGAAGGCTCCATATTGGCCTCCATTATTTATGTGGTGTTTTACACTGCTTTTCCAACATTTTGTTCTATATTCATGCTTTTCCCATTTGGGAATATTATAGTATTAAACAGTGCATCAATATTTGTATGATTAGAAATTACTCTAACATGGAATAATTCTATCCGTGTATCTTCATTTGGAGTGTTGTTGTGACTATTTTAGGAACTAGAACTTGCTATAGCTTCCCTTCCTTTGTTAACCATGGAAACTATCTTGGTTTCATATCTTGAATCGGATCCAAGACATTTTTGTGTAGTGGCGGTCTTCTTTCGTTTTCCTTTGTTATTTGGTTTCTTTGGTCTTAATTCGGGATGTAGTTTCCAACAGTGGGCTTCATCATGCCCCTCTTTGGAACAATGTTTGCATGTAATTTTCTCCCCTTCTTTCTTAACACTTGCATTCTTCTTTCCCTTCCATTTTCCTCCTTTCTCTTTTCCCTTACCCTTGAATGACTTCTTCTTACTACCCTCTTCAGAAATGTTTTTACCCCTTGCTTCAAGATGGGTGTCTTGCACACATACTTCATCTAAGTTATTTGGGTTAAACATAAGGATAGTGTGTGTTAATTAGGAATGTAGACCTCCTATATATATCAAGAGTGTATCTTGTGAATTTAAGTATACTCCAAGTAATAAAGCCCTTTTCCTAAACTCTTGTATATACTCTTGGACAATTTGACCTTTGAGCTGTCTAAAGTTTTGCCAACTCTTTATTGCTTTCTGCATATAGGTGTTACACATTATTTTTTCACCATGACATCTGACTATCCATATAGATCCATCACTACCTATATTGTACTCCTTTAGAAGTAAAAAAACCTAATGTTCCTAAACCAAGTCTTGGAATTGGAGAAAAGCCCATTAAAACCCTTAAAATTCTAACTCCACACTTTTCCTAGCTTTTTCTTGTGGATTCACAGATATTTTCTCTATAGCCTGTGGCACATCCCGCACATTCTACTTATAAAGCCTATAGACCCCCGTAAACAGTCAAATAAAGGAAAATGTAAGTAGTTAGAAGCCCAGCTGGTCGAATATTCTCCCAAATGGAAGCTTCTAGAACCGCGATCAGTTTGAGAATTATCCCTCCACTCATGGAGCTCTATCCCTCTACTCATGGAGCTTATCCCTTGGTCTATGGAACTCAAATCCCTTCATGATAGGAATCCATACCCCTCTTCATGGAACTGAAACCACCTCCATTTCTCTATAAATTGAGCTCAAGTTTCAGTGTCAAGGGTAGATGGTAGACATACATATTTGTTGCTGAAGAAATTCTCAAGAGAGCATACTCTCTACACTAGTCATTATTGGTATGAGAATGATCACACACACATGTCCATAAATTCATGCTAGTTCAAAGAGAGGAAGGCTTGTCAATTTGAAGGAGGAACGATTGTTCAGGACTCCAGGAGGAACTTGTATGACATCAAGGCATCAGGCTGTAAAGCTACTCTTTTCATTCAAGATAATACATATGGATCTCCTTTTCTCATTAAGTTGTTCTTATGCTTATGAATAATTCAATACTTAGATTCCTTGATCACTAAGTTATATTAGTTGTTCTCAATTATTATATGTTGCATGTTCTTTTAATTCTTTTTTCTGTCTTTGATTGTAGGTTCTACTTATTAAAGAAGCCTCTTTGGAGCGACTAGATAAAAGACTGCACCGAATGTCGGATTTCAAGGTAGGGGCATGTCCTCTTTCTTTGTTTATAATAATTTTGAATTGCATATAATCTAGAGAAAATGATTTACAAATGGATGTTTGTTTCTAGCTATCTATAGGATACAAGGGAGATCGCTCTTTTTCGCAAGTGGGATTAATCCGCATAAGAAATTGGAAACTCCGTTGGGGAATAGAACTTAGTCTCATTTTCTTTTTATCTTTTAGTTTGAATTTTAAGAGTTTTCTGATTTTGATTAGTCTAAAACTGGGTTGGGTAGATAACTTTTAAGAATCCCTGAAAAGAAAAGCTGAATATTCATTTTTTCTGTATTTTTCCTGGCCTCCGTGGTTTTTATTTGAAAATAGTGCGGTAGCCTCTACAGTTTTTAGTTCAGAATAGTACGGTACCACTCTGTTCTCCATTAGAAATTGCATACCCTTGGAATTTTTTTGAAAAAATTAGAATTCTCTTTTTAGGAGCCAGATTACCAGATTCTCTATGTTTGCCCCAATCTGTCTTGACTATCAAAACCTTATGTGTGAATTTATTTCCGCAAATTTTACAGTCTCATCAGTCTCCATTAAGTTAATTGGGTGTTCTAAGTTTCTTTTTTGAGAAATAATTAATTTTATTTCCTTTGGCCATTACTTCGAGATGTGTCCTAGTCTCTTAATAATTTTGCATCTTTTTGCTTTTGTTTTTGAAAAAACATTTCCCTTTGTCTGAGTGTTAATCGCCTTTGAGTGTTTTTATTTTTGACCTTTGGAATTCTCACCCAATTTTCTTTACTTACAATTGATTGGTTCTTTAGATTACATTGGAATCATATTGTGTCTGAGAATTCTCTTACATAGATCACATTTGCAAAATTAGAATTCTCATTTTTCAGAATATGAACGAAAAATGTGCATAGATTAAATTTGCATACTTTTCAAGTGAATTGTGCATAGATTACAATTGCATAGTTTACATTCTAGAAAAAAGCACTAGTTTTTCTTGATAAAATTAGCGCATTAGAGAATTTGTTATATTTAATCTTATTTATTAATATTTGCATTGTTGGAAGTCAATGGAAACTCTCTCCTTACTTTAGTTAGGATTCATCAAATTGAAAAGATTACATTATCATATTGGATTGCATTTAGTTTTGGGTTATGTCATAACACTATTGATTTCATATCCATTTACCTTTTGAGTAATAACAACCCAAATAAAACAGCACTAAAAAGCACATTTTCTAGGGCTCTTTCCGCCAATATAGCTTAGGCTAGTGCTTTGGAATAGGTTCTAGTTAACTTTCCAAAGAAGCTAAACAAACAATAGTATCTTGCGGTAAGGAAAAATTCCAATTATTGAAATTGTGCTCTGGGAAGCTCTTCATAAAAGAGTCAAGCAAGATATCATGTCAAACCCAGTGAGGTAATCGTACCTATCTCATTGGCAAAGATAGAATATGTGAACGTAATACAAACGGTAAACCTCAGATGAACCATTGTCGAGGAGCCTGGGGTCACTTGTTAGCAAACCTTGGATTTACCATGTCGAGGAGCCTTCAAGGGGATTGAGCTTGATACTCTACCCTTGCATGTATATCAGATTGTAGATTGTTCCCGCAGGTGCAATTGTCTCAGTTGGTGACCTTAGTGGCCATAATCTTTAGGATTTTTCCCAAGGTGAAGGTGGAGGGAAGGTCCCACTGTACTTGGAACAGACGTTAGCTAGACTCACTTGGACTTTCTGGAGGGTACTCTTCACTTTGAGATGGCATAGTGGAGGTACTTGCACTTGTTGTTGGAAATGTTGTCATTGATGGCAAAGGAGGTAGCAGATGCAGAAATAGGAACAGTTACAAGGAGACAAAGACAGACAATGGAGGCAGCAAAGAGGAAATGAATATAAAGGAGAAAGGCAGAGGCAGAGGAAGCAAATATAGAGAAAGAGTTTTAATCGTAGCAATAGAGGCAGAGGCAGAGTGACAAAAGCGACAGAGGCAGAGCCACAACTCTTATTGCAGAGAAGTCGTTGTTATTCCAAAAATATGTACATATATATATAAATTCCGAGAATCTTTTATACAGCCGAGCGTTACACATAACATAATTTACATTCCGGACTTTATATTCAAATGTGCAGTGGAATGCAATGAGATTGGATATGATTTCAGTCTGTTGGCATTCACTATTTGAATTATGTTTGAAATTATCCCCATTTTTTAACAGAGCACTTGTATTTGATTGACATGGAGGTTGTATATATGGTAGAACTGTGCGTTATATATATGGTAGGACCGTGTTGAAATTCCAGAGACCAAGGCCACTTATAATGGAGCGGAACCATAGTCGTAAATTCATTCGAATAATCCCTGTGCATTTAACCCCACTCATAGAAGAACCCTGCGTGAAACCATGGTCACTTAACTCTGTTTTATGATAATAGAATTCCCGCTTTTTGTTCGTGTTAATTGAATTCCTCAACCAGAGATTAAACCTGGAGTTAATAAACGAGAATATGCACAGGAGAGCACAAACTAGATGTACAACCGCGGTCAATCACTGTAGCAAAACCGCGAGCGGGTTTACAAGGTGGGTTGCCCCTCTTCGCACCACTTTAGGCGAGTAAGCGGTAATCTTTGGTTGGGCAGCGATTCCACAGGATTTTTGACACGTGGCCAGGCTACTGTTCCAATACCACCAATTAAAGTGCGCCTTCGCGTGTTAAAAACCGATGTTGGATGCCGAGAGAAATGCACACAGGTCGTTCATCCAGAGAAGGGACATCGGACGGTGGTCACTTGCAGTAGATGCTCAGACGATAACGGAGATGCACGAGGGATAAACAAGGTATGACGTGCGCATTTGATTGGTCCATTGAGTTATAGGTGGGCCCGGATCCACGGGTTATTACGAAGTTAAATATTTATAAAGTGTTGAACCATTAATATAAGGTCGGAGATATAATTGAATTGCCAAAGGTTATTGTAAACATTTATTTAAAAAGGCGTGGAGTATTAATATAAGGTTATAAAGGGTTGAACAGTTATATAAAGTTCGAAGACGATTATATAAGCCTGGAAATACAATATGGCATTCAAAAGATGCTAATTGTATTTATTTATAAAGCAGAAAAGATTAAGAGAAGAAGAGTAGATACAGAACAGAGCTGATATCTGAGGTAAATCAGCAAACATTCAGTTTGATAAATTGAGGAAGTTGGAGCTTCCCTATCAAGTTGCAGCTTGATAGCTGTCAGTTGTAGCTGACTAAGGTTGGAGCCTCCTGTAGGTTGGTGCCTGCAGAAAATTGAAGGGAGTTGGTGCTTCGTTGCAAGTTGTAGCTTGCAAAATTGAGGTAGGAGCCTCCTGTAGGTTGATGCCTGCAGAAAAACAGTGGTGAGAGGGAGTTGGAGCTTGCCTTTGCATCACAACAATAATAAGATGTGGTTTTCTCCCTTTATGGGTTTCCACTTATATCTGGTGTCTCTGTGCATGATATTTATGTATTGATCTGATATGTATCATCTGCTTAATATATGTTGCTCTCATATTAAGTCTACTGCTATATTATACTAACACTTGCTGCTTACATTTTAATATTACTCACACATTAAATTGGATGTGAAATGAAGGTGTAATTAAGTTTAATGAAAAGTTCTAAAAGATCAGGAATGTGTTAAACTGATTCACCCCCCCCCCCCCTCTCTCATTTTAACTAAAGGTTCAAAAATTGGTATCAGAGCAGGTTCCTTTGTTCAAGTCTAACAACTGAAAGGAGATCATAGGTTCCCAAGATGGCTAGTAAAGAAGGATGCTCAACCAATAAAGCCCCTTTCTTCACTGCTGAAAATTATGCTTTCTGGAAAATTAGAATGAGGACATACATAATGTCTCTAGGAATAGAAGTTTGGGCTGTTGTGGAATTAGGATATGCCCCAAAGGCAACTGACACAGAAAAAGAAACAAAACAAGATTTTGTGGCTAATGCAAAAGCCATGAATGCCATCCTGAATGGATTATGTGAAGCAGAGTTTATCAAAGTAATGCACAAAGACTCTGCCAAAGAAATATGGGATACTCTTGAAAACATACATGAGGGAGACAAGAAAGTAAAGACTGCCAAACTTCAAGTCTATAGAGCCCAGTTTGAGAACTTAAAAATGAATGATGATGAAGACATTGCCAGTTTCTTCCTAAAAGCTGCAGAAATTATTAACAATATGAAAGCTCTTGGAGAGAAAATGCCAGAAAGTATAATTGTGCAAAAGATTCTAAGATCTCTTCCATCCAGGTTTAATCCAAAGGTGTCTGCAATAGAAGAAACAGCTGATTGGGAGACCTTGACCATGAACCAGCTACTTGGAAATCTAATAGCCTATGAAATGAGGCTCCCACAGAAAAAGCCAAGTACGAGGGAAGCAGCCCTTAAAACAGAAAAGAAGAAAGAAGAAGAGGGAGAAATATGTTGTTTCTCGGATGAAGAAGAGGCAAAGTTTGTCAAGAAATTGGATAGAGGCTCAGGTAAATACAAAGGTAAACTCCCCTTCAAATGCTTTAACTGTGGAAGAGTGGGACACTATGCTACTAAGTGTCCTCACAAGAAAGTAAGGAATCAGGCTTAAGAGTCAGAGAAAAATAAATCAAAGAACTGGCTGAAAGGAAAGAAGTTTAGCAGAAAATCCTTCTATGCTCAACAAAACAGCAGTACATCTGAAGATTCAGATGAATCCTCAAGTGAAGAAGGAACCTTTGAATTCTTATTGATGGCCATAGAAGAACTTGAAGGTCTCCTGCTAGATGATGAAGAAGAAGAAAGTGAAGTTGACCTTGAGGGGGAGCTAAGAAGTGCTCTAGAAGAGATTGATAGACTCAAACTGAAATGCAGAAAACAAAAGGACATTCTCCTCAAATATGTACGAGAAGAACAGAATTTAGAAGTCCTTAAGAAGCTAAAAATAGAGCTTGAAGAAGCCAAGAAGATAGAGGACATGTTACTTAAGCAAATCAAAGAAAAAACTCAAGAACAATAAAAGTTAGAAGAAGAAGTAGTATCTCTCAGAAAGAAATTAGAAAATGCTCAAAGGAAAGTGGTTATTAACTCTTCCCAAACAACAAGCTCTATTAAGTTGAATGAAATTTTGGTTGCTCAAAGATCCCCTATGATAAAGACTGGAATAGGCTACGAAGGAGAATCAAGTAAAGGAAAAGAAAAGGTTGACAGAGAGATTATTTTTGTAAATGCAAAGAAGAATGATGAAGTAGCTCAAACAATTCCTACAAAAGAAGAAATCTGCAATAAGGAAGACAGAGATCAGAAGAAACCACTAGTAGCAAAGAATGTAATAAATACTAAGACCCCTGAATATGTAAAATTTGGAAACCATAAAAGAAGATTCTTCCCTCCAATGAAGAATGCCACATGTTATGTCTGCCACAAGTTGGGACACATTGCTGCATATTTTCATGCAAGAAGGAGTAATTCAAACCAACAAAAGATGCAAACATTGAAGAGACTGTTTCAAGCAAACAAATGGAAGAGACAACCTTACATCAGGTATGCAAATAACTTCTATGGTTACTGCTTTTATTGTAAGGAATTTGGTCATAAAATCATTGAGTGTAGAAAGTATGGACAAAGATTGATGTTTAACACCTCAAGGAGGTTTATGATTCAAAGAAATTTTGTTCATACTCATAGCTCTGCAAAAATTATGATAAAATGTTGTGTATGCAATCAAGTTGGACATATACCCTCCAAATGTCCTCTAAGAAAATGTAGTCCATCATCCCACAAAAGATACCAAACAAAAGGGTGCTTCCAGTGGATAAAGAAGGAGAATAAATGTGACCTGGCCCTAACTGCTCAAGACCTGAAAAGCCAGTGGTACCTAGACAGTGGTTGCTCAAAACATATGACTGGAGACAAAAGCAAGTTTATAACTCTTGATGAAAAGAAATCTGGCAATGTTACTTTTGGCAATGATAAATCAGGTAAGATCAAGGGAAAAGGCTGAGTCAGCATAGATAATGGAAGAGGAAAGGCCCAAGATGTACTATTTGTAGATGGGCTGAAAGAAAATTTACTGAGTGTCAGTCAGATGTGTGGCAAAGGCTGTGAAGTTCTCTTTAGAGCACAAGATTGTGAAGTCAGATCAATCACAACAGGAAAGACTCTGCTCAAAGGTGTTCGAACAGAGAGTAATGTTTACATATTAAAAGAGGAGGATGAAGCTTGCCATCTTAGAAAACTTGAGGAGTCATGGTTATGGCATAGGAGATTGGGACATTTCAGCTTCGACCATATCATCAGACTAAGCAAGAAGAAAGCTGTCAAAGATATGCCAAAAATAAAAAGGCCTTCAAATACCATATGCAAATCTTGTCAATTGGGGAAATAGACTCGCACATCCTTTAGATCTAAAGATGAGCTATCAACAAGAAGACCACTCCAGCTTGTGCACATGGACCTGTGTGGACCTGCTAGAACTAAGACACCAAGTGGAGAATCCTACTTCATGCTGATAATATATGATTTCTCCAGAATGACATGGGTTGCTTTTCTCAAGAACAAATTAGAAGCACTGGAAAAGTTTAAGACATTAAAAGCATTAGCAGAAAATCAAACTGGATGCAAGCTAAAATGTATCAGATCAAATAGAGGAGGAGAATTCACAGATTATGACTTTGCAGACCTATGTAATGAACATGGAATAAAGCAACAATTTACCATTGCAGGGACACCTCAGCAGAATGGAGTAGCAGAGAGACAAAACAGGTCTGTACAACAAATGGCCAGAGCTATGATGCAAGAAGGTAACATTACTCAAACCTTTTGGGCAGAAGTTGTACACACAGCAGTACATATTCTAAACAAAGCTCATTTAAGACCTAACAGTGACAAGACACCTTATGAGCTATGGCATGGTAAACCTGCATCAATCAAGCACTTTAGAGTCTTTGGCAGCAAGTGCTACATAAAGAATAATGATGAAAATCTGGGGAAGTTTGATGCAAGAACAGATGAAGGAATACTCTTAGGATATGCATCCAAGAGTAAAGGATATAGATGCTACAACAAGACTCTTCGAAAAATTGTAGAAAGTATTGATGTAAGATTTGATGAAGAACTTACAAACAAGACAAGAGATATTGATTGCAACAGCCATCCTGAAAATCATGAAGAAGAGGACCAAGATGATGAAAAAACAAGAAAAACATCAGAAAATGTTGAACTGAACTCAAAAACCCCCTCAATATACACTCAAAATAACCATCCAGAAGATCAAATCATAGGAGACAAGAGTGTAGGAGTGCAAACAAGAAGGCAGCTAACTGAACAGACAGAAGAAGTATACATAGCAATGTTATCACAAATAGAGCCAAAGAAGTTTGAAGAAGCTAGCAAGGACAAGTATTGGGTAAAAGAAATGAATGAAGAATTGGACCAAATTGAGAAGAACAATACCTGGGAACTAGTTCCTAGACCAATTGAGAAGAATATCATTGGTTCAAAATGGGTCTTCAAAAACAAAATGAATGAGCAAGGACAAGTAATCAGGAATAAAGCCAGGCTGGTCTGCAAAGGATACTCACAAATTGAAGGACTTGATTATGAAGAAACATTTGCCCCTGTAGCCAGAATGGAAGCTATCAAAATGTTCCTGGAATTTGCATGCTATCAAGACTTCAAGGTATATCAAATGGATGTAAAGTCTTCTTTTCTTAATGGAGATGTAGAAGAAGAAGTGTACATGGAACAACCAGAAGGCTTCTCATTGACAGACAAAGAAGACCATGTATGCAGACTGAAGAAGGCCCTATATGGACTGAAACAAGCTCCTCGTGCTTGGTACTCAAGACTGGATAAATATTTGCAAAAACAAGGTTTTAAGAAAGGTGGAGTAGACAACAATCTATACATAAAAGCCCATGAAAATGAACTCCTGATTTTTGTAGTGTATGTTGATGACATTATGTTTGGAAGCAACAAAGATGAACTAGCAAAAGGGTTTGCTGATGAGATGAAAACAAAGTTTGAAATGTCTATGATTGGAGAACTCAGTTTCTACTTGGGACTGCAAATTCAACAAAAGAACATAGGCACCTTCATCTCTCAGGAAAAATACTTAAAATAAATGCTGAAAAAATTCAAAATGGAGGACTGTAAACCTGTGACAACACCCATGATCACAGGATGCAAGCTGTGTGCTAATGATGGGACTGCAGATGTAGATCAAAAACTCTACAGATCCATGATAGGAAGCCTGCTGTATTTGACAGCATCAAGACCAGACATCATGCTAGTAGTAGGACTAGTGGCAAGATATCAAGCAGCACCTAAGAAAAACCATCTTCTGGCAGTAAAAAGAATACTCAGATATCTACAAGGAACAACACAGTATGGACTTTGGTATCCTAAAGGCAAAAGCTTCACTTTAACAGCATACACAGATGCAGATTGGGCTAGTTGTGTTGATGACAGGAAAAGTACAAGTGGAGGTGCTTTCTATATAGGAGAAAGTCTGGTGGCATGGTTAAGCAAGAAACAAACATCCATCTCTTTGTCTACAACTGAAGCAGAATATATAGTAGCAGCAGCATGTTGTACACAAGTCATGTGGATGAAGCAAACTCTTCTAGACATGAAGGTAAGCATTGATGAACCTATCTCAATCAAATGTGATAATACAAGTGCTATAAGTATATCTAAAAATCCTGTACTTCACTCAAAAACTAAACATATTCCAATCAAGTATCATTTCCTCCGATAACAAGTGGCTCAGAATATAGTAAAGCTGGAATATGTACCAACGAAAGAACAGACAGCTGATATATTTACCAAACCTCTTGCTAGAGAATCGTTTCAATATTTGAGAAATAAAATAGGGGTAATATCTGCAGATTCTACTCTCTGATATAAAGAGAAAGCACAATTTCAGGGGGAGAGAAAAAACGAAAATACCATTCCAGGGGGAGAATAGCCAGCAAGGAAAGCATGAATCAGGTCCTCAGGATCAAAGGATTAAGGCAAAAGAACACCAAGTTATTATCCTAAAGTTATCTACATTATTCAAGCATCAAAAGGACAATTACAGAGCAAAAGGATCAGTATTGTGTTCTGAAACATTATATTAAGAATCTGAAATATAAAAGATGAGTAGTGATTATACATCTCTGACTAGATAAATCTGATACAATGTATTCTATGAAGTATCATTATTCTCACTTTTAGCTCTATACAAGTGAAAGAACTGTATCAATTTACAGTGTATATTCAAATTCAATAATCCTCAAAGTGTTCTCTCAACAAGTCTTATACATCACTATGGAGCAGCATGGTACAAAGTCAGTAGAAGAGGGCCTAAACATAACTCAGAGAGAGGAAATGCAAAAAGCAACCCTTTGCCATTGATGTCAAAGGGGGAGGAAGAGCAAACAACAGGAGAAAGAGTAGGCAAACAGAGAAAATGTATTGCCATCAATGCCAAAGGGGGAGACTGTTGGAAATGTTGTCATTGATGGCAAAGGAGGTAGCAGATGTAGAAACAGGAACAGTTACAAGGAGACAAAGACAGACAATGGAGGCAGCAAAGAAGAAATGAATATAAAGGAGAAAGGCGGAAGCAGAGGAATAAAATACGGAGACAGAGCCATTATCACAGCAGTAGAGGCAGAGGCAGAGTGACAGAAGCGACAGAGGCACAGCCACAGCTGTTATTGCAGAGAAACCGCTGTTATTCCAAAAATATGTACATACATATATAAATTCCGAGAATCTTTTATACAGCCGGGCGTTACACATAACATAATTTACATTCCGGACTTTATATTCAAATGTGCGATGGAATGCAATGAGATTGGATATTCTTTGAATCAGTTGGCATTCACTGTTTGAATTATGTTTGAAATTATCCCCATTTTTGAACAAATCACTTGTATTCGATTGACATGGAGGTTGTATATATGGTAGAACTGTGCGTTATATATATGGCAGGACCATGTTGAAAGGCCAGAGACCAAGGCCACTTATAATGGAGCGGAACCATAGTCGTAAATTCATTCGAATAATCCCTGTGCATTTAACCCCACTAATAGAAGAACCCTGCGTACCGTGGTCACTTAACTCTGTTTTATGATAATAGAATTCCCGCTTTATAGAAAGAAATACATTTGTTTATTCGTTTTAATTGAATTCCTCAACCGGAGATTAAACCCAGAGTTAATAAACGAGAATATACACAGGAGAGCGCAAACCAGATGTACAACCGCGGTCAATCACTGTAGCAAAACCGCGAGCGGGTTTACAAGGTGGGTTGCCCCTCTTCGCACCACTTTAGGTGAGTAGGCGGTATTCCCCTGAATGCGGGCGATTCCATAGACTATCTGACACGTGGCTAGGCTACTGTTCCAATACCACCACTTAAAGTGCGCCATCGCGCATTAAAAACCGACGTTGGATGTCGAGCGATATGCACACGGGTCATTGATCTGGAGAAGGGACATCAGACGGTGGGCGCTTGCAGTAGATGCTCGGATGATAACGGAGATGTGCGAGGGATAAACAAGGTACGACGCGCGCATTTGATTGGTCCATTGAGTTATAGGTGGGCCCGAATCCACGAGTTATTACGAAGTTAAATCTTTATAAAGTGTTGAACCATTAATATAAAGTCGGAGATATAATTGAATTGCCAAAGGTTATTGTAAAAGTTTATTTTAAAAAAAAATTCGTGGAGTATTAATATATAAAGGGTTGAACAGTTATATAAAGTTCGGAGACGATTATATAAGCCGGGAAATACAATATGACATTCAAAAGCTGCTAATTTTATTTATTTATCAATTTCTCCAAAATTGATAAATAAAATTGCCAAGAAAATAAAGAACCGTGGGGGTGAACTAAGTGAAACACTGACAGAGCCACGCTATAGTAAGACCAACTTCTCCTTGGGGTCCAAATTCAGTGAATTGAGACATTAAAATGACCAGACTTATTTGTTTTATTTTTCCAGCGTAGAATAAGTGCAGAGTGAGATTGTCTGGACTTGGGAAATGATTGGGTATGAAACTTGAATGCAATTATGGAAAAGGAAAAGAAGAGGAAAGCATGCAGAGATGAAAGTTTGGTGAACAGGAATATGTACAGGAATGAGTTGGACAGGTGAATAAGCACAGAAAACAGGGAATATGTAGATGACAGTGAACAAAGTGTATGCAGAACGAGGTTCTTAACGACGGGGAAAAGACAAATCCAGTAAAGCCAAAATCCAAAAAAGGAGCTGAGTGAAATTGAAATGTGTAATTAAAAATGTGAATGTAAATGTTGTAATTATTTTTATTGTGTGTGATGCAAAGGCAAGTATCCTAAGGAAAAGAAAAAATCCCACTGTAACATGGAAATTTGTACATATTGTAGTAATTCTAAAAATGAGTTGGAAAAAGGAATAAGAAGACAGAAGCCAAAGAGTCATGACTGTACACTCCAAATTCCTTATGAAATACAAACAGTCATGTGAAAATTTCTATATATAATATCAATTTAATAAGCTCAAAAAGAGAGAGAGAGAGAGAAAATATAGAGAATGCAGAATATAGAAGAATAAAGCAGAAAATATTAAGAGAAGAAGTGCAGATACAGAACATAGCTGATATCTGGAGTAAATCAACAAACACTCAGTTTTATAAATTGAGGAAGTTGGAGCTTCCCTATCAAGTTGCAGCTTGATAGTTTTCAGTTGTAGCTGTCTGAGGTTGGAGCCTCCTGTAGGTTGGTGCCTGCAGAAAAACAGTGGTTAGAAGGAGTTGGAGCTTGCCTTTGCAGCACAACAATAATAAGATGTGGTTTCTACTTTGGGTTTCACTTATACGGTGTCTCTGTGCATGATATTTATGTATTGATCTGATATGTATTATCTGCTTAATACCTGCTGCTCTCATATTAAGTTTACTGCTATATTATACTAACACTTGCTGCTTACATTGTAAGATTAATCACACATTAAATTGGATATGAAATGAAGGTGTAAATAAGTTTAATGAAAAGTTCTAAAATATCAGGAATTTGTTAAACTGATTCACCCCCCCCCCCCTCTCAGATTAACTAAAGGTTCAACAGCCTTTACATCGCAACAATAATAAGATGTGTTTTTCTCCCTTTATGGGTTTTCAGGTATATCTGTTGTCTCTGTGTGTGATGTCTATGTGTTGATATGGTTATTCAATCTGCTTAATACCTGCTGCTCTCATAATAAGTCTGATGTTACATTATCTTAACATTTCTTCTCATATAAGTTT
The DNA here is from genome assembly GCA_034641835.2 of Pinus albicaulis. Lineage (NCBI taxonomy): Eukaryota > Viridiplantae > Streptophyta > Pinopsida > Pinales > Pinaceae > Pinus > Pinus albicaulis. Next base: position 1,154,237,934 of record CM076582.1, on the reverse strand, counting down.
GTTTCCATATAAAGTTGATCATGAAGTTAAATTGTAAATAAGTTTAATTGAAAGTTTTAAAAAGTTCATGAAGGTGTTAATCTGATTCACCCCCCCCCCCTCTTAGTTTAACTAAGGTTTCAACAACTCGAACACTGACGTGGGACGACATTACTTTAGTGGCCAAAACTAGGGCATCCTTCCCTATAGGTGATGGTGCAAGCAACACTCGATCCTCTTACCATTACCTTGTTCGATTCTTCGGTTGCTAGAAGGCATGACCATTTCTTTCGACACGTTAGCCCCAGTACCCATCAGAAGACATATTTGCAAGGCCTAGTTATATTGAGAGTGTAAGGACAAATAGGTCCATATAGGCTTTTGAGTATCATATGAAAAAAAAACAAAACCACATTTTCTTTTTTCTTGATCACATGGCGTTATTTTAAAGGAAAATTTACCTCTTATTTTTTTGCTTTGTTTTATGCATATGATCAAATTTTCTTTCATAAAAATCTTCCTTCCTCCAGTAGAACATAACTATCACCATGATTAAGCTATTTGACACCATAACGGACCCAACGAGACGTCGTTGATCTAGGTATTTCTTGGACCTCCCCCCATTACAGGGAGGCGTTCCAGGTCTCTTGCCATTTAGGTGTTGAAGATGACACACTGCCACCATTATAGGTTCATCCTTTATCGGGGCATTTATGATTGGAAACCCCCAAGGGTCACCCAACACCACACTAGTGGAAACCCCAGCAGGGTCACCACACTCAACTCCTCCCATGACCCCTAAAGGGTAGAGGAGCACTACCCCTTCGGGGAGTGAACAAAATATTCATTAGGGCATGCCACATGGTAATATTCCCCATGCACCCCCATAAACCATCACATTCAGACACCTGTTTCTCCAGAGTGTACAATGGGAGTTAATAATAAGTGACCCTTCTTAGCATCACTTAATCTTCTAGATATAACAAAGTTAACTAACGACCCCATTGATCAAAGCCTTAATTGGCCTCCCATGCCCACGAAGATCCCTTCGGATATACCAAAGTTCGAAGGGAAGCAAGCGGAAGACCTATAAAATCATATCATGACTTTCCACATGTGGTTTTTGTCCAATAGTATCAGTGATGATACTATTCGACTAAGAATTTTTCAACACACCCTAATAGGGCATACGACGAAATGGTATGTCAAGCACCCTTATGCTTTGCATGGAACATTTAGCACCCTTGCTACCGTGTTCCTCACCTATTTTCAGCTACCGATTCACCATGATTCAGGAATGGAATTACTGACTCATTTTAGGCAAATGCCAACTATCCATATATCAGACTATCTCCATGAATGGCAATGACGTCACAGTTTGTGTAAAGCCAAACTCAACAATAGAGTGTTGTTGGACTTATTTTTGAAAAATCTCACAACAGAGATCTCAAAATATGTGGCGACACAGAAACCTACCTCCGAGGAGGACGCCATTAGCAAATCCCATCAACTTCAAATTAGCTACACCTAGTCAGGATATATTTACAATGTCCTACAAAACGCCCCACGCCTACAAACTTATAGAGAGCCACCAGGCACGTCGAATACTACAGACGGCTTGATTGGGTCCTTGACTCAAGGTCACCTAGGCAGAAGTATCCAGTACCCAGGATACTCGTACGATTCTACCCAGAACGTGTTAGGACCTAGCTACCATCAAAATCAATTTGCTCCTTTGTAGAATATGACAAATAGGGTGATACCATACCATCAACAATAGGGAGGCTCATACTCTCCCTCGTAGGGGAACTAGTACTCAGCTAGGAATGTTGATACAAGAGAACCCACCCAACAATATTACACCAATCAGGGATAGGGGAACCTATATCCCCCTTTCCACGCATAAAATCCACCATCACAAAACAATGTTCCGGTGAACTTGCTGCAACCATCCGAGGCTCAACAACAACAATCGTATGACTAGGAGAACAACAATAACCCTTCAAAAGTTGCAAAAAATAAGCCTAGGAATAAGAAAAAGGGAGACTCTGGAAAGGGGGGCAGAACTCAAAAACGCTCTCGTGATCTTAGTCTGGGGGCAACACCAACTGAAATCAAAACCAAGAGCCGAATAATAAATCCAAAGGGGAAAACAAGAGATCTAGTCTAAGGACAAATCATTCTTGTGCCATATGTGTTGAACACAACCACACTCACCACTATCCCGAACTCCCCTAATTGAAAAAACTTTAGGGTAACTGTGGATAAGTGAGACCTACTCAACAACCTGTTGTGATGCAGAAGCCTTTCCCCAACCAAGGAGTGGTTAAGACAGAACAACACCAACCACCCCAAAATGATACCAGAGGCAACAGTAACAAAATTTACATGACTGGTGAATAATTTTTCTTCCAAACAAGGAATAGGAACTATGATACACCCTCAAATACCAACCCATCAGGTACAAGTACGAGTTCACCTACTGCACGGTTAACGATATCCAAAGTACCTATAGAGCCCCTTCTGAAAATGGTCAAGGGACCAACCAGGCACATAGGAAATAAATCTAAAGTTGTTGATAGCTATAGCATAGTTGATGATTTATCACAATCACTACCTTCTATGTCAGCCTTAGAACTTTTACAATCGTGCCCAAGACAACGGAAAGCCTTACTTTCCGCACTAGGTGCAATCGATCCATCTCATTCGCCCCTAATGTTTTTCGATCTAGACAAAGCAAGCCCAAGGATTCTAGATACTAGTTTCAGTCCAGAACATCACCATACACCAATGCATCGTCGATGAAGGAGCATCCACATGCATCATGTCCAAATCCATTTGGAAAAAGTTAGGATCAACTGAATTGAAACCATTTGAAATCATTCTTAGAACATATGACGGTCGCCCTTCGGCCCTCGTCAGCATATATCAAAATGTCCCTATAAACATGGCTAGAAAGACAGTACTTATAGACATTGAGGTCTTAGACGCAAAGGTAGACTATAATATACTCCTCGGGAAGAGTTATATATGTTTTATAGAAGATAAGATTTTTTTTTTTTGCATTGCTTGATTGTGATTATTGTTTTCATTACACAAAGTTTTTAAGATACAAGTTTCAAAAATTGGTGGGAAAGGGAAACCAAATCTACATGTAGAATATCTATGATTTTTGCAAGCTTTTGTGTGGTCATGAGTCTGAATTTAAATCATTTAATCTGGAAATATTATCGAATCACATGTTAAATAATTATCAATGAAAAAAATAACATTGACATCCTAGGAATGTTGATATATTGTTGCATATTGAATCCAAAGAAATCCATTTTCATGCTTCGCTCCTCTAATTTGTAACTATGTGATAAAAAAAATAATCTTGCGCCTAACCAAATAACTCATTGTTTATTCCAATCAAGGTATGTAGTGACAAGATTATATGTCTATAATATCAACTAAAATTACTAGATGACATATTATCAATGTGTAAATGCATTAATAAGAAGATTTGTTATTGTGATTTTCTACAAACCCATATATTTTTTTTTAATGCATTTGTCAATGGATCCCAAAGATGTTCAATAGTAGTGAATGTGACAAAGAAGGTTGGTGGACCAAGTTTTCATAGAGTTCCAAGGATGTATTTTGGTATGCGTTCAAAGTAGTTAGGGGATATGTGAATTGTTTGTAAACATTGATATGCAAGATTGCAATAGCCTTTTAATATTGTTTTGATTTTTTACATCTTTAGCAAGTAGTTTTTGTCATTTTAGCTCTCCCTTATGAATAAAAATCCAAGCTGAGATAGAGATCTAGTGTATCAACATACAAATGTACTTAAAAAATATATTTGCAATATGTGTTGAGAAGTCACCATACATGTGCAACAATTTCCATCGTGCAATTTGTTGATAGGAAAAGTTATGGATAACATCAATAGGTTGACTTGATCCATAAAACAACAATGAGAAGTTAATTTCTTCAGAGAAATTTTATGGAAAATGCCTAGGGGTTGGAATCCGTCAGAAGGAAATTTTTTTATTAATTTTGTATAAAGATCATGGATTAGGAGGGCCTTTGAGTAGCCATGATCAAGTGTTTACATTTCTGACTCTATATCATCATCAACATTTGGTGAATCTAGTTGATCTATTGTTGGAATATTGTTCTCGTGGTTTTATTTACTTTGACAAAAGTATTTTTTTCCATTCATTGTTTATTACTATCTATTCATTCTTGTAGAGAGAAGTGTTGCACAAGTCATGTAAAGAATTTATCAATTTTTTGGGCAAAATGTCTCCAAACAAATAAGCATTCATCTATTCCATTTTTATCTTTAGCATAACTGCAACTCGCATGCATTCATCAATATTTCTAGGAAAAGTTGTTTAAAATCTATCCAAAGAGGCAAGAAAATTTATAATTCTATCTGTTAAACCAATTTGTGATCTTTTGTAACCAAGCCATATTATCTATGCAAAATTCATTCTTGGTGCCACTAATATTTCCTCTAAAGATGTCAATTCTGCAACAAAGATCAATTTTTGGTTTTGAAAAATATGCAGAGGTGATGAAAATGGAGGAATATTTACACTAAGTATTGAATTATTATAATATTTTCAAATTTGTTCATTCATTTTGATGGGCTTGACTTTTGTTGTACCCATGATATTGTAAGATGGTTATAATGTGATTTTGTCAATGGCTCGAATTTATTTTCCAAAGTGAAATCTGTTACAAATGCAATATGCATATGTAGTCGTGTCTTGGATTGATCACATATATGTATTAATTGATTTAATTAATTGTAAATGATTTTTATGTTCTTAGTGTTGCAAGGCACCTTATGTCTAGATTACAGATTTTAATTAATGCAAGTGATTATATTTCTTATTGGATCCATCTGAAAAAAAAAATAGAGACTAGTTTATTGTTTTGTGTGTACACTGATAAAGAAGGATCATATTTTTTTGATAATGTGCAATGTTTAGGAATTTCAACAAAATTTCCTTTTCTTGATGTTATACTTTCAATTGACCGATAATTTTTTGGGTGCAATTGATGTAGTATAAATAAATTATTTGTCAAAAAGAAATATGGAAGGCACATTTGAAATTGAATTGCTGTCTTTTATTTCCAGCATTGATTGGAGCATTATTTATACATTGTCATTATGGTTGACATTTTCGAAACTATTAATTTTCAATGTCCATGGAAATATGCATGTGATGTGGAAATTGGTAGATGCATAAGGCACACGAATTTGGATGAAGTTTTTGATGAATAGAATCTCAAAGAAATATCTTCCATTTCTACATTCCAGATGTATATCTTAACATCAAGTATTTCACATAGTGACTGGATTGAAAATATTTTCCTTCTATATGTCCATTTTCATATGACATCGATAAGTTAATAATCTAACCCTTCCAATATTTGATACAAATTTTTTCCTCAATTATTCTAGAATAAAGGTGTTCTTCCAACCATTAATATCTCTAATGTCATTGCAAATGAAACAATTGTAAAAAGTTTGTGCAAATTGTTTTCTCATAGCAAACTTGTCAAACCATGGTGTAAGTGTACAAATAGATTCAAACAATGATTCACTACAGTCATTGACAATGTGATCATATATCAAGAATCCTTGCTCCAATATGATTTTCTTAATTTACAATGTGTTAGATTGTCTATATGGGAATTAATATGGATAAATGCATGGATCAATTGATTTAACAATTGGAGCTAGAATGTTTGTTGTGTGATTGAATAAGAGTGATTCAAAATGGTCACACACAGGGTTTTGGTTATGTGGAAAAATGATTATATTGATAGAAATGAGTGCCTTGATAGATATGGTTTCCCATTTATGAATAGCTAAAAATTGAATGAAATTTACATCCAATTAAAGAACCATTTGATGCAAAAGGTATCTCCCCATAAGCTAATTGTAGATGAAGCACAAACAAAAGAAGGTTTAGACAATCCTTGCAAGTATGTTTGAACATGATTAACATGGTGAAGGTCTTAAAGATACACAAGTGTCAATTTAGTATGCAATGAATTCAAAGCAACATCATGTTGGTGACACAAGCAATGGCAGAAGTGATTTACAATTCCTTGTCATATTTCAGCTAAATTATAGCAAAACTGAAGAAGAACAACAAATGATTCAAATAGAAAGTCTCCACGATAATAGAAGAAATGTTACAATCTATATAAATTGAATATAGATAGCTTTTGATCGATTTATTACACATTTGACTAATTCAATGGAAAAGTATTTTTCATTTCCATAAAGTATATTGAGTTAATATTTCAATATTTCTAGTGAAACGATAATTTACAATGCATAGAACATGAAATATGATCAATATTGAATCACGAAGTATCATCGAAGAACAGTTTCAAATTTTCTATATAATATGTAGTCTTCTTTGTTTCTCAGCTTTATTTTCTTTTTTTTTCCAATAGTGTAAATGGGAGTGCCCAAAGAAGTAGTTGTAAGGCAATTTGAAGATTGAATCGCTTGCATGTGATCAAAGAGAAGAAAATAATAACCATATAGTAAAATAGAAAGCAATGAGTTTAAACAACCATTGCATATTAAATACAAATTACTATATCCACATAGTAGTAGTAAGAATAATTTAAAACATAGTGTAATGTAATAATAGGTTTTCATGAGTCTCTAGTTTAGATTCATAAGGTTTCCAATTATTTAAGAAGAAGTATATATTTTTTCATACTTTGGAGACTATGCTAACTAGACAGAGTCAAAGAGGCATATACAATTGATTAAGGAGCACAACCTAACTATTCTATTTTTTTCATCAAGTGTAAAAGAATGTTGCTATAAATGTACAAACTACAACCATGCAATATAGACATTTTTCTTTAGATGATTTAATGGATTCAACCATATTTGAACTAATGACCTACAGCTGTCATGTTAATGACATGTCCTAGGAAAACAATTATCTCAATATGACAAACATCTTATCTCATTTTTTTTACAATACTAGTTTCTTATAAATCAAGTTATGACCTTGCTCTGATACTAGCTATGAGGATCACAAAGCACCAAGAGAAGTGACGGTGTCTTATAGATACAATATCTAGGATCCCATTGGTCACAAGGACCAATTTAATTTGATTATTTCTACCTTTAAATATGTTACATTAGAGATGAATACCATGGAAAAAAAACATGGATCCTCGCAAATCTAAAAGAAAAAATTGTTGGTAACATGCCAAATCAAGTTTGCTAGAACCACCCTAGCAAATACTTACATAATATATATATATATATATATATATATATATATATATATATATATATATGACATTTTCATACAATTAGAAATAAAAATATATGAAATATATAAAACATATAAAGTCAATTGGGGTTATCTTGAGTGTTTGGACCAAAAAATTGTTATCCTAACAACTTACATTCAAATCCCCACTAAATAATGTATTATATAAAAAAATATAAATTATATATCAATCTTATCATATAAATTAAAATAATAATAATTCATAATAATAACCATAATATTTTTGAACACAAAGAAAAATAAATTCAGACTCAACATAAACTACATTGAATCTTAATCCTTCAACAATTTAAAAAACAAAGCCTTGATTTTAGACTTTTGTGATCTTGATTTTAATAACGTCTTTCGAATTAATCACATCATAAGTTATTCGTGAACATTATGAACCTTCTAATGATTCATCCTTTATCATAAATATAATTCACATTAAATAATTTGAAATATGATCATTATTAAATTTTCCAAAAAATAGTATTATCAATAATCATAATAATTAATTTTAAAATAAAAAAATTTATTATTATTATTTATTAAGTATCATAAAAATGGTGTGCCTTATGTTCTGCATACTTCGCATATTCAGTTTTGATCGAACATTGTTAATTATTTACTGACAATGTTGCATAAATAATATGCATCTTGCCTGGTAAAGGGGACACGATATTGTCAAAGTGGGTGGCATTCTAGTTGGCATTCTTCAATTTTGTGTACAGTTTTTTATTCAACTCCTCTTTAAATTAGGAGGAAGTGGGAAAATATGTTATTTTCAATTTGTGTGAATGTGGAGGAAACTGCCAGCACTTCTGAGCTTTATAAAAATGGTTGGTAATTTTTATAACTAGAAATTGCACCGAATGTTGCAAAGGAAACACCGTAAGGAAGTAGCTTAGAAATAAATCAACTGTAAGTAATTTGATGTGACCTTATATTTATTTTTTAAAGTCATTGCATAAATATATAGAATGTATATTGTTTGTAATATACATTGCATTTTCATATTTGAAAAGAAAATTACACTGCAATTTGTTGAAGATTTTGTGGACCTGTAAAAAAAAAATTGTTCACAATATTATTATTGTATAAAATATGGAAATGAATAAATATTAAAATGAATTATTGAAGTTGTCTGTAATGAGTAGGTATTATAATACTATATTAATATGACATTGAAAATAATGCATAACTATATTGTTGAAATAGTTACAAGATGTAATGAAAAGGTAGAAGATGATGGAAATAGTTTTATATTATGTGACATTTTAATAATGTACAATGTTTGAACTTGACATTGCATTTTCATATTTGGAAATAAAAATTTAAGTTTTTGTAAAATATTACAAGTAAATCATGAACAAAATGATTTCTTTTGAGCGTGTCTAATAGTTTGGAGATTTTTCAATGTAATAAGCAACTTGCAAAGAAATATTTTGTTTCGAAAGATTAGAAGAATATTATTTTTTGAAATATGTAAATTAACTTGTTAAAATTGAATATAATGAGGTTGTGTGTGAATTGTTTTATAAATAATGTGTAGTGAATGCAATTGAAGTTACCTGTATTGTGGTAAATTGAAAGCGTTCAGTTGAAGATGCAGGTGGATCGATGGCAAACTGAACACCATAGGAGATTTACTCGAAATTGCAGATGCATATTTCTGGATTGCCAATTTGATTTTTAATTTTTGCATTTTCTCTCGTTCGTGTATGTGGATCAGAAATTTTAGAGTATATTTTATTTTTAGTAATAATTTTGTATTTTTTTTAATACGGTAAAGTGGTACGTTTGGATTTGGCACCCACAGTAATATTTTTTATATCTCGTGCAATGTATTAATTGTTGTATCTATTTCATTGCAGTAGTTGTATAGTTGTGATATCACTGACTCCATGTGTTCTGTTTCAAAAGAAAGAAATTGTTAGAAGAAATTAGTTAAGAATTATACCAGGAATGTAATATTTTCAACCGTGTATTAATAATGAGTAAACTAGATTATTGTTAATAGGTAGAAATGATATGCGATCAAAATAGTTTGGACTTAATAATATGTGAAAAACTTTAGGATATGTTAAGATATGGAATGGAGTTGGTCGTCTATAGGAGACATTGAACGGAGAATTTCTTCTGTGTGTTTCCTGCGAGAAATATTTTTGTTGTCTTTCATTTTCATGAAACGATCGAAAGTGAATGCAGGGGAAGTTCTAATATTTTGTAGTGAATGGAATCTTGAAATTTTTGTGAATGTGAGACCTTGTCGTTTAATTTTTCCAATGTCTATCGTTGCTTTTGGCAATGTCATAGCTTGATATTTATGTATAGTTAATTCTCAAGCCATTTTTAGTGGAATTTGCGTACGTCCATTTCTTTTTATTGCTGGAATAGGTAATTGAGTCAGGCTTGTTTCATCCTAAGCATGCCCGATATATATGGGAAATTCAAAAACGACAAATATTGGAATTTGTGGAGGTGCAGTTGATTCTTTGTAAAATAGGGATATAATTTCCCCAAGGGAACCATTAACAAGCCCTGCTGAAACCTAAAGGTTAGAAGTCAACATTAATTTTTTCCCTTTGCATAGGTAGACAATTCACTCGAGTTGCTCATCATCTGAAGAGAAGTTAGAATATGTGTTGTCGTTTTCTATGATGAATGTTGCAATATGAGTGTTTAAATATTTTATCATTTTCTTGTTATGAACTAATGTTTGAGAATTGGTTGGAAATAGATGCATAGAAGCATGGAAATAATTTATTTCATCTTCTCACAAGAAAGATTTTGTTCACGACATAAGGATGTTATAGTCGTCAATTGTTGGATTTTCACTTCTAATGTTTTGGAGGATGTTTCTGAAAGTCACTTGAGAAATGTTGTCACCTTATTGATGAAATATTGTGCCTAATGTGATGATTATGTTGAATGTGTTCCACAATGTGCTTCCGTGACTTGTGCCTGCATATAGTGGTATGTCTGGTAACTGGCCAAGATCACCAACTAATATAATGGAAAAACCACCGAATGGATTGTTTTTCTTTAATGGAAATCCCTCTCGAACACGTTCGTCAATTTTTCTAAGAATCTTAGGCCCAATGAAGCTCATTTCATCGATTAGTATGTACCTGATATGCTTAATTTCTTCTTGGAATTTTTCAAGAGCATTTCCTTCTAAGGGTGTAAGATCTTTTATTGGAAGGTGGAGGGTGGCATGGATTGTCGGTGCTTGTATCTTGAATGATGCAACACCTGTAGGGGCTAGGAACATGATCAGTGAAGGTTTTGAGCCATCAAGTGTTATGAGAATTTCTCTGATGCAATTTATAAGAATGGATTTACCAATTCCAGTGGTTCCTTGTATTATCATTCGTAGAGAAGGTAAGATATCCTTCTTAGTGAAATGAGTATAAAAAATATTCAAAGATATTTTTGCATTGGAGATAAGGAGTTAAGGTGAGCTATGATATCTTTATTTGTTTGAATAATGTGATGTACATATTTATTATTCTCAGTGAAAGATTGGCCTATTTCTTGGAGATGTAATGGGATAGTGGTATAATTCCAACTATGGTTGTCATCAAAACCATGAAGCCCAAGCATATCAAGGTCATTTATGAGTAATTAGTCTGTAGGGTGCAACTAAGAGAGTAATAAATATTCATTTAGTTCCATGGTATCTCCAGGAAGGAATTCATGAATAGTTGAGTTATCATTTGCAGGAGGCTCAATATCAGATAATGTGCAGTGTTGATGCCAAGGTTCGTAGAATGGACGAAACGTTTATCATTTTGTGATGAATTCTTCAACAGAATTTCCTATATCTAGAGCAATATGATGAAATGGTTTGTAAAGCATAATTTCAACTCTATAGAAGTCAACGTAGAAAGATTCTATTGTGGATGGTATTGAGGAATAGTGTGGTATGATACGAACAATTGCTTGTTTGGGTCTTTGTTTCCATTTGTTTGTCTTATGACAGGGATCATATGACCAGGATATTTCTATTTCTATAAGTGATGCAGATTATAAGGAAGCTAGGTGATGGATGTATGTATCTATGAAGTGTGGTGAGGAAGGAGTGGTGGTGTTCTTTTGTGGAAGGCACATATAAATTTGTTGGCTTACATTTAAAAGAAATAAGGAGCGACTACACAATTTTAATGGTAATTTTTGTATCATATTACAGGTTTCTTGTGCTCCTATGTCATGATTGCCAAAAGTTTCTTCAAGGAATTATGGAAATGCAGATGTTGCTGGGTCAACATTAGGTAAAGCGAGTACAATTCTACGTAGCATGTCATGGAATTTTTCAGATTTCTTTTCTACTTTGGATGCATATTTCACAATATATTTTTGAACAGAATGGATTGAGAGAATTTTTTGGAAATCAACATTTGCATGCCAAATAGATAGGATGGTAGAGTTTGTTGATAATTTGGAGGGCTAGCAATTAATACAAATTCTGTTTTTGCATGCCAAATAGATAGGATGGTAGAGTTTGTTTATAATTTGGAGGGCTAGCGATTAATACAAATTCTCTTCTTGAAAATTACTTGTGAAATTACTTAAGTTACTTAAGTATTTCCATTTTTAGCTTATTAAATCTTTCATCAAGTCAATTATCAAAAGACATGGGACACAAGAGTTAGGCTCCTAGAGCTAGGGCAAAAACCTCTCCCTATTGGAGAGGAAAACCCACGATATATTATTCTTATATATTTCAGATGACAAGTACCATGACGCAAAATTAGACCCTTGACCTATTTATGCATCCAAGACCTCATCCTTACTTCTTCCGACCACTGTCTCAATGTCACCCTTTATCATTAGCTTCACTTTAGGATAGTATGCAAACTATCTTTGGACAAATTCTTCTCTTGCACTTCCTTGTCATGTTGTAGCTTGCTTGAGGATACTTCAACCCTGCTCATACACTTGGTAAATCCTCACTTTAACACTTCTTATTCAAGGTGATTCTGTTTTAGGATGTTGCAGAACTTTATGACACTTGGATATATATATGTAGACCAGTTCTAAGACTCTTCAAATATTTGCACTTCAATTGTATGTTGCTGCACTTTATGGTATATTGATATACATATTTAGACCAGTTATGTACCCTTTACATATCAACATTGAAATGTGTACTATAATTGTCCTTTAATCGATACTGAAATTGCCCTTATAATTTGCACTAAATTTCCCTTGTAATCTGTACTAAATTTCAAAGATAGCTCACACTTTAGATGTAGATATGACCTACATATAGAAAATTCGGCACTGAATCTTGCTGCACTTCGCACTGCACCTACTGCACTTCGCACTGCATTACTTGCGCTTCGCACTACACTTCTTGCACCTAAATCCGCACTGCACTTCAAATGATGTCTGAAAATCTGAGTTAATTATCCATAGGACAAAGGTATATATATAGGCTCATACTAGGTTATTAGGCCAACCATTCAGCTATTATATAGGCCTATCATTCGGCTATCATAAAGGCTGACTTGAAGAATATATATTCTAGCGTAGGTGAGTGCTATTACAAGCCATTCTTCCACGGTTTCTGGACTTGGTCTTGGAGCATTTATTTTGAAACTTATTACATTTATATATAGAAGAAAAAAAACTAGATAGACATCAAGAAGAAGTATACTAACCTATAATAAACTCTTGCTCATGAAACCCATGAAGCTAGTAAAACATTCATTTTATTATATTTGTCTTATACTTTACATAAATTCATAATTACATAGTCAATATGAAGACCGACCTAGTTACACTTTTCAACACTCCCTCTTAACTAGGGAGGTATTCATGGACGTACATGGTTACTTTCAAACTGAAGAATCTCATAAGAAGAATCAGATTGGTAATCACATCTATATAGCATCATATCAAACATCATTGTCCTAGCACAAGGCCTTGACTAACAGCCCCATCTCTCAACAAGACAATGGGCTACAATGTTGGCGAGACGCATGACTTATAGACACCATAGGCATTGTCTCTCCAAGGTACATACTACACCTAGGTGTTCCCAAATTATGACCTTCTTGGAATATTCTTCTCTTGGATAGCGAACCCTCAAAGAATATCGGTCCTTGACTAGTCTTATCTTGAATTTCCTATCTCATTCTCAAAGAGTATCGAATGCCAAATGATTACCCAATCCTCCATTATGTCATCCAGGTGAAGACCAGAATGATGTGTCTATCCATTCTCTCCACTTGGCCTTCACTAAGACTTATTATTGTTAGTCCTGGTCTAGTGCATGACACATGTATTAGAGAATCACGTATGTCACTTCTTCTCAAATTAGGAAGAACATACTTCAAGTTTCTTCCAAGTAAGTAACTTTCCACCAAGCTCACTCTCAACCAAGTTCCTGCAGCAACAACCTAGCTACTCATGAAGAATTTCTCCCCTCGATGTCATGGATTTTGATATTGAGTAGTCTTCAAATTTTTGCTTCATAAGGCACAGATCATCCATCAATTTCAATCACGAGTCATGTCCACTATTAGAAAGTGACTCATCATTCTTTCTCGTCTAATCCACCATTGTGCCATGCTGCTTTCCTCCGAATCATCTCCAAGGATCATACATCCTTTCTCATGATTAACAGCCCTGCACAAATTCATCTAGATAAACATATACATATGAATTTTTTTTTTTTTAAATTACCTTAGTGATTATCTTTCACCATGACATCTTCCTGTCCACATCAACATCCTTTATTCAGATTGACACATCTCCTAATGATATGTTTTTTCAAGGGTCTTCTTCTTTACCAGACTTTTGTTAGATTTTACATATCCTCCCAAGAGATCTCCTAGTCACATTTTCTTGGCTTCTGGATGATAACTGCATCTTGACATTGTTGCATTTCACGATCTCTTCCTTTCTACACATTCTCCATCACCAGGAACTTACAAATTTTCCAGTTTCTCATTCATATAAAACCACCTCATATTCCATGAGGAAATATTATGTTGATTTCATCTGTTATTGCACCGAGAGATCCTTCTTGATAGATCATACTTCTAAATATGGAAGTCTATTACCTGCAACTAATATGACATGACTTCAAAGCATCTAGTGTCAGCATATAAATATATACATACCTCATACCTTTTTCCCTTGATTCATCCTGTAGAAATTTCTCTAGAATGAAGAGCTTCATTCCCTTTGCCTACTCCATCAATATGTTATCACATCCCATAATTATGTTTCCATGATGACCCTTGATCTTGACGACTACTTTCCATTAGTAATTTTATCAGAGAGGTTTTCCCAAAGTTGATTCAGCAAGAGCTCCTAACATGATTTTTATCACGATGCTATAATATACATTGATTCCTATCGTACTATTTTACAACCAACAGAAATCACTTAAAGGAGAATATGATATCAATAGATATTCCTTACTTCTTCTTTCTTATATTTCTTTGCATCAGGTCCTTCCCTCACATGTGAGATATGGGATTCTTCCCTTCTCCTCTTTTCCTTGTTCGATTTAGGAAAATCTCTTTTATAATGCCTAAGTTCATTACATCCAAATCATCGTAGGATGTGCTTGACGACCAAATTTTCCGAATCTTTCTTTCTTCCTGTATGTGGCTTCAAAGGCTTGAATCTCTTCACTTGGTCTTGTATTAGCTTTGGCTTTCAATCTTGTTTCCTCTATTTTACATAGAGACCATAAATCATTGAATGGTGTGGCTTCTTTCTTCTCGTATAAACTTGAAGTGAAGTTTCCCATTCCTCTGGTAGAGCATTCAAAACCACTCTAGTCATCTCAATGTCAGACATTACTTCTGCCACTTCCTGCAATTGATCTATTATTTTAGAAATCCACATAAAGTATGGATTGATTCCTTCTTCCCTTGAAAATTTCATTTTATATAGTTCTTGTCTCAGAGAGATAGCTTCTCCTGTAGTAGTCACAAAGAATAGTTCTATCATTTTCTCATATATTTCTTTAGCAGACCTTATTTTTGATACATAGGGAATGAGTGAGTCCTTGATGGATTATATGAGAATCCTTTGGGCTCCGATTTCTCCCTTCATGTATTTGGAATGAGCTGTAGCATCTTCTTTTGGTTGTCTAATTTTCGATCCATCGATGTAGTCCATAACTTCGTCTTCAATTAAATTCAAATATGTCCTCTTCTTCCATATGTTAAAGTTTGATGATGCAACCAGCTTGTTTCTTTCTTTACAATAATTCATTTCGACAGATTTAAGTAAGGTCATAGATACTTACTTGAGTAGAGTGTATTGTAGCTTCCTTGATGATGAAAAAGAAGATATGAGCTTCTTCTAAGATATAAATCTTCAATCTAGGTGTTCTTGAATCCTCGATGGCAAAGGATATCTTCAAAAGATGATGTCCTCTTCAATAAATGCCTTGAATGAAAATATTTTATGGAAAATATTATTATATAAAAAATTTGATCCTTTGAACGAGATGAAGATCTTTCTTGAAAATATATTGAGAGTCTTCCTTGCAAACTGATTTGATTTTTCACTCAAAATTTGATTTTTTCTTCCTTAAGTGTCACTTTGTCAAGCATCCCTTAAGTTCAACACCTTAGCTCTGATACAATGTTGAGAATTTGGAGGGCTGGTGATTAATACAAAATTCTCTTCTTGATAATTACTTGTGAAATTAGTTTATTTACTTAAGTCTTTCCTTCGTTATCTTATTAAATCTTTTAGCAATTCAATTATCAAAAGACACGAGACACAAGAGTTAGGTTTCTAGAGCCAGAGAAAAACCTCTCCCTCTTTGAGAGGAAAACCCACAAGAAATTGTTATTATAGATTTCATATGACAAGTAACATGATCTAGAATTAGACCCTTGACCTATTTATGCATCCAAGACCTTGTCATTACTTCTTCTAACCACTGTCTCAATGTCACCCTTTATCAACAGCTTCACTTTAGGATAGTATGCAAACTATCTTTGGACAGATCCTACTCTTGCACTTCCTTGTCATACTAGAACTTGCTTCAGGATACTTCAATGTTGTTCATACACTTGGTGAATCCTCACTTTAACACTTCTGCTTCAAGGTGATTCTACTTTAGGATGTCACAACACTTTATGACACTTGGATATATGTGTGTAGACTAGTTCTAAAACTCTTCAAACATTTGTACTTCCATTGTACACTGCTGCACCTTATTTTATATTGATATACATATTTAGACCATTTCCGTACCCTTTACATATCAGCACTGAAATCCATACTATATTTGTCCTTTAATCCGTACAGAAATTTCGCTTACAATCCACACTAAATTGCCCTTGTAATCCGCACTGAATTTTAGAGATAGTCCACACTTTAGATTCAGATATGACCTGAAACATATCAAAAGTTCCACACTAAAGCTTGTTTCACTTCGCACTGCACCTACTTCACTTCGCACTGCATTTCCTGCACTTCAGATGATGTCCGGAAATATGTGAGTGAATGAGCCGTAGGACAGAGATATATATATATATATATAGAGGTTCATACTAGGTTATTAGGCCAACCATTCAGCTATTATATAGGCTGACCATTCAGGTGTCATAAAGGCCGACTTGAAGATTATATATTCCAGCGTAGATGAGGGCTATTAAAAGTCATTATTCCATGGTTTCTAGACTTGGTCTTGGAGCATTTCTTTTGACACTTATTACATCTATATCTAGAAGAGAAAAACCTAGATATACATCAGTAAAAATTCTACTAACCTATAATAAACTCTTGCTCATGAAACCCATGAAGCTAGTACAAAATTCATTCTATTATGTATGTCTTCTACTTTACATAAATTCATAATTATATAGTCAATATGAAGACCGACCTAGCTACACTTTTCAACAGGGTTATGGGTATTGAGTCAATCATATTTACGAGCGGGGGTGTATGTCTTTTGGCCATTGGAGTCAATGAACAAGGAAGAATGTGGATTTAAATCCCAAGGTTCTTTATATCAATATTCAAATGAGGAACCTTTTTTTCTAAGGCATGTGTTTTCAGTGCATTTTGTGTGTCTTTCAATGCAATTGATGAGTTGGACATAATCATCAAAAGGAATTCTTTTGAAAATATCTGACGTGGACAATAAGAAAGGGTCTTCAAAATTTGTTTGAGAAATGGATTGGTTTGAACTTGTAGAAAGTCGAGCGTTCCAATCTTATATGTATTTGTAGAAGAATTTTTTAGTATTATCAATTGCTTCTATGCTATCCCAATTGATATTTTCCATATTAGGTGCATTTTGTATATAGAGGAAGCAACGGATGTGCGTGAATCCTCTATGTTTCCATTTATACCTGTGAAACATGTATTTTTGATAGGAAATTTTGAATTAGATGGAGTTTGATGTTTAAATAATTATGAAAGTAATTTGTTTTAGTGCATACTTGTATGAGTAGTCTTTTTTCTGCAAGTGTTTTCTAAGATAACTTCACGAAATATTGAGAATTTGTGGTGCATATATAGCGATGTTAAGTGGGGGGTAGATATTATGCGATCATTTCTCCATTTTTGTTGTTTTACAACATCAGGAGGTGGACTTCTAGCATGATTGCATGAAGATCATGCCATTTTGTATCAGTTTCACTTAATGTGAAGAAGAATGTCGGGCAGCGGAGTTGAGATATCATGTATGTCAGTTCATTTTTAGCTTTGTGAAAAAAGGATCATGTGCCACGTAGAGAGCTACTAAATGACATGACTTGCTCTGCCAATTTATTGTCTGGAAATTTTTCTAATCGGATGCTCAAATCATGGATTGATGTTGGAAATTCATCTCCAATGTTTTTTATTTTTACAAAAATGGAGGTTGTTGTTTAACTATGATGGCGCATCATGAGATTGTATATGTAGTAGAGAAATCATTGGTTATTTCTGAATCTGTTTTCGTGGTAATGTAGGAGATGATGTGTGTATTCATGTAACTGCATTGTCTTTATTCTTGATTGATTTGGTAGTGCAGCTCCTGTGGAGAATAGGGTGGGGAAATCCATAGAGAGGATACCTTCTATGTTTTATTCATTGATTAGGGATAGGCCTATTGGTGGCAATTCAATTGTAGTATCAGAATGGTGGTTGTATGCAAGTAAATATTGTCATATTTCTTAGATTTCTATATTTGTATTAGGAATAGTTGGAATGAGTGATGATGTATGGTGTGGGTATTGGTTTACGGAATCTTCAGTGGGGAAAAGTGGTGTTTCAAGTGATAATCGGGTAGTTGTATATGTGGTATTGGAATGGTGAACGGAGGAGGAGATATAGTGCATTGTTATCAATGCGAGCATTCTTATAGTAAGGGTCTTTTTCCAATTTTTATTGTAATGCGGTGAGAACACGATTTCTAATTACAATGCAATCATAAGCTTGATGGTCATTACTTTGACGGGTAACGATTAAGATGTCCAAGTCTTCAACGCATCATGGCAACATGCATGTTATTTTTGTAATGTCTTGTAGAAAGAAAATTATGTGGCCAATGTATTTATATTGGCCACCACGTGCATGTGTTACTTGGAGGATAGGGTTAACCCTAGAAATAAGCATTTCTTCTATTTGTGAAAGAGCAGCGAGGATGGGTGGTTGAGGACCAGGGTCCATGTTGTTTGAAAATGAGAAACGATGACCTTTTCTTTTAGACATGCATTTTTAGCAACAATACATTTGGCTCAACGTACAAATATGGATTCTAGGATATGATTCAAGACAAATGGAGCATGGTGATTTAGGTGCAAGTTTATCAAATTTTTCACGGAATTCATGATGTGCATAATTAGTATGAACGTTTTTGACAGCATGTGCAATGGAGTGGTGGGGGGGTGGTGAATGAGTTATGGATGAATTCGTTTGAGCATCATTATTGTGAAAGTTGTTGAAAAAATGTGGAATGGAGGGTGGGGGTGAATGAGCTATGGATGAATTTTTTAGAGTGGTTTGTTGAAGAGATAGAGGGTTTGAATATCAGAAAAGAGAATTGTTTTTGAAGTGGGAAGTGTTTAATGGAAATTATAAATTTCCATGATATGTTCTGGACGATGATAAACGTCATGTCGGCATGCATTTATTTGTTTTTTATTTGCTGCATAGTATATTTGCGCATGTTCATCGTTAGAATTAGTAGAAATTTCCACAAGTTAAGGCACATACAAGAAAGATAGGGGGAATGACAATGTTATTTGGAGAGAAAACAACCATGTTATTGTATAAAATGGGAAATAAAAAATTGAAATTTTCAATATATTTATGTTAATATATGATTAGAACAATGTGTTTGAAAGTTTCTTTTAGTAATTTATAGGTATACAAGAAGATAATAAGATGTGTAACGTGTCGATAACAATGTGTTTAAGAGACTATTTAAGTAATTTGTAGATGTACATGAAGATAATTGGATGTGTAATGCATAAAGTTGCTTAATTTGTTAAAAGAAAGAAAGTTAAAGCAATGTGAATTAGCGTAAATGAAATTACAGATATTGTGTTGGAAAACATATCAGAATAAAGAATAAGAGATATTTTTGAAAAGGAATACAAAAAAATATGGTCTATTTATGTATACATAAATTCAAATAATAGAAATTAGCAATAAGGAAAAAGTAATTGTAACGATATTTATCCATGATATTGAGATTTTACTAATTGCTTGAAGGATGTTGTTGCATTCCATTGAGAATTGCAAGCTCTCTTCTTCGATGATAACACATTTGAGGCGTGGTATGTCTCTAAATGTTTCTTTCTTCACTAATAGTATGAATATGTGATATGTCCAGAGTGGTTTGGAGACATTTTCCTTTATTACATTAGGATCTAAGGATAGCAAATAGAATTCCATTGCATTAACTCCAAGAATTGTAGATGCTGCATCTTCGAAAGCAACTGTTGAAACAAATTGAACAGTGTGATCTTGTACATCGACCTTTAGTAAGTATCTGTAATCATAGTCAGTTACTTCAATGTTGCATTTAGGGAAATACCATGTTCTTGTATTTTTTGGAATAAGTTTCTTCATGCATTTTTTCTTATAAAAAATGGATAGGCAAGATAGGTAGTAAAAATTTTCCATCTATATTTTTGTTACTGTGCCCCTGACTTAGTAGAATGCAAGTATCTCTAAGGACTCAATATTGTAAATATCAACAATTGTTATTTTTTGGGTTTATGGCCAAAATACGGTGATTATCTTGTTGTCAGTGATGTAGAAGTTGTAGTGGAACCTTCTTTTTTAAAACATTACTTTATCATATGGGCCTCCTCGATGTCAGGATCTACAAGAATAATAGATATTTCTGTAGTGGTGACATTTTTTATAGTATATTCACCAACACGAACATACTTGATTTCAACGATTGGATTATTTCCTGTAGCACATAAGAATGAAATTTATTTGGATACTCCATCAAAATTTTCTCCCCAAAATATTGCATCCATGTTATATCAAGACATGTCTTGAAGATTTACTATTTGTTTAGTAACTTCTCAGTTGTCCTTTCTATGTATAGTGAATGGATTGGAAATGTTGGTAACAATACAAAGAACATCAAAAATCAAGTTGATGTTTTTTTTTATGATATCATTGATTGATCTTATATTGAAATGCATTGTTGGGTTTGATGTTCTTTCGTTGGAAACATGCTTTATGGTAGATGGAGCTGTTACTAGGATTAATCCCTCTTGCGTAGAAGAGCGATCTCCCTAGTTCTCCAACAAGTAACTAGAAACAAATATCCATTTAATATCTCTTTCTCTAGATTATTTGTATTTTAGATTATTACAGTCATGAAATAAATAGGACATGCTCCTACCTTTCAATCGAGATGTTTGATGCCACCTTTTTTCTTTCACTCCAAAGTAGTTCTTCAATGATGAGAAGAACCTACAATCACAAACAAGACAAACGATTAAAGCACCTATAGTATATAATAATCATAAATAATAATCTAACATAGTGATCAAGGAATCTAATTATTGACATCATTTTGATGAATTTAGAAACAAGAAAATTGAGAAAAGGAGATCCATATGTATTATCGTAAATTAGAAAGAGTAATCTTAGAACTAGATGCCTTGATGTTGTACAGATTTCTCCCTTGTTTCTGTGCAATCGTTTTCATTCAGTCTCATAAGCCTTCCTCTCTAGAATGACCACCATGAAGTCATGGACACAAAGGTGTAATCTTCAATGTGTCAACAACAACTTACTAGCTCAAAAACCATGAACTCTATGAGCTCTCTCCAGCTTAGAATCTATACAAATCAATATCTATTCACATTGGTATCTACCCTTCAACCTGAAACTTTTGCTCAATTTATAGAGAAATTGAGGTAGTTTCAGATCCATTAAGAGAGAGATGGGTTATGTTATACCAATTTTTTATCATCTAACCATGTATAATTAGATGGATTGAAATACACCATGTAAGACCATTTACCATAGTAAAGTTATTTTCACTAAGAAATAATTTAATAAACCATATTTTATTATGTTATTTCTAGTCTAAAAATAAAACCCCACGAGGAATCATTAAAAAAATCCTTATTTGTTTGATTTTCCTCTAGGAATAATTAATTAAACCTCTATTTAATTAATATTCATGTTCATATAAAAACCAATTAATGAGAAATAATTAGATAAATCATTATTTATCTTATTATTCTCTAGGAATAATTAATTAATCCTTATTTAATTATTATTCCTTGTTAAATTTTACTAAATACTCTAGTAATAATTAAATAAAGCATTATTTCTTTAATTATTCCTTTTTTTTTCCAAGGAAAAAATCAACAAATTTCTATTAAAATTAATGAAATTTACAAATTTGCAGATGCATTTAAGTATTTTGAGACACCCTATGGAACTGTGTGCATATACACACTAGTCAATGTAGCTAGGCTACCGAAAATGAATTTACAAAAATCCCACAGGGCTGGGCTTGTCACGCTTGCCCTTTCTCTTTTGTACTATCTGCCAGTTCCCCAAATGTAGGGGGAAAGGAACCAAGGCCAACTCTTCGTTCCTAGTGGAGTTTTCTTTCTCGGAGTTTGAGATTTCTGACGCATGCAGTATTTTGCTCATTCCTGAGCTTATATTAGAAGCATGTGTGGGTTCTATCATTGGCTCAATCATATGTGACCTCTAACTAGTTTCCATTGGTTCTTGTGCTACTTGTTCGTGGTTTCCTGGTTCTTGTGTTGTCTGTTTTTCCTCCTCCTGGGTTGGGATTTCCCCTTCATCTTCTGTCTCTTGCTCTGGTCCTCCTGAGGGAAATTTCCATCCCTTTGATGCCTTCCCTGTTTTCTTCTTCTTATTATACCCCTTTGGTGCAGCTGGGCAAGTGTTTTGAAGGTGTCCTATTTTTCGGCATTTTTGCACCTAAATGTTGGGTTTTCATAATCCAAATGTTACACCCATTTTTGTTGTTTTTGTTTTATAAAGATACTTTCAGGAAGCCCCTTGCTGAGGTCTACTTCTACACAGATTCATGCAAAAGTGAATATTCTCTCCTCCAGACTCTAGATATCTGTTTTGATATATCTCCCCAGGCAATTTCGATACCCTCTAAAACTCCTTCATTCTAGAAATGGATCGGGAGATTGTATAGCTAGGCGCATACCGGTATTATGGTTATCTCCATCGTATTGGCATCAAAATCAGGGAACCAAGGTGTGGTGAAAAATATGGTTGATCCCCAAAACCATGGCCCATCTCTACGGATGATGTCTCTAGCTTCTTGTTATGTAAACGTAACTATGAAGAATCCCTTGGAGCAGAGATGTATATCACAATCCATGGTCCAGTTAGTAAAAATCCAATGGAACAGCTCCATTGGTTTTGGCCAGCAGCAATTAAACCTGCATATTATCACCTAAGATTCAAATGTAGACCGATATTCCTCGATCTCTGCTTCCTCTATGTTCATTTCTGGAACACAGTTCATTTTCTCCACAATATAAGGTTTGGGCATGTTCTCTGTCTGTTCAAGTGTTGTAGCTTCTCTGTTCTTTCCCTGCAGTATATTCCTATAGGTTGGGCCTTTCTGAGAACCTGTTTTGTATATGTTGGCTCCTTTTTTCTTTCCTTGAGTTCTGTCCTAGTCAGATCTAGTCGATGTGCTTCCTCCTGTGGCTCTTCCTTTCAATCTTAGAGTCAAGATTATGGAGGAATTCCTTTGTATCTAATAATATTTTAAAATGTTTCCTTCTTGTACTGTTTTCCCAAAAAAAACTATACTTTGTTTTGTGGTTGGGATTCCTGATGACGATTGGATCTTCTGCTTCAGATCTGTGATCCAATCCAAATCTCTTACCGAGAGGGTTTGGGATTTTCCACCTAATGTTCTTATAAAGATCTGAAAACTTTTTACCACTTTATTTTTGTTTTCTTCTGCTTTTGCCTTATGTATTTTCTTTTCGATACCCTTTGGACCGTCCCTTGCTGCAACCAGATCGTCGGGCCCAAAGGCCTCTCCCTCCTCACTTAAGGGGAAAAAAAAATGGGTTCGGCTCCTCTCCAAAACCTCAAGGCCAGGAGAATGGGGAGTGGCAAAGAGCCGACCAGCCCAAAACCCCAACTGAAAATCAAGGTAGAGATTCGGCCATGTAGAATGTACGTTAAAAAATAAAAAATAGCGCAATCGTAATAAGGGAAGATAGTCACTTAGGGAAGATGCACCCTTCGAAGCCTGATAGGTTCAACTTCCTTTTTGTGAGGCCCATTCCGCGTCGCTCTGCAAAGGGCCATCCAGCTGTGTAGGGGCTTCCAAAGATATTTGTATTCATCTTCAGATTCGTCTGACTCCAATCCCTTCCTCCATTGTATCCTTACGGAACCAGGGCTTCCTGCCCCCACCACCATCGATTTCTATCTGCGGTATGGAGATCCGCCTAACCCTGCCATGTTTGTCTTCCATATTTTGAGAGATTGAGGTGATTCCTTTCCACCGGTGTGGATCTTAATCCTACCGCCTAAGTCACTCCACTAGAATCAAAGCCCCAAAACCAGTCCAGTCCTTCTTGATTCGCCCTTCAGTAGAGCCGTCGTTTCAGCAACCTCCTGCACTAGCTCGCGAAGATTCTGGATCTTACAAATCCAGGTCGGGCTTCTTTGTCCTTCTATGTGTTCGAGAAACCTTCATTGTGATATCTTCAATGTAAGGATGCATGCATTGTGGCCTTCTTGGGTGTATCCATGTGTGTGTAAATGGGTTTCTTCTAATTCAAATCCAACCCATAAACTTATCCGATGGAAATTTTCAAGGATCCCGCATGTTCTGATGAGGGATGGCGACTATATATGGGCTTGAATGACCATTCCCAGCCCCCTCGGTAGACTTAAAAATACCGAGCCATTTCCAATTGCAGGGAGGAGTTCGCTCGAAGCTGCGGCAGCCGAGACGGCTTCAGAGAGCCAAAACCTAGCCGCCATTTTTTCAAAATCTCCTTACTTCACAATCAACTAGTTTCTCTTCTTTAATTATTCATTAAACCCATACTTAAAATATTAAATAAATCATTTATTTGTTTATTATTTCCAAATAGAGGGATTTAACCAATTTAAATTCCTTTTCCCTCCAAAAAAATATAATAAAATATTCCAAGCAGTTAGACCTAGATCTTGGTTAATAATATTTTATTATGCACCATTATCAAGGAAAACTCAATATTTTGTTATAAATAGGAGGGTTTTCCATTCACTTCTTACCTTTTGATCCTTCTATCATTGTCGGACTTTGATCCTCTTATCATTGTCTATCTTTGATTATTTTATTTTCTTTTTTCACATTGAGCTCCCTTTGAGTTCTACACGTCTTGGGTATTCTACACCATTGAGAAAGAAACTTTGAAGCTAAAGCATTAGAGGACAACCAAGAACCCACCCCATTGAGGGGGACTCTTTATGTAACCTTCCCAGGTGTTTTATAATATAAAATTATTTATAAATATTATCTTGTCTATTGGATATTTGGAGAAACTCATCATTTATTTTGTTGTTTAGTTGCTTGATTTGCATAGATTTGGGTTTATTTTTCATTTTCTTCGACCATATATTGCAGATCTAAGAATTTATACAACCATATTTGTTGTTGGGTTGTTTTCATGTGCAGCTAAAGTGAACTCTTTCCGTACACTTGCGTTAAGATTTCATACTAACAATTCGCGACTCCACTAGGTTTTATTCAGATTTTCATACGTGGCCATCTACTTCAGTACCTAGGGTTTTTATTTAGCTTTCTTCTTAGCTTCTTAATGTTTTTTTTACCTTTTATGCCCTAAAACAATAAAAAATATAACTTCTGCATGTTTTTGGGTGTTTTCCGCAGGTAACAGGTATTAGTCGCACTACATACGAGAAATGTTTTCCGCAACCTGCCGGCGAGAGTCCCGGAAGTGCAGCTTTCACTTTTCAGCCCCAAACATGTGAGCTCAGGGCTTAGATAGCAGCGGTTGGGCCAAAAATTATGAGTTCACCAGTCAATAGGTCAGTACATGCAAGCTGCAATTTTTTGTTGGGTTTTTTCTAAAATTTTCAAGGTTTGCTACCAGTGCTGTTTAGGGTTGATTGACTTCTATCTCCACATGTCTTAGGCTTCTATATGGTCAATTTTTCTTTTTGAAGTGGGAACAAGCCCCTTAGCGCTTCAGTATGCTTCAACCTTTTTAGGAAGGGTTTAGCTAAGTAGGTAGTCTGAGATTTTGCAACACTTTCGACCATTCTCCAGGGTCTGATTTCTTTTTCTTTTAGATCCGTTCAGATCGGTTATTATCTCATCCAAAGCTCCCTCTTGAGTCTTTTTTGACCCCTCCCGTAGGGTCCCTCTTGTTTCCCTTGGGTTTTAACCTGTCGCCTCCTTTTTTTCCAACTTTTTTCCCTCTGTTTTTTTGTTGTTTTCTGCACCTCTTTTCAGCAAATCTGAGTCATTAAATCCCTATCCCTTAGACCCTAGATCTATTGGCCTTTTTGTTTGTTTTGATTCAATTTTTCCCACCCCTTGGAACAATTTCTTGGGAGCCCTTCTTTTTGGGTAGAATTTATGCATCTTTGGCTATATATTTTACTATCGCTTTCAGTTTTATTTACAGTTATACAACATTTTTTCTTTTTCTTTATACATAATCGTCTGGGCTTAATTAAAATTAACACACATATTGCACACACGCACACCTTAAGAAAACATCGCTTGGTTTATACCGCCTAGCCAAGACATAAATATCCTAATTAATTTATCTATACCTTTGAGCTTTGTTTATTTCTCTTACACCTTGTTTGGGTATCTGTGTCTTGTGATCATTGCGCCCCCAAGGCGTTTATCCCCGAGACTCTTAGGTCTTCATCCTCAGTTTCTATTAGGAAGACTTAATCCCCCTCGTAGACGTTGAGTTAGTCCTCTATTGAGTCCCCATACCGACTTTGATTCTGGTTCATCAGACTCTCCCTCTGATTCCAAACCTAGTTCCCCTTCATCTCATTATGTCACTATGTCAGGCACTAATGCAGGCGGTAGCCCCAAACCCAATTCTGGAGCAACCACCAGTGGATACGCTACCGGAACTATTTCGGCTACTCCTTTGCTTCCTTTTATGGTAAGTTTAAGCCTCCCCGATTTTAGCCAATTAATCAACGACCCTATACACCATGATCTAGGTTGGCCTTCTATGCCAACTAAGATTCCTTCTGACATTCCTAAGTTCGAAGGAAATTCTAGAGAGGACCCCACTAATCATGTTCACTCCTTTCACATGTGGTGTTCGTCCAATTCCATTAAGATGACTGTACCCATATTTGGTTATTCTTGCATACACTAACTCACAACACTACCAAGTGGTATGTCGACTAGGCCTTTGCCTCTCATTCCACTTTTGTGACTCTTGCGAAAGCTTTTCTATCCTACTTCCAGTTACCTCTCCAATATCATACCAGCACTGAATTTTTGACCACATTCTGTCAAAATTATGGCACCTGCCTTTCGGACCATGTCCAAGAATGGCATAGAAGGGGGAGCTTATGTCAAGCTCCCACATTCAACAACCGTGTCTATATGCATTGGTTTCTTAGGACGATTTTTCCATCTATTGGTAAATATGTCGCATCTCACTTTCCTCAAAAAGAGGAAGAAGCTCTCCAAATTGCCTTAAAATGTGACCTCATCTATGCCCAGTCTGGCTATATTTATACCGTCTTACTAGATCTTCCTAGACGTTGTGGTGCCAACGCACCGGGGGCATATCATGCTACCGACGGGATCATTGGAGCTCTTTCACATCCATATACACAACCTCCCATGAGTTATGGTTTCCCTCAGGGAGGGGCCAGCTCCTCTAGCACTTATCCCCCTCCCAGAAACATGTATCAAGGAAAAAACACATTTGCCCCATTGCATCAACCGATGCCAGGGCCAACAATGGCTCAACCTGTTTACCCCAATGTTTCTCAACCTCATTTCTATCCATATCAACATCCTAGTGCTCTAGCCCCTCTGGCATTAGCACCCCAACCTCCTCTACCTTCTCATCCTCCGCCGCAGAAACCACCGCCTCTTCTGAATCATGTGTATATGCGGCAGAGCGCGATTGATCCTCCCACTTCCAAGAAAAAGAGGAAAGACAACCAAAATCAACTTGCACAAGGTAATCAAGGGCATCAAATTAACCAGCCAAACACTAACAACCAACAACAGGGAAATCATCCCAAGCAGGACATAACTCTTCATACAAACAAGCCTTGTTCTTGTTGTGGTGTGCATGGCCATTAAACTCACAATTGTCCCCTTTAACCCCAAATGTGCCAGTTTTGGGAAGCACAAGAAGCATATAGAGGACAAAAAGCCATGGTTTCTGCTCCTCCAAATACTGCGCCTATTCAACCGGTTGTTTTTACTGATCCTTTCCCTCAGAAAGGATATGTAGCTGCCCAACCCCCTCAAGGTAAAGTCGCACCTTAACCTCCTCGGTTTGGTTCCCCTGATTACCATATTCCCATGATGAATTCTGACGTGGTTAGTTCCACGGATGTCAACCTTCAAAATCAGTCCCACCAATATGGCAAGCCTCCTACTTTGTCTGCAATCGAGCCTCAAACCACTATTTCCACATAGTCTAGTCGACACCAAATGTCCTTTTACAGATCCCTCAACCATGGGTAGAGGTCCTTCCCAAGATCCCCAAAGGGAAATTTCACTTAAGAGCTACTTCCTCCAAAGCCGCCCATAATGACAACATAATAGATGACTTGGAACAATCTCTTGTTTCCATGTCAATGCTGGATTTCCTCCAGTCATGCCATTCACAATGTAAAACTATATTATCTGCTCTGGGCATTGTGGATCCTTCAAATGATTGTCTTATCATCTTCGATGTTGAAAAATCATAACATCCCCCTTTACCTTCTCCCATCGCCTTCGAAATACCAGTAAAGATTTAGAATTCCCATGTTTCCCACTATATCATTAACGAGGGGGTATCCATCTACGTGATGTATTCCTCTTTTTCAAAGAAACTTAGATAACCTGAGTTAGTTTGATCCACCATCACATTACGTGCTTGGGACAGTCGCTCCTCCCAGCCCCTTGGCATGTTCCGCAATTTTCCTATCACTCTTGCGGGAAAGATTGTTTGCATTGACATTGAAATCATTGATGTGCCCTTGGATTATAATATCATGTTGGGTCGTAGTTACACCTATGCGATGTATGTTGTCGCATCTGCAATTCACCGTAATATGTGATTTCCTCACAATGGAAATATCGTCACCATAGTTAAATTTACATATTACAAACCAAAGTCTCAACACTCTCCCGAGTCTATTATCTCTTCGGTGGCCGAAAAAATTTAGTCACACCTTTTACTAGTGTCTCACCCAGAGTCTATAAAGATTCCACCTTGCTTGGTGGATTCCCTAGTCCCCCTCCTTTGGTCGCAGATCCCAGCTCGTTGAATATTTGCATGATGTAATTGTCTCGAACTAGCCAAAAGTGGTCTGGTTCAAGCACCTAGCAACCCACGCCTCCGCAATGTGCTGGTGGTCACTCGACGAAGCCCGCAGACCTTTCCTTTCAAGGACCTTCCTCTTCTGTTGGTGTCTCTTCCACTCCTTTTTAACCAGGAATGGTTCCCCCTAGCCTTAACTAGTTGGGAGTCATTCCGTTGGGCCATTACCCTTCCGGTCAGGTACCACTTTTAGCTCCCCCCTTTGAAGTATTCTCAGTACCTGTTATGGCTACGTTGAGCCTTCCCAATTTGACCCTCGAGATCCCACTCGGGTACATTGATCCCATAGCTGAAACCCCGCCTGGTCAGCTCAAAACTTATACCACTTTGACCCCAATCCAACTAGTCTTTATAACTCCTACCTTTGCTTCAGTGCCAAAACCACCCCAACAAGAATCTACTCATATTGTGAAAGAATCTAGTCAGGGGGAAAAGCCAGAAGGAAGGAACCTAAGGATAAGGCTGCCCAAATAAATCCTGCTTATCCTAAGCCTCCAAAGATGTTTCCTCCTTATGCTTTATGTGATTTTGTTGGGCATGCCACCCATATTCGTCCTGAGATTCCTCATCTCAAACCGATGGTCGATGATCGTTTCATGAATCCGAAATGCTGGAGGTCCATGTTACCTTACTGGATTCAGATAAGAAACTCAAAACATTGCGCACAAACCAACCTTGTGCTTTGTGTGATATTTATGGCTATTACTCTCACCTTTTTCCTCGTCTCAATTACTTTCGCGACACCCTTGTGGCTCTTTGCGAAATAGAGGCCGCTCATATTGGATCCTATACCTCTCTACTTGTGAGTTCTATTTCGGTAAAACCGAAGGACATTTTTATACCTCTTCCTGATGTTGAGATGACAGAACCTTCGACCACTATCCACTATATGTCATCATCCATGAGATCCTGGGGGGAAAAACCCTCCAAGGCATTCCCTTCTAATTTGATTGACCCTCCTTCGGCAATCACCTTGGGCTCAACATCGGTAGATGTTTCGTCTACTAGATCTTCGTCTACCCTTAGTAGCAATGTATATGTGAACCATTTTTCTCATGATGATGTGTCAAGTAACCCTGTCGCGTCGTTTTGTCTTTCTTCTACCAGTCCCCCCACATTTCACTCTAATGAAGACATTATGGAAGCCATGACCACTCTTGAATTCCCTTGGGATGATATGTACCATCCTGCATACTTTCTTCCACAATAGTCCCTTAACCAATATGCGGTGGAGTCGAAAGACTTCACCTTTGATGAGGTAGATTGGTTTATAAATACCATTACTGCACCAAAATGCTTTCGACGAAGAAAACATTGCCTTGGGGGCACATCGTGTCGCTGAAGAATTTGAGGCTTACACCAAGCTACTCAAATAATTTCATAATGTTTCCTTCAGGTCCTATTCAGAGATTCTCAGACTTGATCTAGCCATTTTCAAACACCATATCGACACATGGCCTGTTGCTTATCCTGTCCACCAAAATTTGAAACCCATTTCTTGACAAAAGGCTTTCCAAACCGAGATCGATAAGATCAAGCAGAATGGTTTTTCCTATCCCGTTCTCAAGAAAAAAGACACCATCTGTGTCTGTATGGACTTTTGTGACCTGAACAAATTTTTTCCCCAAGACAACTTCCTTACACCTTCTATTGACCACATCTTCAACAAGTGTAAGGGGCATAGAAATTTTTCCCATACCATCCCTCATCCGTGTTTTATTTCTTCCATACATTCAGGTTTCTTGCATTTCCCATCATCTTATCCTTTGTTTTCTTGTGATGCCTTTCATATGGATCCTTCAGCCACACCGTACATCAGCTACGCTGACGGTGAAAGTTGCTACACGTGGAATCTAGCCTCGACAGCCTGGGCCATTTTTACCCCCATACATTCGTTAGTCCTTTCCACCAGCGTATGTATTCGATTTGATGCAGTGATAGGTTTGTTATTTGATTCCCTTGAACATCGCATCCTTCATCTTCATGTTCGTTTAGATTCCCTGATTCTTGTTAGACAATTGTGCATAAGCAAGTCTTTTTTAAAAGATATTTATGAGTGAAGTGCTTAATACGTGAACCTGAAACCATTAAATTTAGTCATGTACCTAGATCCCAAAATCACTATGTAGATAGCATTACAAACAATATTCTATATTGGAACTTATAACATGCATTTAACACAAGAAAATAACAATAAACGAATGGTGAGCCACATGCTCGTCATATATAAGATACGCATATCCATAATATTTGTCGACAAAATCATAAATGTTTTGGAGTCCTATACTCTAATACATACAACATGCCATAGCATGTTATCCTTTTGTTTTTTACAATTTGATACTTCACCCGAAAGCCTTTTTTATTTCCACAAAGGGTCAAATCGCCGCCTCTCAAAATCAATTTTTTGCACTTGCGCCACCTGTACTTGGGGCACCACTTAGCCTTAATACTTGTCGACACTTTTGTCGATTTTAGTCGTGACTAACCATCTTTTACTCATGCTTTTATGGTCCCCATTGGGCCTATTTTGTGTGGCAGCATCATCAAGTCACCCTTGTTTAGAGCTTCCGAGTTTAGTCATCATCGCATTCATGGAGTCTATCTGGAGTCCCTTTGCCTCCTCTTATAATGTCTCATTTATTAATACCTTGTATCTCTCTCGTGCAGCCCATTTTTTCCTCCAGTCCCATTATCCCCCATCCCCTCCGGAGTCTAGTCAATCACTACCAGGTCATCCATATTTTTTATGCTCTGACAAGGGAATTAATCCATTTTCTACTCATTCTCCCCCATTCCATCATCATCCCTAGGGTCAGTACATTCGTCACTCTATTTTTTTCCCTAGTGCCTTAGTTAAGGACCCTCATTGCCTCACCTATGGCAGACCTCCTTCTATCGACATCATCTCATTCATTCCAGAAGACAGGTCTAGAGGGCGGTGTATCTTGGTTCCATCTTCCATTCTTTCTCAGTGCCTCAAATCAGGCAAAGGGACTCCTTATTTACCTTTGACTTTATTTTTCTCATCTGCTCCACTTCACCATGATCAAGATTCATATACTCGATAGTTCATTGATCCAACAGATTGATATAGTGATTCTAAGGTGTGTGTGAGATGTTTTAGACCTCGTGAGGGGGTGGCCCTTCAGGTATCCCCCCACATGCCCAGATGACCTAATTTTTACAGCTTCATATGTAGCTTCACAGATTTGATGGGTTCGGCTCCAACCACTTGCAACACCTACAACATGCATGTATCACTTAGATGGTCCATTCATATTTTTAGAACCCTTTCTTGTTTATGAGGGCTTCTGCAGTTGTTATTATATCTCATGTACTCCGATATTATTGTATTTGGTCCTGGTTGTTGTCCCAGGCATGGTATGTATGTGGGATCCATTATATTTTTTACTAGCTCATTTTATGCCAGCATTGCATGTACCATTTATCATGTAATCTTTATCTTAGGCTTATTTTAGTGGGAGAACCATTATTATTTTTACTTTTTCATCTTGGTGGGCATAGGTATGCCTCCCCCGCCTCACTTAGCACGGGTACCGAACCATCAAAGGAGACTTATAGTTGTCGATCTTTCCCCCTCAGGGTTATAGTCCTCCCTAGATTCACTTTGCCTATGTTTCTGTCTCTTTATGAGTCCCCTTCGGTGTCAATTGATTGTGTTCTTACAATGTACTTCAGTCATACGATTAGCTCCTAACGCTTGCACGTTGGGGGGGAATTTGTTACACCAATTTTGGGTCATCTAACCATGTATAACTAGATGGATCAAAATACACCATGTAAGACCAGTTTTACTATAGTTTGAATTTCTTTCACTAAGAAATAATTTAATAAACCATAGTTTATTAAGTTATTTCTGGTCTAAACAGAAAACCCCATGAGGAATAATTAAATAAATCCTTATTTGTTTGATTTTCCTTTAGGAATAATTAATTAAACCTCTGTTTAATTAATATTCCTGGTCATATTTAACCCAATTAATGATAAATAATTAGATAAATCATTATTTATCTTCTTTTTTTTACATTGTGGTTCACGAATCTAATGTGCCTACACACATATGTACTTGCCACGTCCACGGAAAAATCTCGGTAGACCCTCCTGAGGGGATCTAACTGTCGACCTTACACACAAGGCCTAACCCCAAGGGCGTCAAGGAGATTTGATCCTATGACCTCCCAACTGGCCAAGTACTAATCAGCGAGGACTTCAACAGTTGAGCTAACTCTTGGGGCTCATTTATTTATCTAATTATTCTCTAGTAATAATTAATTAATCCTTATTTAATTATTATTCATTATTAAATTTGACTAAATCCTCTAGTAATAATTAAACAAATCATTATTTGTTTAATTATTCCTTCACCCCATTATTGAAATAACAAATAAATCATCGATTTTTTTATTATTTATAAATAAAGGGATTTAACCAATTTAAATTCCTTTTCCCTGCAATAAAATATAATAAAATATTCCAAGTAGTTAGATCTAGATCTTAGTTAATAATATTTTATTATGCACCATTATCAAGGATAACTCAATATTTTGTTATAAATAGGAGGGCTTTCCATTCACTTCTTACCTTTTGATCCTTCTATCATGGTCAGACTTTGATCCTCTTATCATTGTGTATATTTGATTATTTTTATTTTCTTTTTTCAAATTGAGCTCCCTTTGAGTTATACACATCTTGGGTATTCTACGCCATTGAGAGAGAAACTCTGACACTGAAGTGTTTGAGGACAACCAAGAACCCATCCCATTGAGGGGGACTCTTTATGTTCCCTTCCCAGGTGTTGCATAATATAAAATTATTTATAAATCTTGTCTTGTCTATTGGATATTTGGAGAAACTCGTCTTTTATTTTGTTGTTTACCTCCTTTATTTGCATAGATCTGGCTTTATTTTGAATTTTTTTCAACCATCTATTTCAGATCTAAGAATATATACAACCATATTTTTTGTTAGGGTCGTTTGTCATGTGCAGCTAAAGTGATCTCTTTTCATACACTTGTGTTAAGATTTAATACTAACAGATTCGTCCCATGAAGGGATTTGAGTTTCTTGGAGCAAGGGATAAGCTCCATGAGTATAGGGATAAAACTCGAACTAGCGTGACTCTAGAGGCTTCCAGTTGGGAGAATATTTGATGAACTAGGATTCTATAAATTACTTTTTATTTTAACTTGATTTTCATGGGGGTGCACAGGTTTTAGTGGCAATCGTCGTGACTAATGGAATAAGCATCACTGCATGTGCAAGAAAAGGGTATAAAAACCACGTAGGTAATATTTTAAGGGTTTTACAGAGCTTTTATTCAATTTCCAAGACTTGATTAAGGAACGTGAGTGTTTTTTACCTCTAAGGGAACATAATATGGATGAAAATAAACCCATACTAATAGTCAAATGTGATGGTGACAAAATGACATGTAACAGATTCCCCCCTAAAGTTCGAAGTCTGAGAAATTTTTTCTGAAGAGTGAAGCTCTTTATCATTCCAAGGATGGGATTGGAGACATCGATCGAAAACCTGTAAAAAATTAAATGCAAATATATGTCATCACTGAGTTAGGCATTCCCATACTTAGAGATAAACCACAGAAAAAATAACTAAGTGTTCTGGTACAGATATGGTTTCAGTATCACATAAAAAAGTATATACAGTATGGATGCATCCATCTGTCATAATAAGTCTATTGTATTATGAATACATAACTCCTCATAGCCTAGGTGGTAGAAACTAGATCTAGGGTATTGATTTATGCTTCTCAAACTAGTACGAATCTATCAATGCGATTGATTGTGTCGAAGTCGAACATGGTAGAAACCACTTGATTATCGGTCAATGATGAGAACCATTAATAAGCGTGATATAAACCACAAATAATGATAATGGATCTCAAAGTACTTCAGCATAATGTATGAAGTGTGAATGAATGATTTGCATTCGAACACTCTTAGAATCATTCAATCGAAGGTGAGAAACCTGCCATTAGGGCATGCAGATTCCAAGGTATTGATAGGATTCTAAATCAACTTTCTAGATAATGATTTGATGTCGATAGAAAGTGATTTTTCACAGAAAAGCTTCGACACGAAACCATTAGATCAAGTTTTGAAGAAATTTTTTTCAAGGACTAACTCAAGGATAGTCAACACGAATGGAGACAAATGTTTGCAATGAATGGTAAATTGAACTTTCTCTTGAACACATAATGATACTATAAATGGCTTGGCAGCATTTGACTCAAAGATAATATTTAGAAACTGGCTAAAGACTTTTAATGTGGTTTGATTAACTGTAAGACAAAGTATTTCTCAACCCAGTTACAAGTGTGACAAAGTGTCATGTTCAAGAGCGACATGCTGCTTTCTGAAACATAGATAATGAATGGATTCTTTGTCTCACTTTTTCCCCCACCATTACTGGCAAGTACCTCTTTATTTTTGTCAAGCTTGAAGAGGATAACATTTTCTTTTCATGTAAGCTCATCCTTTGGATGATTCCATCTTAGTATTTTTAACGAACCCTAGGAAGGATTGGTTTGGTCATGTTGTCATCGACAGGTCCTGTACTATTTAATTTTATCAAGTCCAACATAGGATAAAGTGATAAAAGTCTACTCGATGTCAAAATGAATTTTTCCCAAAAATAACATGTTTCCTGCACAAAAACTTGAAAATTTATAAATATTTGCTCTCAAAAATAGGAAAAACACTTTGATTTTGACTTCTAAAGTAAAAATAAAAAAAATTATATTATTTTATTCATTTTAAAATACAAAAAGAAGTTTAAACAAATCATTTTCACCTTTTAGTTTTCAGAGCAGAGTAGAAAGAGTTTTTGCCCTAAATATTCTGGTGCCCATATCAGGAGAACCGACCAACCATTTCGAGAACCATCCACGCCAATTAGTCCACATCATCATTATCTTTGTTTTCATTTGTTTATTTTTTTATTTTTTATTTTTAGGGAATTTTTTAGGGGGAAACTATGTTTTAAAATCCGCCCTCAAGGGTGTGCGATATTTCGTGGAGAAAATTGCACACCCTGATGATATTTCAATAGAAAATTCATCAGGCCGCCGCACGTTTTATGTGTAGCTCATTTGTAAAAATGCACTGTGTACACACATAACTTGCACAGGAACTGTGGAGTTTTGAAAAACATATTTCTATCCATAAAAATGGCTCAAAATTCTTCTAACTGATTACTGATGATTAAATTTATTATTTGTAGGTTTTCGATCATGTTGGAATGGTGAGAAAGAGAGCATGAAATCAAATTCAATGAAGCCATGGATGATCCAGCAACAATTCATACATTAAAGAATTGTGGCTTATATAAGTTTTCGGCGACTCAAGGTATGAAAGCACAGGTTGAGCTGATGACCTTACCAGTAAATTCTTGGGATGTTCGAGATCAATGTTTCATCATCGGAGACCATAGACTTGTGATCAAGTCATAGGATATCTATTTTCTCACTATATTACCTCATAGAGGGAGGGAAATTTCCTTGTTTAGTACAAGACTAGGTGGTATTCCCACTACTTCATACATGGGTCAATATTGTAGCAAAGATTCAGAGTTGAAGGATGGTCGTATTGATATCAAAACTATTGTATGGCTAGAACTCAAGATCTTTGCATTCAATATTACCAGGTTGTGTGGGAGTGAAACTCTGCATGTGGCTACCAAAGCACAATTGCAGATTGTAGTCGAATGTCCCGAGAGAACAATTTTCAACTGGAGTGAAGGAGTGTTGGCTAATATGAAGGGCCAACTTACGAGAGCTAAGAATGGGAAGTTGAAAAAATTTGGTATGGGCCCATTCTTGTGTCATTCTCTTTAGAGAGGATCTCACTCCTGACACCTCATAAGTCTTCGGTGGATCCCACAGAACCTCAGGAACTACATATGTTGCGGTTGGTAGCATTGATGGCTCACCATGGTGGAAACGTGGTGCAGTGGTTCGCTTTACTCCTCAGTTTTTTATATGTTTTAGGAATCAGATATTCATGATTGAAGATTTTCCTTATGCAGGGATGGATTTTAGAGGTGATACTCATACATCACTTCCACCAGGGGTGCAGTGGGACGCATCAGGTAAAGAAAATCATTTTAAATTTTTTATGTTATCTAATTTTTATTTGGTTTTCTATCGTCTAATACTGATGAAAAATTTTAAATGCATATGTTGGTCCTACATGCAGAAACGCTTTGTCACTTTGATAGGCGAGAAGCGCAACCTATAGCAGGTCCACCACAAAATGATGTGGCAGAGATCCATACAGAGCTCGAGCACAACCTAGAGAGGTTGACTATTGATGTTCCAGAGATAGGGACAGATGATATACCTCTCAGGCTTCAGAGACATGTGACTGGTGTCGCAGGCCCATTCAGGAGATATCTGCGCAGGGTGGCACATGCCATAGTTTGCTATCATCATCATCATAATGGATAACTGATGATCGATGTAGATTCGACATTTTTTTTTTGTATCAGTATCTTTTAGATCATAAGGTGTTTGAAACCTATGATCAAAGACAGTGTAATATTTTTTTACACACAACTATATTTAACCTAATGATATTACTACTTCCAATATCTGAGTATCTTGTTCAATATGGATCAAATATTGTTTTCTTTACTTTTAATGTTTCATATGTCTATTTAAAACTTGATTAGATAATGCATTAGCCAATGTGTTTAAATTTCTTGAAATATGTTGATATTCAATATATCAAACTGTCTTTCTAAGAGACGAACCCTCAAAAACATTCTTAACAAAGTTGGATTTATGATAGTGTAAACACCATTTAAATGTAATAAAATGAGTTGTGAATCTAACCTAACAATCAAACGTCAAATACCAAATGTGATGGCATCAGATAATAGCTCAATGACTATGCTATATTCTCTAATATTTTTCGTTGTTTGACCAAGGCATATCCCATGAATAGAGAGTAACTCATAAGTGGGTGAATAGATAACCCAAGTCGCGGAAGAGATGTTTTTTGTACTATGAAAGGCGCCATCATTAAAACCAATGTAAGTTTGAAGGAATGTTGACATCTGCAATATCAATAGTGATCAAGATAAGCAGTGGAACTCGCAAAACTTGTTTTAAACAAAAATAACTAATCCTAAGGCACACTTTTCTAATCTAAGGAACATTGTTCTAAAATTTAACTGTTGTACAAGGAATATCTTCACACGAAGAATCATGCATAATATCTCTTGAGATAAATCCCATTTCTGGTTTTATCTAAAGAGACATTTTTATAATCAATCAATTCATAGGATCCTTTTGCAAGCACACGCTTAACAATATAAGGACCATGCCACATTGGTTCGAATTTACCAGGACTTAGTTTTTCATGAGCTTCATTGTATACTAGAACTAGGTCACCTTCTGAATATATGCGAGGATTAACACTTTGATCATACTGAGGTTTAACACATTTTTTATGAGCCTTCGCAGCTAATGCAATGATACAACGAGTTTCATCTAACTATGCTAGGTATAGGAAGTGTTTCTCCTCTTCAAAGTTAACTGGTAATAATTCAATGGATAATTTGAGTCACGAGATTTAAAATTAAATGGGTAACACAGCTTCCAAACCATAAACAAGCAGAAAAGGACTGAATACTGTAACTCTTTTCGCAGAGGTACGATATGCCCATAATGCCAAAAAAATCATGGTATGCCAATTACATTTATGAGTTCTAATAATCCATTTCATCATGGTGGTTAAAACATTTTTAACGACCTCAAATTGACCATTAGCTTGCGGGTAATATGGTGTATAATTATTGTGGCATAGGCCAAGTTGATCAGAAAGTTCGGTCATCATAATGTTTCGAAAATGGCTCCCATGGTCGATAATGATATCTTGATGAACCCTGAACCAAGGAATCACATGATTGAATATGAAAATTTTTGCATTTTTTCCATTAGCTTCAAATTTAGGCATTGCCTCAGCCCATTTAGTAAAGTAATGTACGGCAAGAATAGTATACCCATGCCCCCCGGCCGAGTGAGGGTTACATGTGATGAAATCAATGCCTCGTTTAGCGAAAGGATCAATGTCAATTATTGGGTGAAGAGGAGATGGAGGTTCACGCATATTTCAATAAAAAATCTAGAAATTGTGGCATTTCCTAACTGTGAGAATATATTCTTTGAATAAATAGGACAAGAAATAGCCAATGCGCAATATCTTTTGGGCAATGAAAAACACAAACATATGACCACCACCTGCTCCATAATTATAGTCATTCAAAACCCTTTCGGCTTCATCGTGAGTTATACAACATCGAAAAACATAATCGGCACTGCGACGGTAAAGAGTGTCGCCAACAATATTGTATTGTTGAGATTGGTATCGAATTATCCATCGATCTGATTGTGAAAGTTCTCGTCGAAAGGTTTGGGTCTGGAGATATATAATGATATCTCCAAACCAAGGATCTAAAGTAATGATTAGAAATAGTGATTCATTAGCGAGATGATTTTCTGCCACCCTTTCAGATTCAGCATTAGGAAAATCACACATAAGTTCAGCAAATACTAGTGACTTCTTGGACTTGGATTTCTCGAACTCAAAATCAAAGTCTTGCAGGATAACGATACATTTATAGTATTTTCCTCTGAGAAATTATTTTGTAATAATATACATCATCGCATTGCAATTAGATATCACCGTGGTTTTGCGTAACAATATGTAATGACGGAAACATTGGACAACTTGAACAGCTGCCAAGGCCATTTTCTCCACAGGTGAATACTTGATTTCTGTCAGGATGAGGTTTAGACTTAGGTAATAGATCACATGTTTGTTGTTAGAATCATCCTCTTGAACTAGAACCATTCCAATCGTGGAATCAGATGCATCCAAATACAAAAATTAATCTTTGTGATAATTGGGTTGATGCAATAATTATGCATGGGCCAACACGTTTTTAAGTGCATCAAAATATTTATAGGAAATCTCATCCCAAATGAATGGAACATCCTATTTCAATAACTGGGTAAAACCTTTCATTAACTCTGCATAGTTCTAGATAAAACTATGTAGAAAGTTTGCTTTACTCTGCAAACTCTAGAGTTGGCGACGAGTAGAAGGAGGAGGTAGTTTAAGAATAGCCTCAACCTTTGATGGATTGACACGAATGCCTTCTTTTGAAACAATGGATCCAAGTAAACGTCCTGATTTTACACAAAATACACATTTGTGTGGATTCAAACAAATGTTGTAATGCCTACATCTCATAAAGA
Source organism: Pinus albicaulis (assembly GCA_034641835.2). Lineage (NCBI taxonomy): Eukaryota > Viridiplantae > Streptophyta > Pinopsida > Pinales > Pinaceae > Pinus > Pinus albicaulis. The sequence continues at coordinate 1,154,197,306 of CM076582.1, read as the reverse complement.
TAACACATAAGTGTGTAGGATGATCTTCTCTACGTAAAGAATGAGAATTTAAGTAATCCAAGTAGGGTTGTACAATATGTTTGATATCGTGAAATGCATAAGACATATATCTTTGAAAAGTAGCGCGAGCATTTTTTAGTCCAAAAGGTAATTTTCAATATGCAAACATGCCCCATGGACATATAAATGTTGTTTTAGGCTGATCGGTAGGGAGTATGTTGATTTGATTGTAGCAAAAAAAAACATCCATAAATGAGAATATTTTGTTTCTGGCAGAATCATCAATAATTTGGTCAATATAAGGGGTAGGATAATTGTCTTTAGGACAAGCCTTGTTAATATCCTGATAATCGGCACATACTCTGATAATCCCTTTTTTTTGTTATGGGAACTATATTAGATACCTAAAATGTCAAAGGAATAGGATAAATAAATATTGCACGTAGTAATTTTTAAACTTCAGATTTAATTGCAGTATCTTTCTGCGGATGTATTGGACGTAATCGCTGTATAATAGGCTTAGCATCCGAGTCTATCTCAATTTCATGAAAAACAATCTTAGGATCAATACCTAGAATTTATTCATAATACCAGGAAAAAATGTCTCAGAATTATTGAAATAGGGCTTTGTATGTTTTGATCTCTTCAATCGACCAATAAGAACCTATATGAATGTTCTCATTTATTCCTGATTTAATTGATGTGTCAATAGGAATTGTAGTAGAAATATTTCGCAAATTTATCTGAGAATCCGAAAGTATAATAGATGTAGGATTTTGATGTTCCTTGACATAATCAATTGTAAAGATGGATGAAAAATCATTTTAAAGTTTATGAAGGTAAGGCAGAAAAGAATATTGATCATGGATATCGTCCCATGGAAATTCGTTCGATAACAAGATTTCTTAGATATTTTCATCAGTTACAAATATTTGTTGAAAAGGATCCAAAAATGACGTCAAAGTTGAGCTTGATAAAGAATATGATTCTTCATTGACCACATTCATTGGATCAGTAAAAGTTGATAAAGTGTTAGAACATGATTTTACTGCTACATATGTCGATTCAAAAGGACTTAAAGGCATCTCACCACCATAGGCATCCAATTCTGATTCTAAAGGCACATTCCATGTTTCATCAAATGGCATTGGGCTTGATGTAATCATATCGATATCGGAAATAGTTCGTGGTACGTTGGGAGAAGGTATAGAAAAAGTTCCGATGAGAGTAGAATCCTTAACTAGTCCTACCCCCACATATTCATAAGGGATAAACATTTTTCCGACATGATGGATACTATTTGTAGAAATAGGGTCTAAATCGAAGTAAGACAATTGATTGATTTTAACAATATTTCCTTTATGAGGAAACATTATCATCTGAAAGACCGATGAAACAACAAAAGGCATCGCATAAGACCAACTTCGACCTAGAAGAAGGTTGTAATCAAGAGGGGCATCAACAACTTCCACCTCAAGTGTTATGGTTTTTCCTTCTACTTCTATAGGCAGATCCTGGAGTATTCCGAATGGAAGAAAACCTCTTCCGTCAAAGGCTTTAAGGATGGTCGGTGACTGGTTGATTGTCGAAGAACCAAGATTTTTCTAACATGCTAAAGAAATAATGCACGTAGATGCTCCCTCATCAATAACAGTGCGAAAAAATCGCCTTGATTTGACGAAAATGGGAATTTTAAAAGCCATTTTTTGTGGGAGTCTAGGTAGAAAATTTTCGAGATAAAAGACAATTAGATTTGAGTCTTGAGGATCAATCACTCCTATGGCTGATAAAAGTAATTTATTATGAGTTGGAAAAGTTTGCAGCACCTCGAGGGCTGAAATTGCTGAAGGGGATGCGGCCAGATCTTCAACAATATTGTAATTCAGAGCGGCTCTCGCATGTGGATTGAAAGTCGATTTTCAAAGTACACCTTTGGCAGGCGGTTTAATCACTAAATCGGGATTAGGTTTCTCGATTTGCAGTGGTTCAAAAACTGAAGAATTTGATACTGATGGTTGACTAGATGATTCAGTTTCTTTACCATTTACAGTACTCTTACATCTGTAGTCTTGAGATCGTGTCGCAACCATGACCTGGGACATCATCAAAATATATGTCAATGAATGGGAAGAAGATCCTATCATTTTTCTATCTTGAGATGGGAAAGGATCTTTCAAGATAGCAGGTGTGGGTGAACCTTTGACAAATTTGGATACCTTGGCCCAATGTGGACACTCTTTGTTGTAGTGATCCTCATCACAAATAAGACAAGGATAACAAGGTTTCCATTTTTCGTCTAATGGTTCCTTTTTTTCATATTTCTCTTTAGGAGAAGTATTTTGTTTATTTTAACCTTTCCCCTTATTGTTATTTCCGGATTTAGGTTTCGTTTTATATGATTCTACGACATGAATTTCAGTAGAATTTTCTAGGGAAGGGTCTCCTTTAGGTGAATATGGTAAAGTTATGATTGGAGAAGTAGATTTGGATGATTTATTCTTACTCTTTGTAGTATTAACTATACCAATAACACCATCTGAAGAATGAGAACCAGAAGGAGTTGCAGTAAGTTAATTTGGGTGTGGTAAATCAAGGATTTTTTCATACAGAGTATTGGACTATGTGGAAACGAGGTCCAAGTACTCTGCTTGAGCTATGACCTGTTCTTATGTTACAACGCCTCCTTTAGCTACATCTTCAGTAATATTTGGGAGCAATGATTTAATAAACCATTCTGCCAAAATTTGATCTGAAATGAAAACATTCACTAAACGTCGTCTACATCGTCATTCATGTATTTGATCTAAATTTTTTGTAGATGTACTCTGTTTTAATGAAGTTAAAAGTTTTTTGTCATTGTCATAACAGACTGGCAACTAAAAATGAGTTAGGAATGTTGTTACTAAGGCGTTGAAATTATTGAAAGAGCCACGTGGTAACTCAATGTACCACTTTGCAGCTAAACAGATCAATGTTCTCTGAAAAAGTCTCAAATGAATGGAATCATCAATTAAGGAGTTCGATGCACACCACAGATGATAAGTCATCACATGATTTAATGGGTCTTCTCCCAATTTTCCTTCAAACTTAGGAATATCACTGGGAAAATTAGTTGGCATTGCCGACAAAAATGTAACATAATAAATCAGATCATTTGTCAATTGTGACAATTCTGGTAAGTCTAAAGTTGCAATGAATGGTAACCGATGGTTAGGGTCTTTTTTTGCAAACTGATAACCTTGAGGAAAAATAGCAGTACCCGGAGGAGGATATCCAGGATAACCCGAGATAGCCTGAGCAGATGGATTGGAATACCTCTAGGGTATCCAGGGTTAGCCATATTGAACTGAGTTTGAGATGGTATCTGATACGTATAACTAGGATATGGTTGACTCTGGTAAACTGGATTTTGTCCCATTTGCTCATATTGAAATTTCCCTTGAAATCGATGACTCTGAACAAACTGACCTTGAAATATTTGACCCATAAAAGGTTGGGTTGTTCGAAATGTAGCTGCACCAGGTTGTCCTACAGAAGTTTGAACAGTAGACTGATCTGTAGATCCATTTTTATGAGCAGTAATTTGAGGGATTTCCTGTGTAACTATTGCTGCATTCGTTTAAAGGGTTGTAACAACAGGAGTTTGAGAAACTCCAGTGATAGGTGTACTTGGTTGTTGAACGGAAATTTGCGCAACGGATTGGATAGTAGTACTTGGATTACTTGGACCAGCTTGTTGACTACTAGGAACATATAGTTGTGGGGTAATTTGAAGTGCACTCTGAACAGGCTGTTGGACTTGGGTATAACCAAATTTCCCAACTGGATAAGCAGGTTGATTATAAAGTACTTGTATAGTAGGTTTCAAAGAATGTTGATTTAACAACAGATTTCACATAGTATTAATGCATGGATAAGGAGTTGCCATTAAAGGTTGAGATGCATAAGGTTGAACATAACTAGTTTGAGGCATTGGAACATAAGTTTGATAATTACCGGGAATATTTGATCCTAAAAATGAAGGATAGGTTCCAGTAAAAGGTTTTCCTCCTTGAAAGGATAGTTGGTCTTGATAAAACTTCTACCCTTGAAGAGGTAACTTTCCTTGAAGACGTTGTTTCCCCTGAAGAGGTTGTTGCCCTTGGAGAGGCTTTTGCCCTTGAAGGAATTGCTGCCCTTGAGGTAGTTGCTACCCCCCAGGCACTATATAGCGACCTTGAGAGATAGCTTCAGGAATATTCCTGGAAAACATATAGAAATGTTCCGTTCTCAAAGACTTGATGGTAGATTCATAGAGACCAGTTGATTGTGTAAAATTTTCAGAAGATGGAGATGATGCTGAGAAAGTTCTAGAGAGCGACTGGTACCCAGCAGGAACTGATGGACCACCATACAAAAATGTTTCAAGTGATGAATAAAACATAGATGACTTAGTAGAAATTCTTGATGAAGCCATGTAACTACCTCTCGGTATAGAGTAAAAAGGTATACGACGTGGTGAATAATTATAACTAGATTTATGCATAAAGTCATTAAGTTGATATTACCAAGAATCCAGTCTAAAAGGAACATAAGAGTAAATCTATTCACTAAACCTTAGATCTAAATAATCTTGACATGAAGGAATTGTAATCTCTTATTATGTGTCAGAAATATCTTCAATACTAATTAGGCCAGGAGGAATATTGTCAGTAATAAGAAGTTTCACTCGAGGTGAACAAGGACGACCAAGAGTCTGGACTATGAATTCCGAAGGTGACTCAGATGAAGAGGATTCATATTCAGGCTCAGATATTTCAAGTTCAGTGAATTGAATATCTGACAATTCACCAGTAAAAGATTCGATTGTAATTACTTTGGAGATTTCAGGTTGTCCTTGATCTTTTTCAACTATCTCAAGTTGATTAACTTTGAAATCAAGATGTATTAAAATAGATGTTTCCCCTTTTTTAGTAGATCCAGATCCTGATTGTTGGAATATTTCATATTTAATTTTTTCCAATTATCTGGGTGTATATTCAGGGGGTTTCCCCTACATTCTATGTGAATGTCTCGGTAATTAAACCACAGTTAATCTTTTAACGCACGAAATCAACAAAAAAATTCAAAAGAATGCACCTAAGGTTGCTAAAAACTAAGAAAATGAGCAAGTGCCTACAAAATATAAGAGACAAACCACACACAAACAATATGTTTCCATAATAATAGCACTAGTTGGTGATGAAATCCAACATCACATAAATTAATGTGGAAAACTGGCAGTTGGAACAGTTACCGTGACAACCTGCTTGATAAAACAGTCTGGTGCAAGTAACTCCACTATGCCATCTTGAAGTGAAGAGTACTCTCTAGAGAGTCCAAGTGAGTCTAGTAAATGTCTGCTCCAGGTACAATGGGACCTTCCCTCCACCATCACCTTGGAGAAAATCCTAAAGATTATGGCCATTAAGATCACCAACTGAGACAAAATGCATGTGGGGGAATAGTCTATGATCTGATATACACACAAGGGCAGAGTATCAAGCTCAATCCCCTTGAAATCTCCTCGACATGGTAAATCTGATGTTTTCTAACAAGTGACCCCAGGCTCCTCAACAATGATTAATCTGAGGTTTACCATTTGTATTACGTGCATGTCTTCTATCTTCACCAATGAAGTAGGTACAATTACCTCAGTAGGTCTAACATGACCTTGTGTTTGACTCTTTTAAGAAGATATTCCCAGAGTGCAAATGCAACAATTGGGTTTCCCTACCACAAGATTGTACTGGTTTCTTTTAATTGATTTGGAATGTTTATTACAACCTGTTCCAAAACACTAGCCTAAGCTAAATTGGTGGAATGGGCCCTAGAAAATGTAAAAAAATGTCTAGATTGATTTTATTAAGAACTATATTGAATTGGATGTTATTCAATGCAAAAGGGATATGGAGATGAAACTTTGATGATATTGTGACCTGACTAAAAATACTCTAAATGCATCAATATGAAAAATGCAACTCTTTGTTTTGATGAATTCTATTTAGGAGAAAGTTGAGATATTTTTGAATTCAAAAGAACAAGCTTCCTCAAACTTCAAATAAAATTCCTTTTCGAAGAAAAAACAATTTGATTAAGAACATAATTTTCAAGCATGATCAATTTCTCTTTTGAGAATAAAATTCCATTTATTATGAAGTCAAAAAACTACAATTTTGATAAACAAACAATTCTCAACATAAGGCAATTTCTAAAAACCCTAAGAAGTATAAAAAACTTCAAAACAAAACAAAGTTCTAATTATCAGTCCTAATTAGGATACCTATGAATGTATTTATAAATGATTGCCCTTATTTGTATTGAGAATAAGAGTGTTTCCATTTATCCCAAGAGAAATAAAATCATGAAAGACTATCTTGTGATAAATCAAGCTTCAGTGATCTAGAAGTTTTTCCTTTTTTGCAATTGAATAAAAAAAAATATCTAGACAAGATAAGGTTGACAATAATCCTGATGGCCCAAGGAGACAAAAACATAAAACCAGTGATGTGAGGAAAATGAATGTCTCTTCCAAAAAGAGAAACAAAAAACTAGGACAAAACCTAATTGCATAATGCAAAAAGGATGATTACTCAAGCAAGACTCTAATTTGTTGAAGAAGTGTTCACTCACAGGTTCTGAAAATTGGAATAAATTAGGTAAAACCTTAAGAATTTGGTTATGTGACTCTGAAAGAGAGAATTTTGTTTTTTTCAAATTTTTCCAAGGGGTACGCATCCTCTCAATTAACAACAATGTGTATGCGCACTGAAATTAACTGACAATTCGCGCAGGATGCCACTCTGTTTTCCACAGAAAACCGCACAAGCAGAGAAAAAGTTTGAAAAAATGTTTTTTTGGTTTTCTTTCTGATAGATTCTAAAAGATCATGTACCTAACTACACTCAGAGAATTCAAAACAAGAAAGTCAGAATGTCAAATTGAACATAACCAAATAAAACTAATTTTTTCTTCCCCAGTGGAGTCGCCAATTTGTTACCAGGATTAATCCCTCTTGTGGACAAGAGCGATCTCCCTAGTACTCCAACGAGTAGCTAGAAACAAATATCCATTAAATATCTCTTTCTCTAGATTATTTGTATTTTATATTATTAAAATCATGAAATAAAGAGGACATGCTCCTACCTTTCAATCGATATGTTTGATGCAACCTTTTGTCTTTGGCTCCAAAGTAGTTCTTCAATGATGAGAAGAACCCACAATCACAAACAAGACAACGATCAAAGCACCTGCAATATATAATAATCATAAATACTAATCTAACTTATTGATCAAGGAATCTAAGTATTGACATCATTTCGATGAATTCAAAAACAAGACAATTGAGAAAAAGAGATCCATATGTATTATCATAAATTAGAAAGAGCAATCTTGTAACCAGATGCCTTGATGTTGTACAGATTTCTCCTTTGTGTCTGCGCAATCATTTTCCTTCAGTCTGATAAGCCTTCCTCACTAGAATGACTAGAATGAAGTCATGGGCACAAAGGTGTAATATTAAATGTGTCAACAACAACTTACTAGATCAAAAACTATGAATTCTATGAACTCTCTCCAGCTTAGAATCTATACAAATCAATATCTATTCACATTGGTATCTACCCTTCAACCCAAAACTTTAGCTCAATTTATAGAGAGACTGAGGTAGTTTCAGATCCATTAAGAGAGGGATGGGTTCCTCCCATGAAGGGATTTGAGTTCCTTGGACTAAGGGTTAAGCTCCATGAGTAGAGGGATAAACCTCGAACTGGCAAGACTCTAGAGTCTTCCAGTTGGGAGAATATTCGACCAACTAGGATTCTAGAAGTTACTTTTTTTATTTTTACTTTCTTTTCACGGGGGTGCGAAGGTTTTAGTGGCAAACAGAGCAGTGATCGTTGCGGATAATGGAAGAAGCATCAACGCATGCTCAAGAAAAGCCTATAAAAACCACGCAGGTAATATTTTAAGTGTTTTACAGAGCTTTTCTCTAATTTCCAAGACTTGATTCAAGAACATGAGTGTTTTTTACCTCTAAGGGAACATAATATGGATGATGATATACCCATACTGATATTCAAATGTCATGGTGAAAAAATGAAGTGTAACAGCAACATTTAAAAAAAAATTCCACTCATTGTTTAAGTGGTTGTATTGTTTATTATCCATTTTCACATTGCCTTTTTAGACAATGTACAGATTTCCAACTTTGATTTTATCAAAGAAACAATCGACAACATTTTTGAAACGTGTAATGTGTATTTCTCCACCTTCTGTATCGAAGAGGTCGAAGCCAAACACTTTACTAGGTCCGTATTGATTTTGAAATTGTTGAAGAGGTGTCTTTATTTTAACATATCCTTTTATGCATGAGTTTTAATGGTAAGGGTTTATTGATTTAATCAGAATTTAGACTGGCATGATGGATGCAATAGGAATAGTAGAAAGTGTGGAGAACCTTTTTGATGAAGGTTGTTGGTTCGATGAGGACAAAGTTTCTTCTTGACAAGTGATCGAGATACTCATATTTTTTGGAATACCAATTAAACGTGCAGATGTAGCACAAATTTCAAAGTCTAGTAGCGTTATAGACCTACATAGTAAATTCTAGTAATAAGAGAAATTGTTAGACTTGAAAGTCGTATGAATGAAATATGTAAAGTTTAAATAAGAAATTAGTAACAAACTTACATTGATGGACCCATAGTTGAAGTAGTCCAAGTTTTAACATGTATAATTTAACCTTTTTGAAGCAAGCTTGCTTCAACGAGGTCATTGAAAGTTATTTGAAGCATAAGGCACTTCATATGTGTGCCATCAGAGATGGCAGTGTGATATCATACTATTGAACTTTGCATTGACATAATAGGCTCAAGTTCGACGATTTTTAGAAATGGTTGAATATGAGTTTTCCCAGAGAGTATTGAGAAAATAACATTCTCAATAAGTTTTGTTGTCATTTTATGAAAACAGAGATAAAATAATAAGTAGTATAGAGAAGGAAATTAATAAATGTGGTTATTGGTTTAAAATTGTTTATATGTGGTTTTGCATTAGATGTATAGCATTAATACGATTCCTATAGAACTACATGAAAAGTTAAAGGGAGGAAACACGTTGATAGTGTTTCATATTTAATAAAAATGATAATATATAAAAATTATGTATTCATAATGCCTTTAAATAGGGTACATAACACTCAATATACCGAAATGGATCATTCATAGGTAAATGTAAGTTAAAAAATAATTATTGTGTGGATGAATAAAAAAAAAATGGCTATATGTATAACTAAAGTTTTTTCAAAAATCATGAATGAAGCTATAGTTATTGTTTGAAAAGTTAGTTTCTATAATTGGTTGACAATGATAATATATATAAATTATGGATCATTCATAGGTAAATCTAATTTAGAAAATTCGTAGGTAAATCTAAGTTTAAATAAATAAATAAAATGGAATACATTTTGATAGGATTCGAACTATACAAATATATGAAAGTTAATATTTACCAAATTTTATATAATTTAATAAAAATAAAATTGAATAGCAAAAGTTAATATTTACCAAAATTTGTATAATTTAATCAAAATAAAATTGAATAGCAAAAAGTAAACTATTATTCAATTTAAAATTTCTCATTCAATTTCAATATATATCTATTAATCTCCCTATATATTTTTTTTTAATTTCAATATACACACTTATCTTCCTGAATACAACACATTTTACAATGATGAGATTCTTGATTTTTCTCTATAATGCAACTCATGAACATCTCAGATAAAAACTAGTTCATGCATGTCATTGAATAGAGAACTGACCTTCAATATAACTCATGAACATCTGAAATAAAAAATTTCTCATTCAATTTCAATATATAGCTATTAATCTACCTATTTGTTTTTTTTTCAATTTCAATATAGAATCTTATGTACCTAAATACAAGAGAAAATCTACAATGATGCGACTCTTGTTTTTTACATATAATGCAACTCATGAAGATCTAAAATAAAAACTATTTCATTTATGCCATTGAATAAAGATCCAGCCTTCAATATAACTCATGAACATCTCAAATAAAAAATTTCTCATTCAATTTCAATATATAGCTATTAATCTACATATTTCTTTTTTTTTCAATTTAAATATATAGCTATTAATCGACATATTTCTTTTTTTTCAATTTCAATATATAGACTTATGTACCTAAGTAGAAGACAAAATTTACAATGATGAGATTGTTGATTTTTCCCTAAAATGAAACTCATGAACATCCTAAATACAAGAGAAAATTTACAATAATGAGATTGTTGATTTTCCCCTATAATGAAACTCATGAACATCCTTTTAGTAATTACATTAATTTTGTCAGTTATTTTTTTTTGGCATCCTAAGAATAAGAAAAACAATTTGATACGTGGGATCTTGTATGGCCCAATCATTCTATATGTCAATATATGCCAATTGGTTTATGGGCAATGTTAAAATATCCCAAAACAACAAGTTTCTTTCCCAAATTACCACTATCATCATCTAAAAAAATCACATCAATGTATTACGAAACAAATCCCCTAAAACAAATGCATGGAACAAAAATGTGAACCATGATGTCTGCATAATACAATATACAATGTCAAATCCTCTAACAGGAGTTCAAGAAAAGTCACTACTTCCTAGCATAAACAATCCTCTTGTTGGAGCATCTTTCAGAGAGAGAAAGTGATCCTTCTAAGAGAGCTAAGTCTGCTTCACATAATGAGAGAACCAAAGTGGACAGGGGACAGGTCACTGACTCCTACCCTTGATCGTTGGAAGCTAATTATGACATACCTAGAGCCTGATATTACTTGTTGGGACCAACACCAAAATACCATGATCATTCACTAGCCACTGTCAGGAATTTCCTTACAATAGCCTGATAATTTATGTTGGTTTTATTCTTGGGTATGTTTTTTGATACTTTATGGATTGTATGCTAAATTCATATTAAGGGGATCAACAAGGGTGTTTTCAATATGATACTCCATTCAAATTTTGAGCTTAGATACTGCTTATTGAGGTTGCATTTTTTTATATTTTCCCTCACTTAATATAAAATACATATTTTATATTAAGTGAGGGAATTTAGACTTTCTTGGAATTCAAAACTTCAGTCCCAAGATGGACATGGTTTATGTTTTTCATTATGTTGTGAAACATAAAAATGAGGTTGGTTTAGTTTAGTTTAGTTTACTTGGCCAGTAAATTTTCCTTCAATTTACGTACATTTTATTGACTCTACCAAACAAATTTTATTTTTATAGGTATGGTGGACATGGAAGACAATTGTGATGGGAGTATTTTCTTAACATTGTTGCTCAATGCATGCTATATTGTAGGTGTAGATTTCTTCTAAAATTTGTTAATAACATTTTTAAACTGTGAATTTGAATTACGCAACATGCAAGTGCTGAAATGATCCAGTTTTTCATTAATTTTTGTTGTATGGCATAGCAAGAGGAAGCCAGAGCTATTCTGGATTTCAACTGTTTCTCCCTTCACATCAGTGATTATACCTACTATATTCATCTTTGCCACTAAGGCTAATAAACATGGCATTATCATTGTAAAAATGCATTATTCTCCGATCTCCATGATGAAAAGTGGCTTTCTTCACAGCCATTGCTCCACCCCACATGGAATTAGCAATGTAAGAATGCATTATTCTCTGATCTCCAGGATGACAAGTGGCTTTCTTCACAGCCATTTCCCCACCCCACCCAAAGCCTCTGCTAAAGGTTCTGGGAGTAATTAATTCATCCATAGGCTAGTTTCCATATAAATTGACCCGCATTACTTACTTATAGCTCACTGTTATAAGCGGGAGTTTGGTTTTAGAATTCATAGACTCTGTAGTGGAAACTACTGAGCTTACTTGTCGTCATATGGATCTATATTTTGGCTAGAGTTATATATGGCACTGAGCTTAGTGTAAAGCATGAGGTGTATCACTATGTCTACTTTGTTGAATATGTAATCACTATGACTAATAAGAACCTATATTAGATACGAGTTAGGAGATCAGAGGTAGAGCATAAAGAAGAAAAAAAGAAATAGGGGTTTGGGTGAGCAAGGTATTGATCTGGTGTTTCCAGAGTGAGCTTCTCAATTCTTCAATGTAAACAGAAAGGTCGAGGGGGTGAATTCGTAAATTGCTATTTTCTTTTCTTCTTCATGAAATTATTGATGTAAGCTACTTGGTCAATTACGTTAATGTATTTTCCATCTGAATTGACCTGCATTACTTACTTATAGCTCATTGTTCTAAGTGGGAGTTTTGTTTTAGAATCCATAGAATCTGTAGTGTAATTGTTGGCATGTTTCTTGAACCTAGAGCTGGTAGAACCAGTGGGAAAATGATGAAATTTTCTAGTATATCCCAATAGGGTATGTGGCAACTACAAAGCTTACTTTTCGTCAAATGGATCTACATTTTGGCTATAGTTATGTATGGCATTGAGCTTAGTGTAAAGCAGCAAGTCTATCACTATCTATACTTTATTGAATATGTAATCGCTATGAATAATAAGCACCTGTATTAGATATGATTTAGGAGATCTGAGGCAGATCATAAAGAAGACAAAAATAAATAGGGGTCTGGGTGAGAAGGATATTGATTTGGTGTTTCCAGAGTGAGATTATCATCACATAGTTTTTTATTTTTGAAAATCAAACTATCATGTACAATAGTTTCGATAGGTTTGAAAGAGATTTGATGGGTTCGGCTTGTCACCGGACTCATCTCATTCCAAGTGAATAGATTTTAATTTTGGTAAAGCATATTTCAGGCATGCTTATTTGCAAAGAAGTCATAAACCAATTTAGAGAGAAACTCAAAATGTTGCATGTCCAATGATAGCTCTAGAAGATGTGAGCAAATACATATTGAGCATTCGCACATACAAGCCAAAGGGTGGATCCATCTTCTTATGACTTATCATCCCTAGATGTTTGTGTGTTGCGGGCAAGATTCCAAGTGAATATATTTTAATTTTGGTAAAGCATATTTCAAGCATGCTTATTTGGAAAGAAATGGGAAATAATATGTAATCACTATGACTGATAATCACATGTATTAGATATGAGTTAGGAGATCAGAGGCAAAGCATAAAGAAGACAAAAATAAATAGGGATCTGGGTGAGAAAGGTTTTGATCTGGTGTTTGCAAAGTGAGCTTCTCATCACATAGTTTTTTTAACTTTGAAAATAAAACTTCCATGTAGAATAGTTTCAATATTTTTGAAAGAGAGTTGATGGGTTTCAAAATAATGGTTCCACTCAAGAAATGGTGTCTTAAAAATTTAAGTTAATTCCTATTAGAGGATCTATATTGTAGGCATAGTTTTCTTCTAAAGTTTTTTAATAACAATATAAAACTCTGAATTTGAATCACGCAACATGCAAGTGCTGAAATGATCTAGTTTTTCACTGATTTTTTTTGTATGGCAGAGTAAGAGGAAGCCCAAGCTATTATGGATTAGTACTCGTCTCACTTACGGTATTTATGATTAGAACTTTCTGTTTTGGTAATACAAAGATTCATCTCAATAAATTCCATCCTTATTGAATAATCCTAATGACAATAGTTTTGATAATAATGTAACATGAAGGTATAGCAGTGGGGGGAAAATTTTCTTCAATCAAAGATTTTTAGGTTGATGGAAATAATGAGGTGATTGCCATTGGATTGATGAGACTTGGAGGCTCTTAAGGCTTTAATTTATCTTCATCATTCAAAATATGCTTATGATATGGATGAAGCCTTGGACAATATTCAGGTTTCGTTGGTAGAAATAGGGGTCCCGGGTCAACAAGGTATTGAATGAGGTCAGTTAGGCACACATGCACCACTCCAAGGTTGTTTTAGTAATTGATATGTACCCTCATATGCTTACTTATTGTAATAAGGGTGATAAGAATCCATATAAGCTAGTTACTAGGGGTCATAGGTTTCATCATGCTTGTACCACTATGACTAAACTATGTTACTTAGTGAAATACAACTTGTATTACTTATAGTTATATATGGTACTGAGCTTAGTGTAAAGCAAGCAGTCTATCACTATCTCTACTTTATTGAATATGTAATCACTATGACTAATAAGCACCTGAATTAGATATGAGTTAGGAGATCAGAGGCAGAACATAAAGAAGACAAAAAGAAATAGGGGTTTGGGTGAGCACAATATTGATATGGTGTTTCCAGAGTGAGCTTCTCATCACATAGTTTTTTATTTTTGAAAATAAAACTGCCACGTAGAATATTTTTGATAGGTTTGATAAAGATTTGATGGGTTTCAAAATGAGGGTTCCCCTCAAGAAATGGTTTCTTAAATTTTTTTGTCTCTAAGTTAATTCCTATTAGAGGATCTATATTGTAGGTTTAGTTTTCTTCTAATGTTTGTTAATAACATTTCTAAGCTTTGATTTTGTCTATTTATGATTAGCACTATCTTTTTTGGTAATACAGATATTCATCTGAATCAATTCATTGCCCCACCTACCCACATATTTCATCTGTTGTGTGCACATTTTATCTTTATGATCATTGGACTCTAGAATTTGGTGACTCACACATACTATTTTGTTTCCTGCAGATTGGTCACTTGAAAAAAGGGCTAAATCCACCTTCTCTTAACATGCTGCGATTTAATGGAAGTTACTTAGGATTTCTAATAAAAATATGGCTTTCCACCAGACTCATCTCATTCCTAGTGAATACATTTTAAATTTGGTAAAGCATATTTCAAGAATTCTTATTTGGAAAGAAACCAGAAACCAATTTAGATAGAAAATCCAAAGGTTGCATGTCTGACGATATCTCTAGAAGATGTGATCAAATACATATTGAGCATTCACACATACAAGTAAAAGGGTGGCTCTATCTTCATATGATTTATCATCCCTAGATATTGGGGTTTTACTACCAAGAAATTCCAGTTTATCTGCCCAATAGTGGAATCTATGCCATATTGATCATCAATAGGGCAGTTCACGGAATATCTTTACATGCATCTATAGTTTTTTCATCAATTTTTGTTGTATGGAAGAGCAAGAGGAAGCCCTTCTTACATATGAGCATGATTCTTACTTTAATCCCATGAATGAAAAGGAAGCATAAAGTATTAACAAGAATCTTATTTTGAAGCTAAACGAGGAGTTCACAACATTTATTTACAGGCATCTATAAGTTTGAATAGGAAGTTCACGACATCTCTTCACTGGCAGACCACCCCATAGAGATTGGACATAAACCAGTGAGTTTCACAGAGCACAACTTAAAAAATATTGTATTTTCGTGAATATGTGTGACTTCCGAAGGGCAAACACCTCTAACTCAGTTGTGGAAAATAGCCCTAGTCCGATAAAGACTAATCATAAACACATGATTTCACATTTGGAAGTATAGGGAGAATAAGAACTTACCAAACAGAGACACAACCTTCAACCTCTCTGACTTCATTGGCAGCCAATAGAAAAGATGTAGCCTTCAACCTTACTATCTCACTTTGCTGACTTCACTGGAAGCTCTCAAACGTAACCTTTAGCCTCTATGACTTCAGTGGAACAAACAAACAACAGATAGATATAACGAACAAAGAACTCTTCCTTCAGTGGAACACAAAAACAGAAACAACAAGAAAACACATAGATGAAACAAAGAAACAAATAGATTTAAAGCAACATATCAAAACTACACAGACCTAACTAATAACTACCATATCCTGCTACTGATTTACGATTGTTCCACCCACCCCTCCTCCTGCAGCAAAGGCGTCTATTAGTTCGTGGAGGAGGAGGACTCTTACATTCATTTATGTTTTAATAATAATGTTGCATTTTAATGTGTTATTTTTTTAACTGTTTTTTATCTATGGCACATCATTCTTCAATCATCTAATAGTGCATATGACGGTCAACAATAGTACATAGTGGCAGGTAGGGGAGTTGTTTTCAAAGAAAGACACCTTAAAACGTAAAAAGGTAATTGTCATAAAAATGTGAGGTAATAGGATAAAATAAATTTTAATTTTTTTTAATAAATATTATCAAATATCTAATATATAAATTCCAAAATGTTTAATAAATATAACCATACAAATTAGAAATATAGATATTATTTTTAAATAAAATAAAAATATTAGATAAAAAAGGTCATTTTCATAAGAAGGAAAGATATTAAGATAAAATATTTGTTTTAATGTTTTAAATATATAATTATAAAATAATTAACAAAAATATTTGGTATATATATATATATATATATATATATATATATATATATATATATATATATAAAGTAAAATAATAAAGTGAAGTGTTGTTTTATTTTAGAATTTAAATAGATTTTTTATCACTAAACAATATAAACCATTTGAGGGATGAATATAAATTTTGGATTACAAAGTGTAAAAAAGAAATTAGGATTTCTTCAAACTTGAATTAGAAGAAAATTTGAATTATGCACTCTTTTTCACTTTAAACAATATTTCCTTTAATTAGACTTGAGTGATTTTTTATTACTTGTGTGGTGTCAAAATGACCAAATTGGTGGGGCTTCGATGAAGTAGTGATAGTCTTTCTAGTTCACACGTGCACTTTTTTATTATTAAATAATAGAAGTCACAGTTAAAAAAAAAGGGTAAGAAAGAAAAGAAAAAATTGATTTCAATCTTTCAAAGATGATAAAACTTATTAATCTTCACAAAATTTTATTAATCTAATTTAATCAATCTCTTTAATTCTTTATTTCTACCCAATTATAAATGTTATTTTAAATTAGCATAAATAAAATAACATCCATAAACTTTCAGAATTTTATATAATGTATCATAATATGATATATAAAACATGTAATTATCTAACCTAAAATATTTAAAAAATAGCTTTTTTTTATTTTTTTATAATTTTAAATAATTTATCACCATATAAAATATAAAACATATATTTTATATCATTTTTTTTAAATGAATATATTTCAATAATATCATATTATTATTTTATTTATATTATATTTTATGGTAATTTTATTTAGAATTTACCAAATGATAAATTTAAGTTATAATTTATATAATCCAAATATTCAAAAAAAACTTCATTTTATAGTAATTTTATTCAAAATTTATTAAAATTCATTAAAATGGTAAATTTAAGTTATAATTCATATAATTAGAATATTCGAAGGAAAAATCTGTTTTATGGTAATTGTATTTAGAATTTACTAAAATTCTTTGAAATAAAAATTTTAAGTTATAATTTATATAATTGGAATATTCCAAAAAAAAATCAAAATATTAAATTAACCTCTACCTTTAAAATATGATTTAAAAAACAATATATTACATTTATTTTTTTAAATGGTATTACCGACTTAAAATACCAAAATTTAGAAAATGAAATAGCCCGACCAATTTTTGCATTTTCGAACAAAGACCGACCAATTTTATTTAAAATAGGTGATTTGACATAAGTGGTATCTCATTAAAATGGTTGTGAATCGACCTGAGGAAGACTTTTGCAACTTCGAATATCGAAGATGGAAAGTGTGAGAGCCTGGTCCTATCATCCACTTGCTTTACCAAGAAGAACATAGAATAATCACATCAAAATTACTGCCTCCGAAATTTTCTGGTCATGCATATGCCTTGGTTTTCACATGTAGAGTGACTAGCCTCTGCCTTAGTTTAAGAGGTCAACTTCTTGTTGTACAACGCAGAAGAAAAGTGCAATGAACAACTGGGTGCAACTTTGGCAAATATTTTGATTTGATACCAAGTTTTAATCTAAAGAAAACTAACATAACATGGAGAGTAATTAAAATTAAATAAGATTGGAACCAATGATTTGTCAATAATCAATTACACAAAAACCATCTATGTATGATAAGAGGCTTATCTATGTCCCTTGAACAATTTAAGTTCATAGTTTGAATGAAAATGTAGCAATGGAAAGTGCAGGCAAAGTGATGAAATGAAAATGGAATTGTGGTACATGCAAATGATTTCATTTTTTCACTATATAACCAGAGGGTTGGTTGGGTTATCAAAAACCATAGCGGGGAGACACATAGTTTTTATTGTAATATGAGGAGTAAATAATGCATGCCTAAGAGAGATCCTTTTACACATTTTCTATCATGTGTGTTCTCTTATACTCTTAATTTTTCGTTGTGTGTGCACATAACGAGTGTATTTAATCATGCTAATTAGCTACAGGATTAAACCCTCTAGAAAAAAATAGTATGTTGCACAAATGATACAAGAAACACAGTCTAGAGGTTTCTCATAGAAGATATGTATAAATCGTATATACCGTTTGAGGGTAGGGAAAGCCATTTTATGATTCTCTAATAAGCCTAGCCGAGACTCCAAATGAACTTCCCTAAGGTAGCTTGGCATCATAGATTAATATAACATATATAAAATAATAACTAAAATTTAACATAATCTAAATATTTTATCACAATATTATAATAATACTACCTAACATTATCCGTCACCTTTGGACTTTATGGTATAAAATGGTCGCCATTAAAGATATAAAATGGAAACAGAACAAAATATGTAGGCCTCGACCTGCAACAACATCCAATGCAACATGAAAAAAAAAGGAGATTGGTTAGCAAAGTGGACCACAATCCATCTAGATACAAATTGCAACTCATTCAAAAATGGAATTAAGCACAACAGCTGGATTCAACCAATGTTTCTACCCCAAATTTCGTTTTCCATAATAATATTTTGAGGGTTTCAGTAATTACCAATGGAGTTATGATGTGTTGGTAAAGCATGATGCTTTCTAAGAAATGGAGTGAAATATATTGAATGGAAGCCCAAATACATGTGACAAAAATGGCAGCGCAATTTGTACAACAACATATTAGTAATACTTCGAAACAAATGTGGAGAATTTTCCTTCTCCAATTCAAATTTCAAACACTTCTAGTCAACTTCTAATTCCAAGTCAAAAATCACATGAAATTCATCCTAACTCTAAAGTAATATCTATGCAAGTATTATCCATGTTACTGCAGTAAGCCCCAAGTGCAATACTCATACCCTCCCCTCCGAGAGGGTCTCTCACTCAAAAACGCAAAGCTACAAGCTCCAAAACATCACCAACTAAGTTACAAGCTCCAAAACATCACCAACTAAGGGTGTTTGTTGGAGAATCTAATTCCAACCACCTGTTAGGTGTTATAATTATCTATTTAAGTGTCACAGTTAGTTAGAATTTTGTTCAGTCAAGTTGAGTTTTAGTGGAATCTCATTGTATTCATTTATTGATGATATCTCCTATATAATCTTATTTAACTATTGATAATATTGAGAAGAATAATCTCTATTCTCATTTTTCATTTTTTAACATGAGTATCAAAGCACCGGGTTGAATAAGACTCTAAGGAAAACAATGTTTCAATTTTTTTATTCTCATAGAGAAATAGCAGAAGCCGTGAAGAGCTCGAGGACAAGAGGCCAAGAGAAAGTGCAACAGCAACAAACCTTTGAACTTTTGAAGAAAATAAATTGTGACAATAAAATGACAAACTTGCAAAATTGTCTAATTTCGGGCACTATTGCACCCTGTCAGTAGGAAAAGTGTAAAGGGTTGTACATATGATTTGTGTCAGGAGGTGCGACATCTAGATAGCGCAACCAATTTTTCCTTTTTTAAAGAGTGATTTATTAAAGGTACCACAAGTCGTTTAATTACTTGGTCCACTAAATGACAAACTATGATAAAAAGATGTTTGAATGGATTATTAAACATTCCCACTGGTCAGCTCTCTAAACCAGGAGAGTCTAGATTTTGTAGAATGCTCTACATTCTCCATACAATTCAGGCATTATATAACACACAAGATCTATGGGAGTTAGAACCGTACCCTAAGAAATAGAAAATAATTCCTATCCTAAGGTCTTGTGAACCAATTCACACTAAAACAGGAGATTCTCCATTATCTTCAGCACTTCCTCTTAATGGAGAAGGGGTTCACAAATATGCCTAACATCTCCCTAAACATTAAAAACTTAATTTTTCCAAGAGGCTTAGTGAAAATGTTTGCAACATTATCACACGTTTTAAAATATACAGGATGAATTTCTTTTGATTGAACTTTCTCCCTGACAAAGTGGAATTGTGTATGAATGTGTTTAGTGTTCTTGTGAAACACCAGATTATTAGCAAGTTTGTTTGAACTCTGGTTTTCGCATATGATTGTTGTTGCATCTCTCTATTCTTCCCCCACGTCCTGGAGAAGTCTCCACAACCAAACTGCCTCACATGTTGCTGCACACATGGCTTGATACTCTGCTTCTGCTAAAGACAATGAAATTGTGTTCTGCTTCTTACTGCACCATGTAATCACCCCGGATCCAATGCTAGATGCATAGCCTGTTATGGATCTTTGGTCGTCTACATTTCTAGCCCAGTGGGAATTTGAAAACCCTGTCAATCTAACATCAAAACAACTAGTATAAATAATACCATAATCTACAGTTCCTTGTAGATACCTTAAAACACCTTTTGTTGCATTCCAATGACTCTCGAGTGGTTTGGACATGTATTGACTTAGCACACTGATTTCATAAGCCAAATCTGGTTTAGTAGTGGTTAGGTAGATTAGGCTCCCAAACAACTGTCTATAAAGTGTCGCATATGCCTTTTTAGAGCCATCCTCACTCTGAAGTTTAATGTTCTATTGTAGTTGTACTGCTGCAGCCTTGCACTGATCCATCTTGAATCTTTCCAGTAGACCTCTAACATACTTACGTTGGGATAGAAAAGTTTTTCCTGAATCTCTCCATATCTCGAGACCCAAATAATATCTTAATTCACCAAGGTCTTTCATTTCGAACATCTATGACATTTGCTGCTTGATTTATTTGATTAGATCAATAGAATCACCTGTAATAATTAAATCATCTACATACAAATAAATCAACACTATGCACCCCTTTTCATCTTTCATGGTATATAGATTAGGATTGCTTTTGCTTCTATTATAACCATGTTGTAGAAAAAATGAATCAATCTTTTCATACCATGATCTGGGTGCTTGTTTTAGTCCATATAGAGATTTCTTTAATCTACAGACTAAATTTTCTTTCCCTTTCTAGACAAACCCCTCAGGTTGCTCTAAATAGACCTCCTCTTTCAATTCCCCACTTAGAAATTCTGATTTTACATCTAGTTGGTGAATCATCCAATGTTTCTTAGTAGCTAAAGAAATCAACATTTTGATAGTGTTTAGTTTAGCTACGGGGGCGAAGGTTTCTTCATAGTCAATACCTTCTTTTTGTGAATACCCCTTTGCTACCAATATAGCTTTTAATTTATCTATGGTTCCATCTGCATTAATCTTAGGTTTATACAACCATTTACACCCTATGGTTTGTTTCCCGTCAGGAAGTTCAACCATCTCCCAAGTGTTGTTTTTGAGGATATATTCATATTCCTGTTCCATAGTTGTTTTCCATTCACTACATTGATTTTCTTCTCTATAACTAGAAGGTTCAGCAACATTGATCATACTAGTTATAAAGGCATTTTCCCTGTATCTAGCAGGCAATTGAATCTGCCTACCTGATCTTCTGAGCATTGGTGTAGCTTCCAACCCATTCTGAATTTCCTTTGACAGACTCGGCTTGATTCTTGTATCTGGATTCTCTGCTTCTACCTCTTTCTTCTGATCCTGGCTGTTACCTGTTTCTTCACTTTCTTCCATCGAAAATGGAATATCCCATTCCTCATTGCGCTTATTAGATTCATCAATAACCTGCTCATGGAATATGACATCTCTACTAACAAAAATCTTGCAAATAGAAGGATTAAATAATCTACAAGCTTTAAATTGTGAACAATACCCTACAAAGGTACATCTGATGGCTTTTGAATCTAATTTTCTTCTGTCTTCCTTTGGAAAGTGGGAAAATTATTTAGACCCAAATACTCTTAGATGTTTTACTGCAGGTTTAAGTCCATATAATGCTTCAAAAGGAGTTTTAAACTCGATACTTCTTGTAGGACTCATATTTTTCAAATAAACTGCAATATTCAATGCTTCAGCCCAAAAACCATTCGAAAGATCCTTACCTTTCAACATGCTCCTAGCACACTCCACCAATGTTCTATTCTTTCTTTCTGCTAGTCCGTTCTGCTGAGGAGTATGGGGTACTGTGAATTTTTGTAATATCCCATGGTCTTTAAAATACTTAGTAAGTTCCTCCTTCCTGTATTCTCCCCCTTGATCGGAGTGGAGAATTTTTATGTGCTTCCTTGTTTGCTTTTCAATCATATACCTGAACTGCTTAAAGTATTCAAATGTGTGGCTTTTCTTACTCATGAAATATACCCAAGAAAACTTTGTGTAGTCATCAAAAAACAGTAAAAAAGACAATGCACCTCCTAATGACTTTTTTTGCATGGGTCCACAAAGGTCTGTGTGCACTAATTCAAGTATGTCTCTCCTTTTCCTTTCTACTCGAACAAGGAATTCTTCTCTATGCATCTTTCCTAATGCACAAGCATCACAATCAGTATGCACTTGTTTTAATATAGGAATATCTCTTACCATTTCCTTTTTCTGAAGTAACAACAAGTCGTTGTAGTTGATATGACCAAGTATTTGGTGCCACAACTCTTCTGTAGTCAAACTCGATGTTGTCAAAGCTCGATCTGGTGTTGTTCTCACATCCAATTTGTATAGACCTCCTGTTCGAATTCCTGAAGAAATAATCTTTATGCCATCCAACAGATCTTTAATATAACAGTTAGATTTAAAAAATTCAACCTTGAGATCCTGATCTGTAATCATGGATACATAAATCAAATTCTTTGACACTCTGGGCACATACATTACATTATGAATATATTTGACATTACCATTAGGTAAAATAACATAAATTTTCCAGCACCCTTTGATCTGATGACATCTATCATTACCAAGGTAGATTTGTGCTTCGTTGTTGATTTCTTTAAAATCTTCGAATCGTTGTCTGTTCCCTGTCATATGTGTGGATGCTCCCAAATCTGCATACCAGGTGTCTTCATTGACATTCTCACCAAAGTCTGCCATGAAAAATCTGAAGTCCTGAACATGTTCATCATTTGCAAAATTATCTGTATGTCTTTTATGCTTCTGTTGTTCTTCATGAAATTTCTTCTTCATGTACTCCTTAGCAATATGACCAATTTTTCCGCAATAAAAACATTTAATTACATAGTTTTTTTTATTTGGATGGATACCTTGAGTTTGATTTGGTCTTTTCTATGGTTTTCCTTCGTTTTGTTGTGATGGATTTCCTTTTCCTTTGAAGAATTTATTCTTTGTTATTAGTGCCAGATCTGAACTCTGGGGTTTCAGGGTCAATCTTATTTCTTCTTCTTGCATTAATATTCTTGTAAGTTCTTCAAACTTTGGGATTTTATCTCTCGCACTTATCCCAGTGATAAACATTTTGTAATCATCAGCCATACCATTCATGGTAATCGTGACCAAATCTACATCCGCAACTACCTCACTGATGTCTGACAATTTTTTCTTCAGATCTTTGATCCACGATATGAAAGAAGCAACTATTTCATTCTCCTCCATATTTATGGACAGAATCTTGCTCTTCATGAATAGAAGACGATTTGTATTCATGATCTCATACAAATCCTTCAATACGGTCCAAATTTTGTTCGCTGATTTGCATTCTCTGATATGCGGTATAATGCAGTCTTTCACTGACATCTTCAACACCATCTTTGCTTTACCTTCTCTCTTCTCCCAATCTGGGACTGATGTTGCTCCTGCTGTTGGCTTCGTCTCATCCCCATTTGTAATCGTCTAGGCATTATGTACTTCTAACACCGTCTGCATCCTAAATTTCCAATTTGAGTAATTGGAGCCATCAAGTTTGTTACTCTCATTCAAGTATGATTCGATTAATTGATTATTCATCTTAACGATTAAAGAATACTTGACAGGAAAAGAAAAGAATGGTAGATCTACCCCAGATCTTTACCAAAGGCACTTGTTACAATACAGATCTGATTCATATCTCCCCCTTCATTGGCGAATTTTCACTAGCTCAGATTTATCTTAGATCTCTTCAGCACTTGAAAAAAAAACTTTCTTCTTAAGCAGATCAAAAACCATCCCTTTCTTTGAAAAAAATACTTTTCAAAAAACACTTTTTATGAACCTTTTTAAAAACTCCACCATGGAAGGAATTATTAAAGAATTCCACTCATAAAAGAGAACCATAAAAAAAAATTCCCTTTTAAAACATGAAATCATGTGCACTTTTCATGATTTCAAAATTCCTTTAAAAAAAATCTCAATTCAAGAAAAGGACTGCATAGAATTACCAATGGAGATATCTAAGAGGATTGGATATAAGAGTGGCTCTCAATGAAATTGCAAATCACGTTCCAGGCAAGGGGTGAGTGAAGCAATTTGCATTGGAAGAACCTCGTGTGCACTTATAAATCACAGGAACTCGGTGTCTTAGTAGTGATCCAGCTATTGAATCTTTGATAGAGTACTTTGAGCCGCAATGAAGGACGCGTCCTTATACAAACCACACCATAGCAGATGTCGTAAATTACCTTCAGATCTGCATGTCGTGCCAAATTTCTCGTAGGCAGTGTACGTAAGAGGCAGCACAATACCGACCTCGCAGGCTCCTCTCAGCGGCCAAGGATGGCAGCGTTCAGCCAGCTTCGTAATCCGTAGTGCTCGACAATTGGGAGCAGGATGGTTGTGTTCCTCTGCCACCCTTGATGCTGCTAATAGTAGTCCATAGTCACAGTTTGATTCTGCGGCCCAACGGTACTAGAAACTCAGGTCCTCCCGTAGCTAAATGACTGCCCTCAAAGATTGACAGACAATCTTGAGAAATCGCACCAGCAGCGAGCATGAATGGAATGGAGCGTTCAGGCTCGGGCAGCGTACCTATCCACGCAGAGGGCAGGCTCGGCCTTCACCAGTGCATCGTAGCATCAATTTAATAACAGATGTTGTAGGTAGGCAGCGCTCCTCCTCACGAGCGCTCTTCTCCTCACGGTGGCAGCGCAGATAGGTAGGCAGGCAGCACAACGCTCCTCCTCACAAAACAGCAACAATGGGTAGGTAGACAGCGCAAGGCTCCTCCTCACACAACAACTCCGATACCAAGATAAAAAATATGTTTCAATGGATTATTAAATAATCCCACTGGTCGGCGCTACGAAAGAGAGTCTGAACCAGGAGATTATGGCTTCTGCAGAATGCTCTACATTCTCCATACAATTCAGGCATTATATAGCACACAAGATCTAAAGAAGTTAAAATCGTACCCTAAGAAATAGAAACTAATTCCTATCAAAAAAGTTAAAACCGTACCCTAAGAAATAGAAACTAATTTCTATCCTAAGGTCTTGTGAACCAACTTACACTAAAATAAGAGATTCTCCATTATCTTCAGTGGAATCTCATTGTATTCATTTATTGATTATATCTCCTATATAATCTTATTTAACTGTTGATAATATTGAAAAAAATAATCTTGATTCTCATTTTTCATTTTTTAACATGAGTATCAAAGCACCACGTTGAATAAGACTCTAAGGAAAACAATGTTTCAATTTTTTTTGTTCTCATTGAGAAATAGCAGAAGTCGTGAAGGGCTCGAGGACAAGAGGCCAAGAGAAAGTGCAACAACAACAAACCTTCGAACTTTTGAATAAAATAAATGGCGACAAAAAAATGACAAACTTGCAAAATTGTCTAATTTCGGGCACTATCGCACCCTGTCAGTGGGAAAAGTGTAAAGGGTTGCACATATGATTTGTGTCGGGAGGTGCGACATCCAGATAACACAACCGATTTTTTCTTTTTTAAAGGGCAATTATTAAAGGTACCACAAGTCATTTAATTACTTGGTCCACTAAATGACAAACTAAGTTTTTTAGAAATCACTTGTAACACGCTCGTAGAGTTAGAGTTCAAAACTATTATTATTTTTTTAAAATTCAAGGCAGAGTTCAAAAGTAGCAAGAGCCACAATTAATTTTTTTAAAGTCAAGGCCTATTTTAAAAGTCCTTCATTTTTTTTTTTTCAAGAATGATTCATTCGTGATTTTGTTTGAAAAGTTTTTAAAGGGGATGATTTTAAGAAAGGGGCATTGTTGAATTTTGAAAAGTTTAAGAATGGGTGCATGTAATTCCATAAAAGGTCTTCAAGGGGATCATATTATTAAAAAAAAAGGGTTTTTCATTTTTTCGGGTAAGGAAAGGTTTTTTTGTTCAAGGATTTTAATTTACATGTGCACGATCTGTTTCTATTTTAAAAGGGGTTATTTAAAAAAAGGGATTTTTTAAAGTAAAGATGATTTCTATTTTTAAAAAAAAAATATATATATATATATATTATTAAATTAAAAAAGGGTTTCGTGAAAACATTTGTGAAGGTGTTGCTCTTGTGAGAAATTTGGATAAATATTGTATCGAAGGAGAATTTATTTGAGATTCTTGAACCCACGATATAGAGTTGAAACCAAATTAGTTTGAAGTTGTGCAACATAAAAGGCACCATAAAGGAATTTTTATTGCAGGAAACAACTATATATGCAGGTTGGTTTGTTTGTTGAGCCACATTCATTTAGCATTCAACAAATGGAAAAATCCAAAAGGATTAGAAATTCCAAGTAACAACAAGAAATGTATCAAGATTTTTTCAAATATTTGGAAATAAAAAAGGAAAATGAATGTCTTCGCATTGAAATGCATAAAATAATCTGTATATGACAAGATTCTACACCTCACAACACATGCAAAGATAGGAAAGGAGGCTTTGGATATCCTTGAGAGGAATTTTGGTGTAAGGGAGAGTAATCTAGTTGAATATCAATAGTTTGGTGAATCTAGTGAATCCCGCTATGCTTAGCCACAAGTGGATGATGATTGTAAATAATTTGTAAAAGAAACAGAGAAGGAGCATGTAGATGCTCATGAATCCCATTGTGCACAACCATAAGTGGATGAATATTTGGTTAATCTAACAACAATACTTGTTAATGAAAATGAAGTTATCATTTAAGAAACCAAAGTTATGTTAAATTCAACAATTCAATTTGTTGATGTTAAGTTTGATGAAACATTCTTGCCTAATGATGAATGGTTGAAGATGATGCAATAAAACATGACATCAAAGTGATGCTATTTGGTGAGAGAATCCCACTTGATTCTGTAAACCAAGTGGAAGAAAACCTCTTTGATGTAGTTGAAGAAACAAAAGGCAGAGAATGAAGAAAAATAAGAGAAATCTCTCATTGCAAATCAGAAAGAACATAACCAATATGGTTTTGCAAATATTTAAATCCTAACATTGATTTCCAGTGTGCAGGTAAACATGAAAATTATGAAGAATAATTAAAGCTCCTTGGCTTGCAACACCATGTCTTGATAAAGTATCCATGGGGGTTGCAACAATGAACCTTGAAGATAACTTGGATGATGAAAACATTAATGAATTTTGTAGGTATTGGAGTTGTGAAGAGATAATTTTTTACTATAAACTTGTGTTGTTGCATAATATTGATGATAAAAAACACACACAAAAAGATGACACGTGGGAGTAGTCCACATAAAAGATGTTTTTTCAAGAATTCAAGCACATTATTAGACAACTTGGAAAAATGGAAGAGCTACACCAAGAAATCAAGAATTTGAAATTTGAAGCATACAACAAAACGAAAAAAGTTAAAGCAATTTAGAGCATACATGATTTGGAAGAAAAGAAAAAGACAATTAAATCTAGTTGATGTCATTATTTTTAATTTTGTAAGCCTAGCTCAAACATAGAGCAGTAAGCATCTTAGTTTAAATTTTTATGTGGTTTTAATTAAGGGGGAGTGGTGGAGAATCTAATTCCAACCACCTGCTAGGTGTCATAATTGTCCATCCAAGTGTCATAGTTAGTTAGAGTTTACTACAATTAAGTTGAGTTTTAGTCGAGTCTCATTACATTCATTTATTGTTGATGTCTCCTATGTGATCTTATTTAATTGTTGATAATTTTGAGAAGATTAATGTTTGCTCCATATTTTTCAATTTTTAACAACGTTATTGTCCTAATGTTTCAGTTAGTAAAAACGGAAAGCCCCTATTCTCCTTAAGTGGTTTTTCCATGATCCCATCTTGTTGAGATTAATAATCCTTATGCATCTTGAAATTTACATTTTGATAAACTAGCAATTCAACTTTGCATGGGATTTATAAATGCCACATTCAATGCTAGTTCAAGAAATATCATTAGCAATTGCATTGGATAAATCTCTGTACAAAGAAACCCTAGAGATACACTCTTATATGTTAAATTTAATTTTCCGACAGAGATATAATTTATAATTTCAAAATACAAAGAGTCAAAAAAACAAATTTACAACACTGGATGGCATAAATGTAGAGGTTAATCAGTAATCAATGGACTACAAACTATGCTCCTATAAGAAAGTATAACATTGACAACATCAAAATTACCATCCAGGATTGTTCCTCCCCTGGTTTAAACATTTCCCTTGAAGGATTTTCTGATTGCAAAAGATCCGAGACACATGATTCCATGCTAGGAACTCAGCTACATAGAGTCATAATTAACCCATATAAAAACAACTCATGAATTTTCTTAAAAGGAAAATAACAGTGGAAATAAAATATAGAGGAACTTCAAGTCCAAAAAATTATATATATATATATCCCTCTTCTATTTTTTCTTTTGACCAAAGAAATAAAAATACATAAATGGAATATGAATTGAACTTGCATAAAGAGAGCCTATTGGAAACATGGAGAAAAATCATTCAACCCAATTAACACATACATTTGAACCAAAACTTGACCACACTGCAAAACACCCCAAGTCTTACATGTGCCTTTTCTCTAGAATAATTGAACTATGTAAACTGAGATAATGGTTTTACCCTTGGATGCCCACAACGAGGAATGAGAATATGATTTTTTTATTTATGTATCCATGATAATTTTTTAGATTTAAAAAATAATTCAATTTAGATGAATTTTTCTTAAAGATATTAGTGATTAATTTAGTGTAAATTATTTTGAAGGTTATTTATTTATTAATATTAATATTTGTTCGGGGTGGAATGCAGTGAGGAGGGGGATAAGAAAATATACTGGCGAAAGGATAGCGTCGTGTGGGGAAGCCGGACGGAAACTTGGCCACGGCATGAAAAATATGGCAGAGGATGGGCGGCGGGGAAGTGGACAGGACAGTTCCCAACCGAGTTAATAAGTATGCCATTAAAAATATGTGGTAAACAGCTGGAAAATTCAGCGAGGCTGTCAGGTGTCCATTGGGGTAAGCATTGGAGGAATGTCCCGAGGCAAGTTAAGAATGACAGTATGGCAAGCTTTTTCATAATTTGGTTTTGTTGTGAAGTTGGTTCCTCTTGTGCGTCCCTGGGAAGTCATTTCCGTCAACTTTGGTCGCCTCTACAGGTAGCTTGGTATTTATTATACTTTCACCTAGTTGTGCAAATGAAGTTGGTCTCCGAATTCGACGCATGCAGATTCAAATTCTGGTGTTTTTACACTTTTTGTACAAACTTTTCGCTCAATTTTGGCAATTCTGTAATAGCCAGAGTTCTATAAGGTCGGGAATTTTGTTTTCGACTAGTCCTCATTCCTTTTGTGTTAGGAGCCTTGATGATATTGTCTGTGAGTCTGCTCAAAATCTAGTACGAATGCAGGATAAATACAAGTTTGTTTGGGCAGGTAGAGTAGCGTCATTTACTGAGGGCGATGTATATGTTATTAGGTTGTTGAATAGGGTTGTGAGTTGTTTTTTTTCAAAGGGTTTATCAGTATCATGGGTCTGTAGAATTTTGGATTGGAGCAAGGTTGCCTTTCACTGTGTTAGTTCCAATCTTCGCAACCTGTCACCAGAGATCAACATGAGCTCTTACTATGTCTGGTTTTGTCAGATGTTTTGCACATGATGTTCAACAAAAAAAAAACATGTCACAAGTGTGTCCATCAGAAGAAGCTCGGAAAAATCTTTCCAACGGTATATCACACTCCCGTAACTGGCCCCCGGATTAGAAGATATGATCAAAATGAATGAGTGATTCTTGGTTATGCATGTTTTGAGGTCAGTTGCTGCACACAATGACAAGTTTAGTACAAAATCAGTTTGTGAAATAATGGTAAGGAATTTTTCAAAAGTGAAAGAGGTTTTTGTTCATAACATAGAAAATAACAAAAACCTCCTTCAGTTTATGCACAAGTGCTACTATGTGGGATATATACAGTGATATTTGGAGCCTACATTAAAACAAAGAAAAAATTTCATATTTTTTACTGTTTTAGTCATCTTAGTGTGCGGCCATTTTACAACAGATGGAAAGTAATTCTACAAAACCCAAGGAGTTTTTTGTTAACCACGAGCCATATAACAAAAACCTCTTTCATTGTATTCAAAGGTGTCACGAATTGGGATATGTGACTAGATCTTTACAGCTCCGTTTTACAAATTTAAATTTTTAATGATTTTCTGTTTTAGAGATGATTTTGTGGAAGCGATTGCAAGAATCTGGAAACACATTTCCCAACTTTGAGAGAGGTTTTTCTCCAGCATGACATTATCTACAAAAACCTCTTTCAGTTTTGTAACAGGTGCTATGGTTTAGGAGATACGAGTTCATCTTCAACACCTATTTTCAGAAATTCGGCCCAAGTTTAATGTAACTGATTCTATTTTTAAGAAAATGGTTGAGCTCAATTCCCTTAGTACAAGGATGAGAAAATGTATATATTTTATGAATTTCATAGTTTAGAGGTTGGATTTTTGTAGCAGAGGGAAGCTGCTATTGGATTGTGTAAATTTTTCCTCGAATATTATTTTAATAAAGCTTTTTTCTGCTCTTTAAATTTGGAATTCATCATGGTGTTTAATGTGCAGCATGTTTTTCTTGTAAATTCATTTCCATGCTTTGTTTTTTCTGCTAATTTGTTTACATCATTCTCTAAGGGAAGTGTTAGGAATCCATCCATGCACGATTCTCCTCTCACAATGATTATGTTGTTTGATGTAGTGGTTATCTTTTCAGAATCCATCCTCTGTTAGATGCTCTGTTGAGTAACCCGGTGCTTCTCTTTCTTCTAAAGTTGTCACTGTAGATCCATCCCCTGATTGATGCCTACAAGGCAGCGGTATTTTCCCTATTTTCTTCTCTCATTACATCTTTAATTTGGTTGTACATTGCACTTACTTTGCCCCAAGTTTTCCGGCAGAAACTAGCCCAATAGTCCCTTCTCTTGCTCTTTTCAACCCACAATTTTCAATCAAACCCTCCTACTTATATACCTAGCCTAAAATTAGCTTTCATTTCAATCATCTCAAGCCCTATTGATTACTTTTCGCTGAGATTGACCCGGAGAGAGCCCTCTCCTGTTCTGGTAGGGCTAGCTACCAGACTGAGCGTGGTTTGATGTTACCCTGAACTCTGCCTTCCTTCAGCCTGAGGTAGATTTAGGCAATAACATAGTGGTGACCATACTGGGGAAGAAAAGTTTGTTGTTTGCTTTATAAACTACAGACGGAGCCTGAAGTTATCCAGGTAGCCTTCGAAACGCTCTTTCCTTGCATTAGCAAAAGTAGATGAATGCTGCTTCAATAAATCTCCGGTCTAGTTTATGAACTGAACATCTGGTTTCCTCAGTAACATGTATCAAGTTCAGATCTGATTCTTGATAGTGGACAGCAGTCAGACACATATGAAGGCTAAAACATTCACCCAACGACTCCAACTCAATCCAAAGATTCCAGTGCTCACTGATCCATTCATGCACTAAAATAAAATGGTAGGGTATGTGGCAAACCCTGCGCTTTGTGAAGTTTTAAAAGAAGTTAGAGATCAGCTAGTGGATATTGAAATTGATGAAGTATTTTTCATTGTCGTGCTTCAATGTTTGAGATCTCCGAAGTTTCCTTTTGAAGCTAAAACTGGTTTCTTTGAGTTAGTTGTTGAAAAATTTGAGAAGGAGATTCAGTATTTAAATGATCAGATCCAATCATATGAATTTCGAGATCCTAAAACGTTCTTGGAAACTCTCCCTCCTTCAAAACAAGAAACAATAGAGTTTCCCGTGGATGTTTGCATTGACAGTGTGCAGCTGGAAGTATGTATTGCAGAGTTGGGGCAGCAAACAAAGTCTGGCTTTTGCGATCCTATTGCAACGTACATGGAAATTTTTTTCAGTTTGAATGATAGATCAAATTGTCTTTTACATAACCAGACTCGTTATGTGCATGTATGGCTATCAGCATTTACATTTGTGTCCTGGTTGAAGAACTTTCAAGCAGCATCCTTGTCACAGTTGCTTGATTGGTTGATCTGGCATTACAACGTTACTTGATCTATTGGTTTTGCAGCAAAGTAGGGTAGGTTTGTGCATAAATAAGCTGCCCAAGGTAGCAATTCAGCTTCTAGTATTGGTTTATGTACATATTGTTGTATGTATATGTTTTGGATTGGTATGAGTTGTTTTGGGTTTGTAGTTTTTGACTCCATTACCCAATGGATGAAGGCGCTTGTCTGCTCTCCAAAATATCTGATGTTGTTGGCACCTCCAAGGAGCTACCATCCCCATTGGAGCCAATGTTAGTTCCAGTCTTCGCAGCCTGTCACCAGAGATCAACATGAGCTCTTACTATGTCTGGTTTTGTTAGATGTTTTGCACATGATGTTCAGCACAAAACATGTCACAAGTGTTTCCATCAGAAGAATCTCGGAAAAATATTTCCAACGGTATATCACACTCCCATAACCGGTTTCTGGATTAGAAGATATGATCAAAATGAATGAGTGATTCTTGGTTATGCATGTTTTGAGGTCAGTTGCTGCACACAATGACAAGTTTAGTACAAAATCAGTTTGTGAAATAATGGTAAGGAATTTTTCAAAAGTGAAAGAGGTTTTTGTTCACCACATAGAAAATAACAAAAACCTCCTTCAGTTTATGCACAAGTGCTACTATGTGGGAGATATATAGTGATATTTGGAGCCTACATTAAAACAAAGCAAAATTTTCATATTTTTTACTGTTTTAGTCATTTTAGTGCGCGGCCATTTTACAACAGATGGAAAGTAATTCTGCAAACCCCAAGGAAAATTTTGTTAACCACGAGCCATATAACAAAAACCTCTTTCAGTTTATTCAAAGGTGTCACGAATTGGGATATGTGACTAGATCTTTACAGCTCATTTTTACAGATTTAAATTTTTAATGATTTAGAGATGATTTTGTGGAACAGATTGCGAGCAACTGGAAACAAATTTCCCAAATTTGAGAGAGGTTTTTCTCCAACATGGCCTTATCTACAAAAAAATCTTTCAGTTTTGTAACAGGTGCTATGGTTTAGGAGATACGAGTTCATCTTCAACACCTCTTTTCAGAAATTCGGCCCAAGTTTAATGTAACTGATTCTATTTTTAAGAAAATGGTTGAGCTCAATTCCCTTAGTACAAGGATGAGAAAATGTATATATTTTATGAATTTCATAGTGTAGAGGTTGGATTTTTGCAGCAGAAGGAGGCTGCTATTGGATTGTGTAAAGTTTTCCTCGAATATTATTTTAATAAAACTTTTTTCTGCTCTTTAAATTTGGGATTCATCACGGTGTTTAATGTGCAGCATGTTTTTCTTGTAAATTCATTTCCATGCTTTGTTTTTGCTAATTTGTTTACATCTTTCTCTAAGGAAGTGTTGAAGTCATCCTTGCGATGCTCCTCTCACAATGATTATGTTGTTTGATGTTGTGGTTATCTTTTCAGAATCCATCCTCTGTTAGATGCTCTGTTGAGTAACCCGGTGCTTCTCTTTCTTCTAAAGTTGTCACTGTAGATCCATCCCCTGATTGATGCCTACAGGGCAGCGGTATTTTCCCTATTTTCTTCTCTCATTACATCTTTAATTTGGTTGTACATTGTACTTACTTTTCCCCAAGTTTTCCGGTAGAAACTAGCCCCAAATTCATAGCCCAATAGTCCCTTCTCTTGCTCTTTTCAACCCACAATTTTCAATCAAACCCTCCTACTTATATAACTAGCCTAAAATTAGCTTTCATTTCAGTCATCTCAAGCCCTATTGATTACTTTTCGCTGAGATTGACCCGGAGAGAGCCCTCTCCTGTTCTGGTAGGGCTAGCTACTAGACTGAGCATGGTTTGATGTTACCCTGAACTTTGCCTTCCTTCAGCCTAAGGTAGATTTAGGCAATAACACACTGCTTTTAGTTCGAGCGTGGGTTTCTTTGTTGTTTTTATATGCTTCGGCTCTGGGTTTCTGAGGGTTCTGAGCATGCCCATAAGAAGCGGAATAGGGTCGTCAGTGGGTTTTATGCATGGGATTTTCCAGTATTGTGGGGTTGTAGAATTGGGTTTCTCTGTTGCGTTTTAATGCCTTTTCTTTCAGTTAGGTTTGTTGGTGCTACAAGTAGAATGGTAAAGGGGAAGGATGCGTCCGTCTACTCCCCCTCTCATGCTTTACCAACCTACTGTATTTCTAGTTTCTTGATATGTATTTGTCTTGGAATTGTCTATCATTTGGTGGATTTGGGAGTGTTTTTTATTGCTTCTGTTAAGATGGTGAAGAAAACCTGAGGAAGAAAGCCGAATGGAGACAAAGGCAAAGAGCTTATCTCATCCCCACAAGCAAAGAGAGGCCGAAAGTCAACAAGATAACTCATGGAGCCTCTAATTCAAACCTTTGCAGAAGACACTCCTTGTTCTATAAAATCTCGTATTTATGGATGGAAAACAAAAGTTATAAATAAAATGGATGAAGAGGATGATTTGGCATCGGAAGAACTACATAATATCATTGGAGATCCAGAGCATACTCGTGGGAGAATCTCTTTGTTCCAACACTCAATTAGAACATATTGGTTGATAAAATGTTTGTTGGCAAAAGTTGTAATGTCAACTGAGGAAATAGGAGAATCAAAGTTAGGTTCCACCTTGGCATATATCAATAGAAACATTCAGGAAATCAACCTCTGTCAATTGCATCAGTATGCTAGATTGGGAAGAATGGAGAAGCAAATAAAAGCTCTGCAATAGGTTGGAATACCAGGATCCAGTGCCAAAGAACCCACCCCGGTGGAGTCAAAAGATGAATAGAGATGACAGTGCTTATTTTTTTAGCGGCTAACTTTATTTTCTGTAAATGATATTATTAGCAGACTTTGATATTAGTTATCTTAAAACTCTGTGTAGGTTATTAAGGAAGTTTATGTTTTGGATGGCGTACAGTGCACTTAGATGGCCAACAAACCTGGTTTCCTTCGGATAGATAGAGGTCTAATTTTTGTATCTATGTTGCCCCGTTTTTATATTGATAGAAAATGAAAAAGAACCACAAAACTTACAAAAATAAAAAATGTACAAGATTTAAAGTTATTTGAATTTATATTATGCTAATAGCATTAATATTTATGATAAGATAGAAAAGTTTAGACACGATGGGAGAGTAAATGCATGATGGTGAGTACACCATTGACATAATGCACACTGACATAATAAAATACCATTTCACAGTTCGTTGGTCATGTGGTGGATGAAACAAGCAATACGTGGAGAGATGGATACCGCCGGGGTTCGCAAGGGGTGCAATAATAATTACCAGGAGGGATTCATAGAGTCTGGGTGGAAAAGAGGTGCAACCAAATGAATTAGTATAACTACAAACCACATCAATGACCATTTCTACATCAAACCAACCCTCTTACTCACCCAAGTTGCTCATTAAAATCGAATCCATTCATCGAGATCTCTGCAGTGTGCCAATGTTACAAACCATTTTCATTTAATATATTTTTCAACCTCCCAAACGTGTTAAATGTTATGGGAAAGCATACATCATCCCTCGGGTATTTCAGTGGGCATGCGGTGGGGCGATGACTTCATCTCCTCGAAAAACCAAACACAAAGGTCAACTTTATCAACGGTATAAAAGTTTCATGGTTTTTTTGGTAGGACAGTGAACTAATACCACCTTTAGTTTCATCTCATCAGAAAACCAAAAACAAAGGTCAACTTTATCAACTGCATAAAAATTTCATTGATTTTTTGGTACGACAATGAACTAATACCACCTTTGCTAAACTAAATGTCATGCAGTGACATAATAATTTATTGACACACAAAACTTAGTTTTTTTATTTCTTGTTGACATGCCCATGCCCACGGAAACAAGTGATATTGACACATCAACTTTATAAATAAAGTTATTGTGTAGTGCATGTGCCTGCTTGGAGCATTGGAATGTCATTTGGTTTAATTTATGTGAGATATAATAGTTAAGCGGAAATTCAAAGCCTTTTATAATGCAAATATTGTGATGATAGCACTTAAAACATTGTATAGCTGGGCCAAAACACACTGTGCAAGTCTTTGAAATAACAAAATTTAGTAGATGTTTTTCAAAATCAGTGAAAAGTTTTAAAGTTTGTTCAACGAATGAAAGTTAGACGTGAAATTAATGACCATCCTCGATCATATTGCTTTTAGAATCCGAACAAGGTACAAATTAATTAATTAATTAGTTTATTTAAATTATAGGTTTAGAGTACATGGTCAATGTCGTAAATATCATTTTTTTAAATTTTGTTATTTTTTATTAATTTTATTTATTTAATAAGTTCTTTTCAAATTAGATAAAATTGGGTTTTTCATTGTTTTTATCTAATAAAAAATTGGAATAAAATTTTAAAAAATGGAAATATCTTTAAAAATACCAAATATATAATTAAATACATGTATATTTTAAGACTTATGTATATTTCATAACTTTTGTAAAACTATATTAAAAATGTCTTATTTGAAACTATTAATTGAAATTTAAGTTATTTTAACTTTAAAGTAATTACAATATACTATACGAGAAGCAACTATAAAAATGAATTTCTACAACGGATTTCCAAAGGATCACTTATTTATATTTTAATGCAAATGTATGCAATTTATGTTGTGAACACTAGTAACTACAGATGTCTTAAACATTTTTATTTCCACAAAAAAATCACTTCTCTTTTCATGGCTATTGCAAACTATGACACAATCTAAAATAAAAATAAAAACAAATGTTTGTGTGGACTTGAAGATTAATGTATCTTCTTGAAATGCACTGCTCTTAGAAAGATCATATGAATCTCCCAAAATGTAAAATAAAAACAACATGGGAGCATAGAGAGATTAATAATCGATATGCTTAACTTAAATCTAAGCAAAAGATAAAACATAAAATTTAAATCTTCAAATATCAAAAGCTCCATCCTATGGATGCCTTCAAAAACCCTACAATTTCTGTGTTGGATTTTGAGATCTAACACCCAACACTAATGAAACATACACCTCTTATTCAAATCCAATGTTCGGACCAAATTCATTGTGAGCCTGCTCGAGGGAACACGCTGTAACACTTTTGATTCTACCATTGTATGCAATGGGGCACAAAAAGCTAAACGTTTTGGGCATGTTATTTCCTCTGTTTGCATATGAAATAAAATGCATAGAGGAGAGGTGCAATCACATTATTCAATAATTCATTCCTTAATATTGGGTTGGTTGATAAGGGCAATCTTGGAGAATGTAGGATAGAAGAAGGCAAATGAAGTTTTTGGAAATGTGTTACATGAATTTGCATGACACATGGCTATCTCATTGTCATGTATGTCCTTGCATGTATTTACATGGATATATCATTTTTATGCATGTCCATACATGTGTTTGTATGACTATCTCAACATTATGCATGTTCTTGCGTTGTATTCTAACATAGGTATAGGAAAGTAAAGTTGTAATCTAACTCTATGTATTAGGTTTTGTATGTTGTGGGGTCTCATGTATCGAATTGTAAATGGTAAAGTTAATAAGATGAGACTTAGAGATGTGTTTCTACACAATTTTTGGTTTTCTATTTGTCAGACCAGGAGGTAACTCCGCAAAACTAAATATAAATTAGATGGAGATTGTGTGTGTACTTATACATGGAGGTGAGGCTATTGGGATTCACTTCCCAATGTCTCTTGGCCTTCCTTATTTACTAAATTACAATAATATACAATCTCACCCAATCCCTTAGGATTAGGTGTCAACATTCCCCCCTTTAATCTGAAGGGATGTTGGTGAGTCCAATCATCATTTTGAACTTTTCAAACTTTTCTCTTCCAAGCGCTTTGGTGAAGATGTATGTGGTCTGCTCATTTGTGGAACAACGACGTAGATGGATAGTTTTGGCCTCAACATGATATCGAATCAGATGGTATTTTGCATTTATGTGCTTTGTTCGATCATGGAACTTCAGGTTCTTGGAAAACTTTATTTCAGAAGTGTTTTCGATCATGAGTGGTGTTGAATGCATTTGTTTCATCTGCAAATATTCTAGGATTTTTCTGAGCCACACAATTTCCTTTGTTGCTTCAGCTGCTGCCACATATTATGCCTCAGTTGTGGAATCTGCTAAAACTGATTGTTTGCATGATCTCCATGAGACAGCTCCTGATCCAAGACTCATGGTATAACCTGAAGTAGACACCCTAGTTTCCTTGTCCACATCAAAGTCTGAATCAGAGTATCCAATCAAGCTGAAATCGCCTACCTGTGTATATTTGAGTCCAAAGTCTTGAGTCCCCTTCAATTACTTTAGAACTATTTTTGCAGTTGACCAATGTCCTTCACACGTTTTTTGCATAAACCTAGAGAGGATTCCAACAACAAATGAGATGTTTGGTTTGGTGGTAGTCAGGTAGATAAGACTTCCTACAAGTTGTCTATACTTCGTTGCATCTTCGAATTCCTTCCCTTCAATGGATGTGAGCTTCAAGTTTTGTTCCATTGGAGTGGTTAAGGGATTGCATTCATCCATGCCAAACTTGTTCAAAAGATCTCCAATGTACTTCTTTTGAGAAAGAAATATAAATTTAGGATGTTGAGTTACTTCAATATCCAGATAGTAATGAACATAACCCAAATCAATCATTTCAAAACCTTTCTTCAATTCTTTCTTACGGATGCAATATAACTCTCATTGTTCCCTATCATCAAAAGATCATCTACATACACCACAAGATATAAAACTTTTTTTTCAACTTTCTTAACAAAAAAAGTTGCATCATCGAGATCAAAATGTTTGAAGTCAATATTCAGAAGATGCTCAGTTAATTTCTCATACTAGGCTCGTGGTGCTTGCTTGAGGCCATATAAGGATTTTATAATCTTGCATACTTTGTGTTCTTAGCCCTTCACAACAAATCCTTCTGGCTAGGACATAAGAACTTTCTCCTTTAGATTTGCATTCAAAAAGGTGGTTTTTACTTCCATCTAATGGACTTTCCATCCCTTCTGAGCTGCTAGGGCGTAGAGTGTCCGGATGGTGGCCCATTCTGTTGTGGGAGCAAAAGTTTCTTCATAATCGACCCCTTATTTCTGTGAAAAAGCTTTTGCCACAAGCCTGGCTTTGTGCTTGTCAAGTGAGCCATCTGCTTTGTACTTGTTCTTGTAGACCCACTTACAGCCAATTGGTTTGGTTCCCAAAGGAGGATCAACCAGCTTCCAAGTGTCATTCTTTATCAAGGCATCTTACTCCTTTTGCATCGCTTCATTCCATTCGTCATGAGAAGCGACTTCTTTGAAGGAATTTGGTTCATGATCTGTAGACAAAATAAATTCATATTTATAAGCAATATCCATATCAACAGGTGAATCATAATTATCTACATCACCTTCGTTTTTTCTAGTGGAACTTCTTATTCCTGTCTTTCCAACCTCATCAGGACGAATGTTTTCTAGTGTCTTTGTCAGCCATTTGGGGGGACCTTTCTGAGATGGCCCAGGCTGCTCATTTGACTGAGTTGGAATTGAATCAAGATTCAATCTCTCAATTATGTCAATCACATCATTCAAGGTGTCATCTGTGGTTGGTTCTTCATGTGGGGGAGAGAGTGCTTCAAGAAATGATTCCACAGATTGATTCAGTATAGGAATCCCCCCTTTAATATGTGGAATCTCATTATCTAATTC
The DNA here is from genome assembly GCA_034641835.2 of Pinus albicaulis. Lineage (NCBI taxonomy): Eukaryota > Viridiplantae > Streptophyta > Pinopsida > Pinales > Pinaceae > Pinus > Pinus albicaulis. Next base: position 1,154,157,177 of record CM076582.1, on the reverse strand, counting down.
TTGAAAATACTTTTCATGTGTGAATCTATCCAAGCGATCAAGTTTCTGCTCAACAACATTGTCAGTCTTGGAAGATTCAAGGAATATGACATCTCTTGCTATTACAAACTTCTTACTAACTTCATCATAGAGACGATATCCTTTGGAGGTATTGGAATACCCCAAGAAGATACATTTTCGACTTCTAGCACCAAGTTTATTCCTTTGTACCCTGGGTATCAAAGCATAACAGGTGGAACCAAAGACCCTGAAATGCTTTACCAAAGGAATGTAGCCATGCCACATTTCATAAGGAGTTTTGTTTCTGATTGAATTTGAAGGACACCTATTCTTTATCTATACAACACATAGAACTGCATCAACCCAAAACATCAATTTTACATTCTTAAAAAACATCATGGAGCTAACCATATTTAAAATTGTCTTGTTCATTCTTTCAGGTACATCGTTCTGTTGGGGATTATAGGGCACAATTGTTTGATGTTTGATCCCATGTTGACGAAGATAATTTTCAAATTCATTTGAAGTGTATTATTTTCCATTATCAGTACGTAAAGAGCCAATACGAGTTTGTGCATCATTTTCAATCCATGCATGAAAATTCTTGAATGTTTGAAAATCATCATATTTTTTCTTCAATAAGTAAACCCAACACATTCTGTTGTAATCATCAATAAATTTCATCATATATTTATTTCCATTTTCAGAAGCAACAAGCATAGGGAAACATAAATCTGAATGAATAAGCTCAATTTTTCTATGTTCTCTGGAATGTGAATCATGAAATGGGTGTTTGCTATGCTTTCCTAGAATACAAGCATCACATTGCTTAAGTTTCCTAGGAATTTTAGGTAGTCCATTAACACCATTTTTCTTCAACAATCGAAGGTTGTCATAGTTTAAGTTTCCAAATCTAGCATGCCATAAAAGACTTGATGGGAATGTACCTTCATCATGATGTGAACTGAATGCAAATTTTTGTGCATGAGAAGAGGAACCTTGCATCTTCAAGAGTCTTCCTTCTTCTATTCCCTCCATGACAAGTGAGCAATATGATGCTTTTCTGACCTAAACCTTGCCATAAAACATGTGAATGGAGTGTCCTTGCTAGCGGATGTGGACCAAGGACAAAAATTTTCTCCTCAACTCAGGGAGGTATAGAACTTCATGTAGAAGATGATCTGGAAGACCAGGCAACTTAAGCATGATTATGCCAAGCCCTGATGGCTTGAGTTTGGATTTATTTGTGAAGTATATTGCCTATCAACTTTGTCAGTAAATTCTTCAAAAAATATTTTCTAAATGTCATGTGATATGTTGCTCATGAATCTAGCAACCAATCATTTCTCCAATAAGTAAATGAAACATAAAACACGTCTTCAGTTACTCCATTGTTACAATGTGCTACAACATAATGAGCAGATTCAGGTGCTTTACCTTTGTCTCTATCATGAGTTTTACCTTTTTCTTGATTTCTTTGCTGCTCAATTTTATCCCAAGGCAGCTTACATGTAGATGCATCATGCCAGTCTTTATTGTGGCGTATGCAATGAAGATCATATTTTTCAGTTTGAGTTTGTCTATCCCCCCTTCCTCTGAAATTTCTTCTTCCTCTTCCTCTTCGGCCACCTCTTCCTCTGGAAGAATCTTGAGCATGACACTTCTCTCTATGTGGAAAGCATACAGTCTCTTCAGAAGGCAGAGGGGTTGTCATCTTTCCAAAAGCCTTCTCTCTTTCTGCAAAATTTTTCTCAAGGGAATCAAAGGTGATTTTCATGAGGTTTCCACTGGCTTGCAAGGACTCAATATTTTCGTGAGTAAGTGGGACACAATGCATTAACATATGCTATGAGATGTATATCAACTTCTACACGAGTTTTCTTAATGTCATGCATGATAGATCTTACTTCTGAAGCTAAAGCAAGAGGGTCATCATTTTTCAATTCAAGACTGAACAACTTAATCATTAATTGAACAATTTCAAGTTCTGAATGTGAGTCATAGAGTTCTTTTAGCTTGCTCAAGGCTTCATAGGCATTTGAAAATGGTGTAATATGGCAACTCACCTCTTCATTTACGAAAGTTTCAATCAAGGCATAGGCCTTGCAGTTCTTTTTTTCCCAAATGGAGATCTCCTTGTATGAAGTGGGCTTTGCTAGTGGAAGGTCTCCTTCTCCTTCACAAATTCCTCTCCACAACTCATTAAAAATGAGAGTTTGCTTGATTTTCTGAGACCATTCAGGATATTTCTCCTTGCCGGAGAGAACAACTCCTACAATAGATATGAGATAATGCATTCTTTTGAAGAAAAAAAAAACTTTGTTGTCATGGGAAAAACTCAATTTTGGTTTCAATTCTGCATTTTTTTTTCATTTTTTTTCGTAAAAAAAAATGGGGAAAATAGAGGTATTATCTGAGGGAGGTGTTTTCTAGGGAAGGCATTTACCAGGGGAGGTATTTTCTGGGGTGGGTATTTGCTGTAAAAAAAAATTTAAAAAAAAAAAAAATGGAAAAAAGCCATACAGGCCAAGGGCTAGAAGGGGAGGGAAGGCTGAGGGAGATCGATGGCTAGAGGGTGAGGAAGATGGGATGAGAGGGATGGGGGAGGAAGATGAGAGGGGACGCGAGGGGAGTGGTGAGCGGGTCGAAGGGATGGGTGAGGGAGGGGTGAGCGGATAGAGGGAGGGTGGGCTGTGAGGGATAGGGGTGGGCAGGAGTCGAGTGCAGTGAGGGGTGGGCGAGAGTCGAGTGCAGTGAGGGGTGGGCTGGAGTCGAGTGGTGTGAGGGGTGGTGTGAGGCATGGGTAGGGGTGGGCGGGAGGTCAAGTGTGGGCAGGGGTGGGCGACAGGCCGAGTGGTGTGAGGGACGGAGCGTGTGAGGGTGCAGGGGTCTGAGTGAGGGTCTATGTGAGGGGGCGGGGGCCAAGTGGCCATGAGCGGAGTGAGGGTGAGTGTGTGAGAGATGGGAGGGTGAGCGTGTGAGAGCAAGGAGATGGGAGGGGATGAGTGAGGGACAGCTGGGGGGCTGCGAGGGAGGTGGAGTGCGTGAAGGTGTGAAATGGTGAGGAACTGTAAAAAAAAAATTGCACTGTAAAATTAAATGTGTAGAGCTGAAATGAGGCAGAATTTGCCAAAAAAAAATATAGAATTATTCGAGAATACTAGAATGCAAGGAGCAGTAAAACAGAAAACTGAATGCACAATGACAGTCTACAAAAATGCAAAACATAAGGGAGTTACACCAAAGGCAGAAATGCCAAAAATGGGATTGGCTTTGATACCATGTCAGACTAGGAGGTAACTCCGTAAAATTGAATATGAATTAGATGGAGATTTTTTGTGTGCTTGCATGTGGTGGGCTGTGATTATTCGAGAATACTAGAATGCAAGAAGCGATGCATGACAGATACTGTGTGATTAAAATGCAAAACATAAGGGAGTTACACCAAAGGCAGAAATGCCAAAAATGGGATTGGCTTTGATACCATGTCAGACTAGGAGGTAACTCCGTAAAATTGAATATGAATTAGATGGAGATTTTTTGTGTGCTTATACATGTAGGTGAGGCTATTGGGATTCACTTCCAAATGTCTCTTGCCCTTCCTTATTTACTAAATAACAATAATATACAATCTCACCCAATCCCTTAGGATTAGGTGTCAACACTATTTAAGGGTTCCGAGGGTCAATCTTTGAAATAGTTTACTTTTTGTTTTTAGAAATAATATATGTGTGCGATATTTGACCATAAATTTTTAAAACATACATTTGACATCAAAGTTATATTATTGGCTTTAAGGGGACACCTTTACTACTAAGGGTTTTTCTCATTTTGATAAAGAAAGTTTATATTGGGTCTGTAATAAACTCAATTTTGGTGGGATATCTAAAGTGGTGATTCTTGTGTTGAAAGAGAATGGAAAGAAGCTACAAAATCAAGGTTGATAAATTTAATGTGTATGGCTTTGAGCTATGGAATATCAAGATGGAGGACCTTCTTATAGAAAGAGAAAAATGGGCAACTATGGATCTTGGTACTCCACCTATATGTGTTTTGGTGAAATACTAGATGAAGTTGGATATTAAGACAAAACGTACAATTTATTTGTGTCTTTTATATTCAACATTATTGAATTTTTGGGTGAAGCTATAGTGAGGGAATGATTTTTTAAGCTAAGGAAATTGTATAATTATAATCCCTTGGTAAACTACACTATATCTCCTAAGGATGAATGAGGGGGACTCTATGACAAAGCATCTAAATACCTTATATATTGTGGAAAGTTAGTTGTTTTCATTTAATATGAAAATTTTCAATGAAGATAAATGCATTAATTTATTGTGTCTTTTACCAAATTCATGGGCTATTATACTTGTAGCTATTGGAAATAAATGAAAACAAATTAAAATTTAATGATGTAGTTTCATCCTTGCTATTAAAGGAAATAAGATGGAAAATAACGGATATTCAAGAATAAACACCTTATACGTAAGAGGTCATTCCAAAGAGTAACATAAAAATAATCCCTCAAGGGGGAGGCATAAATCTAGAAGTAGATCTAAATCTCCAAAAATATCCTCAAGAAAGCATTGGAAGTGTGTTGAAGTTTGATATTACAAGGAAGATTTTAGATTTAAAAGTATTGAAAAAGGAAATGGATTTGATATTGTTCCTTTGACATAAGGGAAGACCTCCCTCCTTGGAGGATGGAGGGGATGTGTGCTAGACTTATATATTTTCATATGCAGATCATGTGGTATGATTGATTAATTCAGGTGCTTCCTTTTATATGAATCCCCAAAACAAGTGGTTTTGAATATGAAAATTTTATTGGAGGTTGAATTTTCCTAGGAGATGGTCTAAAAACAAAAAATCACAAGGCATGGCAAAGTCAATTTATTAGTCAAGGACGAAAGGATTAGAACACTTTCTAATGTTTTTGACTTTCTAATGCTAACTAGAAACTTGATATCCAATAGTAATATAAGTGTGTGTGTTTGTATGTGTGTGTATGACTCTCTCTCTCTCTCTCTATATATATATATATATATATATATATATATATATATATATATATATATATATATATCACTCAAAGAATATTTGTGTTGGGCGTGGATCCTGATTATATTCTTGATTCGGGGGTGTTGTTTCAGTCGTGTTTGGATCCAAGTCCCCTATTGAAGGGGGAGGGGGGGGAGACATGTTTGTCCCCCACCTCCCCCCCCCTCCCCCCCCCGCCGTTTGGTGGGGGTTCGAGGAAAACACCCCTAAAAGAGAAATTTAGATAAAAGTTGCCCAGTAAGAAATTGTAATTTCGTAGTCAATATAAACCGTTAATTAGGTGTAAGATCTGGTAGTTGAGGATATGTTAATTTAGGGGTTTTTTTTCCTTAGAAGGAAACCCTCAGTTTATTTGAGGGAATTGTATTGTAGTTGTGTATTATTCTATGTGTGAGAAAAAGAGAGGACATTGTGTGAGAGCGAAGAGGAAGTTACAATGGATTTTTTGTAGGTTGTATCCCTTCATTTTGCTGGATAATATAAAAGGAATGATTGGCTATTTTTCCATGGATGTGGCCCAAATTGGGTGAAACACATATATATGTGTCTCTCTTGGTTTATGATTTTTCTTTTTTTGTGTTTTTGCAATACTTTAGGCCTTATATTTTGTGTTATTTAATTTCTAACAATTTGGTAGGCTACTTCTTGAAAGTAAAATAAATTCATAAAGTAACTCCAAATATCCATTTAAAATTGTGTGTGTGTGTGTGTGTGATCAAACTAATTTACAAATGATATTTTAAAGAAGAAATCCAATGCCTTTAGATTGTTGTCCCACTGATGATCCCATAATAAAGGAAGAAGAAGAAGACATAAAATGTAAACTTTTCACAAATAATTTAAGGTCTTGGCAAAATTCCTTGATATATATAAAACGATTGTCAAATATTGCTAAAAAATGCATGTGGAAAAAGTAATAAGGGGAGTTTTAATATATATATAGAAAAGAAATAGTAGATAAGATAACCTTGATGAGTCAATATTTGGTTTTATCATTAGTATTTTATGAGCTTGTGTTTTTAGTAACCCATGGTATTTGTAAAGTGAGACGAGGAAAAATGAAATATAAGCCTTTATTGACTTCAATGATATGTTTTATAAATATTTATATAAGAGTGAATAATGTGAAAAATGAAAAAGTAAACATATTGGTAGCTTGTCAATTATTTGTACATGGAAGCAATCTACAAAAAAAATAAACTATTTTAAAATTAAACCATGTCTAAAGGTACCAATTTAGGTGCCAAAATATCTTCTTATATCGTATATTTATCACTATTAAATATTAAAGGATTATAAAATAATACAAGTTCTTTCCTAGAGACAATTCCTGGCCAGGGAATCAATGCATAGGCATCGAAGTAATTGATTAATTTCAAAAAGATATATATTTGGAAGTTAAATAAATTAGCAATATGTCTCGAACCATTAATATTATTTATTTCAATTCAATAGGCCAATTTCCAAATATTGCAGAAAAAATGATCTTAAAGAGTGATAGAAGAAATAAAAAGACTAATTAATTCCTTGAGGAGTTAAAATCCAAGAAACTAAAAGTTGAGCATAATTGCATTGAATATTTGGGAATTCAATGCAATAAGTTAATATGTTCTTCAATATTTTGATATTATACTTCCTCAACATACATAAAACCATAGGGGAATTTGAAACATATTGAATCTTTTACAAATCTATGAATTTCACATAAATCATACATATTTCATTTCAAATACAGCTTACACGTTACTTTAGATATTATTATTTATCTCAAATATTCATGAACATGACACAAAATAAAATGAATTGGGAAGGAACAACATACACATGAGAGAATAGACAACAAATAATCTGGAAACAAGAATCTTTATTGATATCTCCAAATTTGTCTCAATGTATTCCAACAAAACATGCCAAAGATTTCAAAATTTTCAAACCTATTTGGTAAGATCTTTCATTATATTTATACAAAATTGAGCAATAATTGCTTTATTTATCCTTGGAAATTGTCCAACTAATTATCACTATCTTAAAATAACATTTACAAATCATTAATTCAAATGGAAATACAAATTTTTACAAATTTAATCATTCGAATTTGTCATATTAAACATAGTATCCATGAACAAAATTAGAGCGAGGTTTCCAAGGGTTTAAAATACAAACTGAACTAAATTATTCTTTTGGTCGCCTATTTTGTACAGTAACTCAACCATTCTTCTTAAAATAGTGTCCAACTCTATAAATTTCTAGTAATTAGGTTTTATTAGGAACAAATTATTTAACTGCCACTTGAGAAGGAACTCTCTATGCAGTTTGTCAAATATCGTTTCACCTTTAAAAAATTCACCCAAGTTTGACATCTTGTTTTCCCTGCATTTCTCTTTTTCAAGGATTCCATTATATCCTTCCAAGGATATTGAATTACCATGTTGATCCCAGCATGAAGTAAACCTAACCATACCATCTCATCAGATTTATTTTTGAATATATTCATGTTATTTTGCATAAAATTATAATTTTCTTGAGCTTGATTCACGGAAACCTTTTGGTCAACGCTTTATTTTTTCATCACCAGTTGAGTCTTGTCCTCTACACCTAGTTCCTTCAGATCCTCCCAAGTCCTTTTGTTCAAAAAATTTACAATTTTAGTGGCCTTTTAGGAAATATGACTTAGTTCACCTCTTATCTACCTATTAACCCATTCTGTATCACAAATCATGTCCTTTTCATCAATTATTAATCTAATGGAATTCCATATTTGGGTGATCTCTTGAACTATATTGTCTGATATTAACTAGTTTGCTTCAATGATGGGAATTTTTCTTATTGAATGTCTTTAGTCCATTTATTTTAGTTTGAAACTTCCTTTTATCTTCCTCTACAGGGTTTAACAAACCTTATTTACATTTTTCCCTTTCCTTAATAGCATGGCCTCATTTGAATACACTTGGAAAAGTTTCTTATACTTGTCCAATTCATATTCTGGTAAGTTTACACTTGATACTTCCTTCACCATCTCATTTGAAGCATCCTGTGGAACAATAGGTTGCTCAGTACAAGAAGAATAAGGACAAGGGGTTCCTAAATTTGAGCCACTTGTGTCAGTTTTTCAACCTATTTTTTAAGTTGTTGAATATCATTATTCCTTTCTACAATAATAGACAAAGCGATTTCAATCTATTTCCCCACCTTAACTAACTCAGGTTCTATACATTCTCAAAATTTGGGAGTTTCAGTATTTTCTTCAACGCTTGCATTTCCACTTCCTTTGATTATATTATTTCTTTGAAAAAAAATTCATCTTCAGGGTCTACTCCCACTTTCTCAATCCATCCTTATAACTCATCTATTCTCATTTTGTTGGCGCTATTGGAAACACTTTCCTTCTTTAATCGATTCGTAACTTTGGAAGATAGAAACTTCGTTTTATTTACATCTAATTCATTTATGGCCACGTATTATATAACATTTATGTATTTTTTCTCCACAAATAAATCTTGTCCAATATGCTAAGATACTTCAAATTCATCGAAACATTGATTGTCTGACAATCTGGGGTTACGTGCACAATATATGACTTAGGTTGATTCCAGTCTTAATTGGTTCTTTTGAAAATCCAACACACAGATTCATCTATTCGGTTATGGAATAGCAACTCGTTCCCATATATTAGCTAATAAATTAGCTTTAATCTCTAAACTCTTCTCCTTAACATCTAAAAATTTTGAGGGAATCATGTCTACTAGTTATGGCTTTGGCTTGGAAGCTCCCTTTCATAGCTCTGCTATAGAAGAAGATACTACTTCAAGACTCAAAAATTACAACTAAAGCTAGGTTCTTTTGAAATGGCTTCCTCCGCTTGCTGACTTGAAACATCTGTTGACTCCAACGTTATCTCTACCTCTTTAATCCTTGTTCTATTAATAGATTAGGTATCTCATTCATTTTCTAGATTCTATGTTCTAACCATTTTTTCATCTCTCTGCATATAGAGGGGTTTTAATGGCTACATCCCATTTTTCCATATTGATTTCAGTAGATGGTTGTTCTAGTATTGATCTCTATTCTATCTATGAATCTCTATTTTACGACTTCTCAATGTTTGGTTGGATATCATGCTAGCATGGAGATTATTCAAATTTTTATGTTTTATTTGAAATTGTGTCGTGGGGATCATAATCCCAAACCTTACCTTTTGGGAAGTTCATGGAGGCTATAATTTGTTCCACCACCTTAAAAATTGTGTTTATTATTTACAATAAATGGACACACATCCTTCTTGAGCTTGAACTACACCTCTTGCTTTATAGGAAAAAAATGCACTAGGCCAGAATTTATTCTTTTCCTAATATACTCCAATGCAAAATTTATGATTGGAAAGAAAGTTGGAAATTGGTACATAAATATATTATGATTTTCATATAATATTTACATACAAAATAAAATCCTACTTTTTTGAGGACTCAAGTGCAGGATCTACTTAATTTATGAAAAAATACTTGGTGGGACCTTATAAAAAATGACTAAAATTTCTACTAACATGAAGTTAGTTAGGTATTCAGCAAAATATTTCATTTTAAGTTTAGCTTATGCATCACAAAATTCCAATATACTATTGATTATTGTAGACGTTTAGAAATGTGTACTTGCAATTTCAAATTAGAAAATTTGGTGACTTAGGAGAATAATATGAAGTATACTAAAAAGGATGGATATCAGATATATCTTATTTCTGTAAAATTGGATAGCTAAAAATTAATGGTATCTAAGAGACACATAGCTAGGTCAAAATTCAACTTTTTTCTTTCTTATAACAGTAAGGGTACAGAAAAATCCCAAAACACTTTCATCAATATAATTTGCATTATCAAGACCTATAAGGAAAACAATGGTGGATAACACTTATTGGATAGACTCGGAAAACAAGTTTAGTGGGAAAATTGGTGCCAATTTGGGAAATGGGGTGCCAAGAGGTAACATAGACTCTAACATGACCTTATTTTCATCCTCTGGTAACTCTATGTATAATTGAATTATGTTATCTTTAGTGAGGTTCTAAGGAATTTTAATAGGAAATAGACATAACATGTTACGAATACACTTGGGTGAAATTTGGGTTACATTGTAACCTTATCTAGATGTAATTTCTCATCTGCTTGACAGATATGACATCCTACACTAGGAAATAAATTCATGTAAATCATATGTTTGGGAAATGGTAATAAACTCCAAAACAAACTCCCATAGTTGGAATGAATCAATTGGTGGAAAAGTTTACTTAAGGTCCATTCTCTATCTTAAAATAATTAAACTTGAGAACGAGTGTGATATATATTAACCTCACATCCAAAAAAAGGCATGTTGTCAAAATTGACAAAGAAATGGGGTCTAGGGTTTGAGCTCCTAGACTTAGTAATTTTTTTAAAATTAATGAGAATATTGAGAGAGCCTACCCAAAAATTTTCTTGAAATGTTTGTTGACATGGAACTCAATGTATAGTACTAGAGATTCCATGTTAGTTGAGCTTAGTGTAGTCACAGGCTTCACTATGTTCTTTGTTCATGTTAAAATAACCATATTTTCCCCTGTTTTCCTTTTGTTGGATGTGAATTATGAAAATTTATGTGACATCAGTGATGCATCAATATGATGTCATGTGTACCTGAAAGTCCACATCATCTATCCACCTTAGTTGTTGTGTTAGTGTGATTCCTGTGTTTAGGCATGCATGGCTTTGTCTTGACTTCATATATATCGTCTAAATCCCTTGCTTCGGTATGCTCTTATGCCAAAAACAGAAACCACATTTTTTAAAACAACTAATAAACTGTATCGCCCCCGCAGGAGTTTGGTACATTGAGGAAGGAGGGGGGGCAATGGATGTAGCCCATTGATCTATAATGAATGTGTTGGAAAAAATTTATACCCACTGTCCCCACTAAACATTTTCCTTGGGGGGTGTTAAGAAATCAATGCATGTAGTTATTAAGGTTTTGATTCCTCTTTTCTTAATAATAACTCATGATATGTGTTCGATTCTTTAATTATTATTTTATCTTTCATCAAGAAAATACCAAATCAAAAATGCATGAAGATCACAAGAACAAGAGACTCAATATGTAAGCAGTCAACCAAGGGAAAAACCCCTCTCCTAAGGGAAAAACCATTCAAAATATTCTTCTATAATAGAACCAATTCAAAGCAAGACAATCCAAGACCTTTTTACCAATACAAAGACCTCCTCAAATCACCAAGTCATCTATCCTTCAATGTAGACAAAGTCAACTAAATTCTACAAGAGTCAACTCCTTCAAAACTACTTCAATCTGAAATTTCGGCCACGTGCAACTCAAAATTTCAGACTTGTAGTCACTGAAAAAATGTCAACCCCTTCAACTTGCCCATAAACCATAGAAATATCGCACGTGTCAGAGAGAAGATGAACCAAAACATATTTTTTTCTTCTTCTTTGATTTGAACTTCTTTCCCATGGCTTCACTTTTCTTTTTCTCTTTCTTTAGTGCATATCGAACTTGTTATGGATGGATTCTAAATGGATCGAAATATCCTTCTATTTATACTTCTTCAATAAGGTCGAATTTCCCCAAAAAGGGCCAACTTGGTGAGGAGGTGAAATATGATTGTTTTGATGCAAAAACGTTTTTATTTCCATGATACCAAAGCCTAAGAGGGGTCTAATAAATATTAAAATGACTCTTGCGACTCAATAAAACCATAGAATCCTACAATGGAGGCTTTGAACTAAGAAATAATTAAAAGGGGGATGAAACCCATGCTTCAAAATAATTTTATTTTTCTTGTTTTCTAATTTTACGATAAATACATGATGATAAAGTACAATAGAAATTATGAAGATTGGCCATAGTTACATTTTCAACACTCCCTCTTAACTTGGGAGGTATTCATAATTTTACAAAAATATACAAGGATGAACTTAAGCTGACATGTTCGCAAATGAGTATCAACGTATGCAATGCTAGTGATCTAGATACCATATCTATCAAGGTATCCTCCTAACAGTGACTAAGGTGTCATAAGGAAAATTTCCACTATAGGTACTATCACGATACAACCCTGGTATCAATCCAATAGGATATAGATACCATCTAGGCTTCTATGCCTCGAAACCAACCCTCATAGGTATCTAGGTATCATTAAGGTAAAATCACTAAAACAGAGCTCCATATCAAGACCAAGATACACTTCTACACAAGGATCTAGACATCATCAAGGCCAAACTATATTTGAGATCTCAATACCAACTAGGCCAAGATTTCCTCCCAAGTACCATCATATAGGAATGAAAACTAAGGTAATTATCTCTCCCTCTCAACCAAATCAGAGATATCCACCAATCCAATCATGCTTATAAAATATTCAAACTTCTTGTTGGGGAGATATTTTGTCAACACATCAACTATTTGTTCAACTGTCAAAATGTATTTTACTTCATGACCCCATCATGTACCAAACTTCTAATATAGTGGTACTTATTATTAAAATGCTTAGCCCTAGCATGGAACATGTGGTCCTTAAACATTCTGATGGTACTTTTGTTCTCACAATTTATAACTGTGGGATCCAACGACCCTCCAAACAAATATGATAGAAGCTTCATTAGCCAAATTGCTTCTTTTCCAACTTCACAAGTAGCGAAAAATTAAACCTTAGCACTACTCAAAGAAACTGAATCTTGTTTATGACTCATCTAAGGAATCATTGTGGATACCGAACTAAAACAACCACTAGTAGTGATTCTTCAATATGTCTCATTTCCAACCCAATCAAAATTGGTGAAACCTCAAACCATGGTTTGAGACCATAGTATCTACGCGCTAAGATGGATATAAATAGATAGATCGAGTCTAAGTAAGAAGTAAGATAATGTTTCAGATATAAGTGTTTTATGGGTCTGTGATACATGTTGTGATTCTAGGTTTAGGTAGAAAGGATCATGTTGGATGTGTGCGCGGAGACCTAACCCTGGTTGTGTGCGAACTCTGTTGGCTGTGTGCATGGAAGGGTAACTGTAAGGGAAAATTATGTTGTATTGAACTAGTGGAATCTAATATAACGACTAGTTTTGGCGAAGCATTGTGTTATACATTCATTTTTTCTGCTTTGATATCGCTTACTTATGTTATGCTTAATTGTATATGTGCAAATAGATCAGTTATTTATGAATAAATATATATTTATGGTTGAATAAATGGATAAATATTCTTAAGTTATTTTGCATTACATATATCTGATTTTGTTCTTATATATCTACGACAAAGTCGATTTACGATATATCTGTTTATGCATTATCTGTGTCTACGACTATTCGATCTTATAAGTATTGTTACATATTTGTGCGCATATGTTTCCCATCTGTAATAACTTTTTCAATCAACCTGCCTAGGGCTGACACATTATTTTCTTCCTCTGAGTGTGGAAACTCGGTTGCAGCACCCCCCCATACTACTTCGAGTGAGACTTTGATCTATGCAAGCAGGTCATTGCCGAATGGGCTAGTAGTCGGAGGCTTTGTTGGTTGTGCGATAAAATTTGAACTTGGGTCAGGACCCCTCAAGCCAAAAAATGGGTATGTTGCCTGGACCAGAATGAATTTTGAGGGATATTTGATGTTGTGGCACCCTACGCAGAAGAAATTGCAAGATTCACTAGATAGAAAGATCCTTCAATTCGTTATCTAAGAGAATCAAAGTTCTAAGATATATGCTAAAAAGTGGGTTTAGAAGTACATATATACGGAGGTTCACGAGATATTATTTTGTTCCTTTGCAACTGAGCTACATGAGTGGTTGTCACGATTAATTGAATTCAATACATGCGTGAAGGACGACGTTGTCATTGAGTGGACTCCTGAATTGATTCAACAATTAGAAATGGCAGACAATAAGATCACCTGTGCGATAGATCATTAGATTGATCATTTCTTGGGAGGATTTGTGACTTCATTTTCCATTGATTAGTTTGTGTCATACTCGGAAGCAGAAAGAATATTTTTCAATGGTCCTATAGGTAAGTTCCTACACTTTTTGAAGTTATTGTTGAAGACGCTATTATGTGAACATGGCTCTATGTGCCAACATATTGCATGAATGTCCTGAAGAGGCCCAATAATGCGTAGTGGAATAATTTACCACGAAGACCCAGAGAAAGAATTTATTTATAACCCTCTCAAGAATAGATCTTATAGAGACGATGAACCAAAAACTAGTAGCTATAGTGAATCTGTGCTCTCTGAAGAAGAATAAGAAGTGTCCCAAGAATAAGTTTCATAAAATAATAACGATAAAAAAGCCTTGACCATATTTCATATCCCATCCACTCCACTTCCACACTCATCTCAGAAAGCGCCCACTCCATCGAGAATTCCATCTCCATCTCCAACCCCACCTCCACCTCCCTCAGGTCTAGATATAACCGCATCAGTGAAGCTACATACTTTCATAGGTATTGGGAATGAAGATACTGATCACTTTTAGTTTGTGACTAATGCTATATGGAGAGCTCAGCAGGTTAATAATGATGATATTAAGAAATCACAGTTATCCATTACTTTCCAAGATCGTGCATTGGATTGGTATATCAGATATGTCCAAGAAAACCCTAATGCCACTCTGGATGAAGTGAAAGATGCCCTAAAAGAACAATTCAAGAATCCTAAGTCATATGAACATTTGGTTACATAAATGAAAGATATTCACCGAGAGGTAAATGAATCTATGTGGGAGGCAGATTAGAGTTTGAAACGCACTATCAGAGATGTTGGATTCAGTATCAATGATACCGAAAAAAAGGAATGGTTTATTGCTATGTTGCTCCCACATCTACGCCAACCCTTGTGTCAACAGAAGATTGCCACACAGGCTAAAGCTGTGGATATTGAGATGAAATTAGAAGCTACCCCAGCACATGTTGTGATTGGAACTTAGCAAAATCAGAATCAGTTGGAAGCAATGCATTTAGAGATTCAGAATCTGCGCAAAGATAAGGGAAAGGAGGTATGCACAGACGTCTGGTGCATAAAATGTAAAGTTGTTGAGAACCATAATGATCAATGTCCTATCTTCAATAATTATCTGAACGTTGGAGGATCTAGCTCGCTAAAGGGTGCAGTATGGTGCACAATTTTTCAAGTTGTGGGATTACATGAAACAAATTTATGCTCAAAGGTCAGAAAATATCAGCCTGGGCTAAAGCAACTGTTTTGTAAATTATGTTCGTCATTAGGACATGATGAGAAACATTGTCGAACTTATGATATGATGTTGGAAAAAGTTGAAAAATATCTAATGTAGGTCGATCCTACCTCACCATCATCCCCCTCTGGGCACGATGGATT
This sequence comes from Pinus albicaulis, assembly GCA_034641835.2. NCBI lineage: Eukaryota > Viridiplantae > Streptophyta > Pinopsida > Pinales > Pinaceae > Pinus > Pinus albicaulis. Next base: position 1,154,141,737 of record CM076582.1, on the reverse strand, counting down.
TCAGGGGAAAGGAATAGGAAGAGGAGGTGGATCATCTGTTCGAGGAAGGGGGTAGGTTATTTTCTACAATTGCAAAGATGTTGTCCACTATGCACGAGAATTTCCAGATCCGACGTGACAATCATGTAGGTATTGTAGACAGTTTGAACATGTAATAGAAGATTGCCCTGTTTTGATTGCTATTATGCAGGAGAAAAAGACACAGACTGCGACACATAATCTTCAGATGGTCAGAGAAGAAACCCATGAGGAATATCCTAGCGTGAATGAGGTCACTAGGAGCGGTGTAGCCACTATTGAAGATAAGGGAAAGCAACTGGATATTGACCTTTGGATTCGTAAAGCACCTGAGAATGAATATGGATTTTATTTACAGTGCACAAAAGAGAATTTTTTTGAAGCGCGAAAGGAGTTTGCAGAAGAAAGTGCGTTAACATCAGGTAGACCCATGAAGGAGGCAGGGTTAGATGAAGAAATCATGCCATTTTTACAAGCTTGAATTAAGTTATTGTGGAACAAAAAGGCGGTAGAGAACCTTCAAGCTATGATAGATAACTGTGAATAGAAGGAACAACCGCTGGTAGAACAAAAATTTGTCAAAAAAATCTATAATAATAAGAAGAGGATAGGGCTAGAGATGCGTATCACCGTGCAGGTCCGTGATTATGGGATGGATCATGTTATTCTAGATCTAGGTTCAGATGCAAATGTCCTACCTAAGAAAACTTGGCAGCACATGGGAGAACCCAAGCTGGAATGGTTTGCCTTTCAACTGTGCATGGAAAATCAACAAAAACTCATTCCATTACGAAATTTGTCGCAGGTCGTAGTCAGTATTGAAGGTGTTAAGGTACTTGCAGACTTCAAAGTTATACAAATTGTGGATGATAATGATCCTTATGCTGCGTTGTTGGAATTATACTGTGCTATTGATATAGATGGTATCATAAGCATGAAGAAAATAAGAATGGAATTTGAAAGTAATGGAACTAGAGTCATCATTCCCCTAGATCCTGCAAAAAGAGCGAGATAAACAAAGCCTATGCACGTTGATGATGATATTGACCAGATCTATAAGCCGACTCTACGTGAGGAATATTGGATCAAATTAACGGCTAATGGAAATATAATTTGGGAAAAGGACAACTCTTTCTTCTCAGATTTTGATGAAGAATTGGAAAATTAGCAGAACTGGTTGCATGAAGTATATGAGCTACACTGTAATCGAGTAACCATATCTCTTCGATGTATAACATCTAAGGTATGCCAATTATCACATTATGATGGTTTAACTGATGTAAACATGTTTTTATGAGAGCTTGAAATAATTATTCCAGAAGGACAGATATTCCATGCCCTTGATCTCAGACTGCACGCTACTCCAACACAATGGTGGGGGACTCATAAAGAAAACATGGGAAATTGGGATGAATGCGCGTGAATAATGAAGTTACACTTTGAATGTATAACTATCATAATGGAAGAATTATACTCTGGAAAGGATGATACACGAAGACATTTGGCTAAATGGAATTAGGTATGGGGCATAGAACCGAGACCTGAATGGGTCCACATGTTCATTCATACATTGGGGAAGGTACCTACTAATTGGTATTTAGAAATGGACTACGCCGAGGTACTAGTGAATGGTCTGCACTGGTGGTGAGTTTCATTCTCACATTTAGCTTTGAAAGTGGGTTTGATAATATTGGTAAAGTATTGCATAACATTCAAGAAGTTACCTCTGAAACAACAAAGCCAACGAGAGAGCACTTTGCCAGCATGGGATGCGTAGATGAAGGATATTGTGAATTGAAGAAATATGGCAGTGGAAGAAAATGATGACGATCCAAGGAACATTATCATTCCAGAGTCTGAGGGACAATGCGCAGTTGCTAGGCCCTCGATCACTTCACTAGACGTGACAAAACCTTTAAATATTCGACAGGTGAATATTGGATCTGAAGAGAAACCAAAGTTGGAAAATATTGGAAATTATTGGGATGATGATACAGTAGGAAAAGTTGTTGAACTACTAACAGAATATCAGGACTTGTTCCCTACAAATTTCTCAGAATTGAAAGGAATAATTGGAGAACTTGGAGTTATGAAGATCACTTTGAAACCTGATGTGTGCCCAATGAAGAAATTCCCATACACATTGAATCTGAAGTATAAGCGAAAGGTAAAATAAGAGTTGGATAAGATGGTTGTTGTAGGAGTCATAGAGCCAATATAAGAATCTTATTGGGTGAGCCCCATGGTAGTTCAATATAAGAAGACAAAAGGAGAAATCAGGATCTATGTAGACGTGCACAAACTGAATGATGCTTGTGTGCATGATCCATTCCCGACTTCATTCTTTGATGAGATCTTGGATAAGGTTGGAGGACAAGAATCTTACTCATTCAAAGATGGTTTTCTAGGGTATCATTAGATCATGATTGCACCAGAAGATCACAGTAGTACTACCTTTGCAACTGAATGGAGATATTTCGAGTATACAGTCATTCCCTTTGGCTTCAAGAATGCACCTGCCATCTTCTTGCGCATACTAGTAGCTACCTTTAAGGAATTTATCCATAAGTTCCTGGAAGTATACTTTGACGATTGGAATGTGTTTGGGCTATTGAAAAACCATGTCTCCAATCTGCGCTTAATACTGGATACCTGTAGAAAGTACCAAATATCACTGAACTTGAAGAAATGTATCTTCTGTGTGCCATTCGAGATATTTCTGGGACACATTTTCTGCCAGCAAGGGTTGATGGTAGATCCTGTGAAGATCACAATAATAGTTAATCTGGAGATATTTGAGAATGTTAAGAAATTGCGCTTCATATTGGGATACACTAGCTATTATCAAAATTTTATTCAGGGTTATGCGCTGATAACTGCGCCCATGGAGAAGCTACTTAAGAAGGACATGAAATTCTATTGGGATGAATAATGTTAGAATAATTTTGAAATGTTGAAGGAAAATATGGTCACTGTGCCCATACTAGTATTTCTAAATTGGTCTAAGGTGTTTCACGTGCATGTGGATGCCTCCTGTATCGAGTTCAGAGTTATTTTAGCGTAGCCAAGAGCTGGAGAGATTGATCACCCTGTTGCCTATGCTAGTAAAAAACTCTCAAGTGAAAAACGAAATTATTCAACGATAGAAAGAGAAGTATTAGCGATGGTGTATGCGCTGTAGAAACTCCACCAGTACCTGTTAGTTGGAAATTTCAAGATGTTTACTGATCATTCTACTTTAAAGTACCTGATCAATAATCCTGTGTTGGGGGGGAAGATCTACATGTGGTTGTTGTTATTCCAGGAGTATGACTTTGAGATCATTCTGAAACTAGGAAGACTGAATGTTGGGACAAAAAATCTATCGTGCATTGAGACTAGTGAAGAACCTATGAAGTTGGATGATAGATTGTCAGATGTGTAGTTGCTTGTGATCAAGGTAGTTGATGAGAATTTCCCCTATATTATTCATTTATTGACAATTGGGCGTGTGCCTAAAGAACATACAGTTCAGCAAAAGAAAGAGCTCGTGGCGTGTGCAAAATACTTCACCATTATTGCTTGTCAGTTGTACAATATGGGTAAAGATGAAGTTCTGCGAAGATATGTTTTGGAGTATGAGAGGCATGCAATATTAGACAAAGCTCAAGGAGGGGTTTCCGGTGGTCACTATGTAGGGAAGGCAACAACGCAAAATATTTTGTGAGCTAGGTTATGGTGGCCCACATTGAAAAAGATGCCTATGCGCATTGCCACACATGAAATGTATGCCAGAGGATAGGAAAGCCATTGCACAGAGATGAGATGCCCCTGCATCCATAGATGGCACTGCAAGCATTTAATAAATGGGCCATAAACTTTGTCAGACCTATTAACCCTCCAGGAAAGAAGAGTGGTGCACGTTACATAATCATTGTGACAAACTATGTAACTAGATGGGCTGAAGCTAAGCCTGTGAAGGATTGTACTACAGATGCAGTCGTGCAATTCATCTTCAAGAATGTTGTGACTTGCTTTGGATGTCCTAAGATTCTAATAAGTGATCAAGGTACACACTTTGTGAATGAAACCATTGAAGCTTTGATAGATGAATTCTGGATGCATCATCAGAAGAGAAATCCCTATCACCCACAGGAAAACGGTGCAGTCAAATATTTCAACAAGATATTGGATATTGTGCTTACCAAGGTGTGCAATGCTAACCGAAATGATTGGGATGAGCATGTACCCGCATTTCTCTGGGCATATCGGACCACATGTAAAAAATTGACTAGTAAGACACCATTCAGGATAGTATATAGGCAAGAAGTTTTGTTCCGATGGAATACATTGTTCCCAGTCTGCGCATTGCAGCATTTACAAATATGGTAGAAGAAAATGCTCTAGAGGAATAGTTATCGTAGTTGGTCACACTGGAAGAAGATCACTTTATTTCCCATTATTACCATCAAGTTGAGAAGGCACGTGAAAATGCATGGCATGATAGGCACATCAGGAAAAAGGTATTTAAGGAAGATGATTTGGTCTTTTTGTATGACCACAAGTTTACGTGCCACCTAGGGAAGTTGAAGATGCACTAGCTAGGGCCATATATTTTCAAGAAGATCACTGATGGAGGTGTAGTGAGCCTAGCCACACTAAGTGGAGAATATCTTCTCGGGTATGTAAATGGAAGCCGGTTGAAGCCATACACAAATGACTTTGTGCGCACCAAATGAATATATGGCTGGAGTATCAGATTTGTGCAACTGGGATGGCGGATGCAAACAAAGGTGCGATGCAGACACGGTAGCTATGTGAGGAGGTTGAATGGGTCGTAGAGGTGCCAAAATATAGTCATTGAAACAATAATCTAGAAAATATACTTTTTTTCCAGATTTGGGACTGTTTTGTCATTTATGAAGACACATTAATGCATAAGGGGTTTTTTGAAGACACACAGAAACTATACATATGACCTATGGGGTCGCAATAGTTCCCTTTGTATTCTGTGTGAATTTTTTTCCCTGAGCCCTCTGATTTTTGTAGCTTATTCAGTGTCTTGTGTCTTGTTTAGATCTAGGATTTAAGGAGATGTTGCGTTGTAGGGGTTTGGGTTACGTCATTCCGCCCAGCATGACAGCTACGTGTCCTGGAGAGGATCCTACTGCGCTGGTTGCTGAAACAACTATGCCCACAAAGTCCAAGAAGGGTCATATGTCACGGACCCATAAATCCCCTAGGGAAAAGACTCCAAAGCATCGCTCCACTACAACTGAGCGTCAAAATAAATTGATGATGGAGCTCCCTAAAATTATTATGGAGGAGGAAGAGGATATGGTCGAAGTGGCCCCATTCTCGTTGATGGTGACGTATGTCACACAGTGCAAAGCATCGGTTAGATTTCCAAAATATCTGGACAAAGTGCGGTCAAGTATTAATATGTCCTTGACTCCTAAGAACGTCCTGGTTGAAGGCGATATGTTCGCCAAAGTGTCATAATTGAAAATGGAATATTGAGACATCATAGATGTTGACAAGTTTCTAGAACTTGCGCCTGAGCACTATCTTGATCAGGTGCCATATGAGGGGGGCCTGGTGCACCTTGAGCCACAACGATGGGTGTTGGGCTTGCATAAGGTAAGGCTTTTCAATTCACTTCAGGGCTCGCATTTCAGGCACAGGCTGATAAATGACATCTGTGTGCACCAATTTCTTGTGCTAGTACATGATGAAGCACTATGGTTAGGATAACACATACAAATTAATGTTGCTCTGATCCATCGGATCACTGGCCTGCTTGATCAAGGTGCAGATCCTATGGCAGATTTTGGAGGAAAAGCACAAGAAAAGAGGGTGGCCAACAAAATCAAAGAAAAATACCAAGTTTCATGCCATAGCATATGTTTCATATGCAGCGAGGTCAGTGATCCCGATTTTCAATTTGGGACGCTCATCTTGGCCTGCAAGATGATGCACAAATTTTGAACTAAGGAGGTTGCTTCACAGGTCATTCCACTGGTAGGACAATGTCGAAAAGGAGTCATATATAATTGTTCTCAGTACTTATGCAAAGAATTCTTGGAGAATGTGCACGAAGCACAAGAGGAGGGCAAGAAATTTTATTTTGCTTAGCTCCTGCTGCTGATAGCCCTCATTGGTTGGAAGATCCCAGATGAAACACAATTTCCTGAGATTGAGCCACAGATGTGCGAAGCCATGAGGTACGCTACATTGTGGAATTATTTCATCCCCGCGTCCATTATGGAGAAAAAATTATTATGGGTACTATTCGACGCCTCTCTCTTTCAAGTTGTACAATTAAAACCGAGGTTGTCTTTGACTTTGTACGAATAGTACAAGATGATCACAGACTTTAAGGTGTCTTTCAACAATATGCACATCTGGTGAAGGGTGTCGTCAAAGGAGTGTGGCATGAATTTCCCTATCTCATCATTGAGGATGATTTGTTGCGTGTCACTACAAAATGGTCATGAGCATGGTTGGAGCTAAGAGCATCGACTTCTATTCCAATGACACTGGCCAAGCCTCGCACTGGTACACAACCAACTGAGAAGACCATCAAAAAGTAATCCACACCAACCACAACCGGCGAGACGATTTATTTGGAAACTGGCACTACACCTGAGAAGAATGGTGTTACACCAGAAGAAACATAGGATCATGTGGAAGCGCAAACTTCCAAGGGAAAAAAATGCAGTTATTAGGTTGCAGAAGGTTCAAGAATGAAACAAAAGGGTTCCAAAGACACTGGAGAAGAGATCCTGACACTAACTAAAGATGACCTCAATGAAATAGAAAATACATACATAATAGTCATAGAGGAAAGATAAACAAGCATGGAAATGCAGTACCGGAATGCGCTCGAAGCGGTGCAGGTTGGCATCGAGGAATTGAAAGTTCAAACGAGCCTGATTTAGGCAAGCATTTCACAAGTGAGTCAGATGCAAGCGGGAGTTCCTACAACCAACGCGCAACCTCTCAAATTTTTTTCTACTTGCGACTGGACACAGTCGTCTAATTCAAATTCTCGAGCCACCCATCCATGTAGAATGAGCCAACCGATGTGCACATCTATGAGGTTGCAGAGATATTAATATTAACTTATCTGTTTTTCCTGCAGGTAAATTACATCTGATATACAGTATGATTATGGATGACCTTCAATTTCATGAGGCCCATGCTTAGACAACTTCCGTAGATTTGCAACAGCATGTGGTCGAGGCACACCAGAAACATCAGACATTGGAGGCAACATGTTTTGCAGCCGAGGCTCAGCACATTGCAATCAAAAAGAAAATGAAACAAGTCTGCAATGATGTACCAATGGTCCTTGCCACAACTACCCCAGAAGAGAAGTTAGAAGGACATGCGGTTGCATAGAATGCCTCGCACGCTAAATTCCAAACTGTCAGGGCTAAATTTGAGCACTAGATTGCTGATTTACAACAAAAATTGTAGCCAGAGACCCCACAAGACATCAGAGAAAAGAGAGCTTTTGAAGTAAAGCGGGCTATTGATAGCATCGTTGCCATAGTCACATAGACCGATCAAATTTTGGATGAGGCCATGGGTGTCTACACTTCGGTACAAAATGACGCTACGGTATAACAGTTGCGGAATGCATTGCGTGTCAAGGAGCAATAGTTCGTTGATATTAGGATGGTGGCACCTACTCTCGTTATTACATAGTGCCTCGCCTGCCTATAGGAGGGTCATGTAACTCAAAATGAAAAAGAGGACCGGCGTTGAAAAGAATAGTTTCTTGAGGCAAGAATGCAGTCATGGGCTGAGGAGTCTCTAAAAATATTACAGACATGGGACTGCACGTTGAAGGCCATTCAGCAAACTAATTCAAAATGAAATCGAGGACCTGTGCCAGAAAGAATAGTCGCTTGAGGCAAGAATTTAGGCCTAGGCCGAGGTAGCTCTACAATTGTCACAGATATTGAATAGCACATTGAAGGCCATTCAAAAAACATAGAGAAGGATTGAACTAGCCACTTAAGGTCCCACGACAAATAAATTGGTAATTGAATCATAGGGAGTTGTTGCATAGAGTTTGGAAGTGGTGTTGCCACTGAAATATTCTTTTGTTGCACTCCAAGGCAAGATGAAGGAGCATACCCCATAGTGACTCAAGATGAGTCGCAGGTTTGTGTTGGGGGCCTATTGGAGCGAGGTCCCATGGGGTAAATTTTTTAGTATCTTTTTGTGTATATTTTTTCATGCACACCACGCGGAAAGGTAAAGGGGCTTTGGGGTGGGTCAAATTCCCTCTTTTATGTAAAATGGTTTTAAGGGTAAACTGTGGACCTTAAACCATGGTTTGAGACCATAATATCTGCGTGCTAATATGGATATAAATAGATAGATATAGTCTAGTTAAAAAGTATGTTAATGTTTTGGATCTAAGTTTTTTATGCGTATGTGATACACGTTGTGAGTCTAGGTTTGGGTAGAAAGGCTCCTGCTGGATGTGTGTGCAGAGATCTAGTCCTGGCTGTGTGCAGACTCTGCTAGATGTGTGCATGAAAGGGTAATTGTAAGGGAAAATTCTGTTGTACTGAACTGTTGGAATCTAATACAAAGACGAGTTTTGGCGAAGAATGTTAAAGATTGCAACAAGAAATAGTAAAGGAGGCATCCTGAAACATCTTTCCTGATCCTAGTTGGAAAGTGATCACCAAAACTAGGTGGGGCCCACATAGGTTATTTTTGTCGCAAAGTCTATTTTTAGACTATGTCTATTTTTAGACATGTCGATCATATTCTATGAGTTTCAGGATGCTATTTGTGGATGGTTGGTTGGAAAAATAGATGGACTTCTATTTTTAGACATATTGGGCGGAATCTATTTTTAGATTGCCAGTCTAAAAATAGATATGTCGAATATTATTAGCTCTTAATAATATTTGAACTCTAAACATTATCTTATTCTCTTGGAGCACTTCAGTTAAGTGCACAGATGTGGCACAGGAGCTGACAGAAGGAATTACGCTATTCCTGAGGGTTAAGTGGAGCTATTGCATGGATAATTTAGTTAGAACTCATGTGACAGAGTTTGGTGGAGTTGATTGAGGAAGTTAATGGAGTTGTGTTCAGTTTAACTAATCTAAACATAGTTGAGCTATTTGTATCTAGTTTAACCGATTGATACAATTAGTGAGAGTGGTGTGAATTAATTATTAATTAATTCACTAATTATAAACTCATTAATCAACTAAAGAATACATCAGTTAACTACAGTGCATGGACAGTTTCAATGGAGACCAGTGCAAAGATAGGTGAAAGGGAAAGTGTGACTATCGGTTGTGACTATAAGTGATGCACGGTTTGCATCCAACACTTAGTATATATTCCTATCAAGACTGCGTGAGCAAGGTTGGGGTAATACATTCTCATCAAGAGGCATTCTTCAGCAGGGATTGCGCAGTAGAGGCAGGCTAAAGGCTGGCAAAGATCGGTGCATGGGATTTGCAAGATCAGGCCTGGTTAGTGTGTAGCAAGTGGAGATTATACTGAGAGCTTGTGAGGAGCTTTGTATGATGATTGTTACATGATCTCTATGACATATATAATATACAGATAGTTGGGGGTTTTCAGCTTTAAGCTTTCCCATTACATACTGTGTTCATATGTGTGAATTTTTATGGTTTTAATGTGTGCATGCAATTGATTTTATTTCCGCATGTAATGATCAATGGTAGAAGAGATTCTGTATTGTGCATGAAGATAAAATAGTGTGTGATCAGGAGAATCTCGGTGGATAACATATCATTTATTCAAATTTCTACATGGTATCAAAGCGATATTGATCATTGGAGCAATTGCAAAGCATTGAAGCGGTTGAGTTTTAGGATAAACTCAGGAAAATAAAAATGGAGAAGAATGACACTATTCCGGTATACTTGACAAAGTTTGTCCACTGCAGGGATGAGCTTGGGAGTGTAGGAGTTAGTGTGGATGAGGAAGGAAAAGTCAAGAAGGTTGGGATTCGAGCAAAGAATCTCTACAGACTTGAAGTAGATGGGATTTCTACGAACCTTCCTACTGTTGGGAAGTGCAAGAAAGACATGAAATTGAAGTTTGAGAGGGAGAAATATTTTCATGCAGGTAAGAGTGAACCTCAGGATGTGGAGCAGCCACAAGATGAGGATCATGGAGTGGAAGAAACCACTTATGCAGATAAATTTCGTGCCAGAATGGCAGAGGGAGTGCATGCAACTATACCACCAGGTGAGAGGTGGGGCGACATGCATGAGTAATCCCAAGAGGAGATTTCTGGGCAGGATTCATGAGATGGTGTGGATATCATGAATTGAACCTGGCTGCAAGGTGCCCACAGCGTAGCAGTAGCATGATCAGTTGGATTGATGCAGGCAGATCAAAGTGACAGTGTCGGATACTGGAGTGAAAATCAAAGTTGACAGCAAGTGCAGAGTGCATGGGTGCAAGAGTTCAACAGCGCAGTGGTTCCTGATGACATGTGCAGTTGGGCCCAACAGAAGTCAAAGACTTTGATGATAGATGCATCAAACTGATTGATTTGTTTGGAGCCTATTCAGTTTCAGAGGAGTTGCAGAGCAGATACATGGAGTTGCATAGCGCTTGTGAAGGTTGCAGGGCGAATGCATGGAGTTGCATGTCACATGCAAAGACAGTCCTTTCTTGTTGAGAGGGAGTGTTGAAGATTGCAACAAGAAACAGTAAAGGAGGCATCCTAAAACATCTTTCCTGATCCTAGTTGGAAAGTGATCACCAAAACTAGGTGGGGCCCACACAGGTGATTTTTGTCACAAAGTCTATTTTTAGACTATGTCTATTTTTAGACATGTCGATCATATTCTATGAGTTGCAGGATTTTATTTGTGGATGGTTGGTCAAGTTGGAAAAATAGATGGACTTATATTTTTAGACATATTGGGCGGAATCTATTTTTAGATTGCCAGTCTAAAAATAGATATGTCGAATATTATTAGCTCTTAATAATACTTGGACTCTAAACATTATCTTGTTCTCTTGGAGCACTTCAGTTAAGTGCACAGATGTGGCACAGGAGCTGACAGAAGGAATTACACTATTCCTAAGGGTTATGTGGAGCTATTGCATGGATAATTCAGTTAGAACTCATGTGACAGAGTTTGGTGGAGTTGATTGTGAAGTTAATGGGGTTGTGTTCAGTTTAACTAATCTAAACATAGTTGAGCTATTTGTATCTAGTTTAACTCATTGATACAATTAGTGAGAGTGGTGTGAAATAATTATTAATTAATTCACTAATTATAAACTCATTAATCAACTAAAGAATACATTAGTTAACTTCAGTGCATGGACAGTTTCAGTGGAGACCAGTGCAAAGATAGGTGAAAGGGCAAGTGTGACTATCATTTGTGACTATAAGTGATGCATGGTTTGCATCCAACACTTAGTATAGATGCCTATAAATACTGCGTGAGAAAGGCTGGGGTAATACATTCTCATCAAGAGGCATTCTTCAGCATGGATTGCGCAGTAGAGGCATGCTAGAGGCTGGCAAAGATCGGTGCATGGGATTTGCAAGATCGGGCCTGATTAGTGTGTAGCAAGTGGAGATTGTACTGAGAGCTTGTGAGGAGCTTTGTATGATGATTGTTACATGTTCTCTATGACATATATAATATACAGATAGTTGGGGGTTTTCAGCTTTAAGCTTTCCCATTACATACTGTGTTCATATGTGTGAATTTTTATGGTTTTAATGTGTGCATGCAATTGATTTTATTTCCGCATGTAATGATCAATGGTAGAAGAGATTTTGTATTGTGCATGAAGATAAAATAGTGTGTGATCAGGAGAATCTCGATGGATAACATATCAGTTATTCAAATTTCTACAAAGAATTGTGTTATCTGTTTATTGTTTCTCCTTTGAGATCACTTACTTTTGTTATGATTAATTGTATCTGCATGAATAGATTTGTTATTTATGAATACATATATATATTGATGGTTCAATACATGGATAAATTTTCTTACGTTATTGCGCATTACATAGATCCGGTTTCATTCTTATATATATGTGTCTAAGTCGATCTGCGATCTATCTGTTTATGTGTTACCTGCGTCTGTGACTAGCCGATATGATAAGTATTGTTCTATATTTGTGCGCATCTATTTTATATCTATAATAAGTTATTCAATCAACCTATTTAGGGCCATCACATTAGTTTCTTCCTCACGGTGCAGAAACTTGGTTCCAGCACCCCCCCATATTCCTTCGGGTGAGACTTTGAACTATGCAAAAAGGTCATTGTCGAAAGGGCTTGTAGTTGAAGGGTTTGTTGGTTGTGCGATAAACTCTGAACCTGGGTTAGGACCCCTCAAGTCAACAAGTGTTATATCTTCTTCATCATATTTATTGGTAATTTCCTTGGACTTCTTGTATTCAAATATTTCATCAAATATCACATTTCTGCTAACTTCAATTATATGATATTATTTTATGTAGATTCTATAAGACTTTAATGAAAGGATATAACCAACGAAGATACTATTTATACGAGTAGAATCTAACTTATTTATTTTATCTTTATGAATATGGATGTAGGTAGGGAATCCAATGGTATAGAGAGGATCTATATATGGCTTCTTCCATGGTAATGCTTCTTTCGATGTTATGTTTTCAAGAATTCTATGAGGAATTCTATTTTGTATGTATAATGTCGTCATTGTCATTCCTCCCCATAATAATTTTGGAAGGTCTTGGTCAAATATCAAGGTTCTAAGCGATCCTATTCTTTCTTTCGTGTACTCCATTTTGTTTAGGATTATAGGGAACTATGATATCTCTCTTAATACTTGCTTCCTTACAAAAGGATATGAGTTACTTGGATGTATATTCACCACCATCGTCGGATGTGTTACTTGGATGTATATTCACCACCATCGTCAGATGTAAGGGTTTTTATCTTCCATTATATCAAGTTATCCACTTCTTATTTGAAATATTTTAACTTTTCAAATAATTCATACTTAGATTTGAGAAGATAAATCAAAGTCTTTCTAGCATGATCATCAATGAAGGTCACATAATATAGATGGCCTCCAAGAGATTTATCTTACATTGGTCCAAACACATTAGAATGAATGAGTTATGATAATTCTTTAGACCTTGTTTCACAACTTGAAAATGATTTCCTTGTATTCTTATCCAAAGAACTACCCTTACCTTCAAGAAGGGAAATAGAAAGACAATAATTTTTCAAACCTGGGACATAGAGAATGTTTTTGAGATGAATATTTCCACCATATTCTAGTTTCAATTAATTATATCAAAGAAATTTGAGTTCATAGTTATTGTTGTCTCCAAGCTCCACTGAATGGAATGATGATCCTTTTGATAAGGTTTGAAATTTTCCATTTTCTCTTGTCACATATCTTAAGGCTCCATTATCAATAATAAAAGAATTGTCATCATTAAGAGTATCTATAAGTGTAGCCAAGAAACATCCATTTGTTTCTCTCCTAGATAGATATAGATGATCTTAACACCAAAGCTTCTTACAACTTTCAAGACATCTTTAAAGGTATTGAGCCCCATCTTCAAATAGTTTTCCATTTTCGATAGGTATCTAGGCTTCTAAGAGTGCTTTACTTCCTTCAAATTATATCCAACAAAGTGATCTTGAATAGTCATTCCTTCACCTTAGCTCTGATACCATGTTGAGAAATAATTTCATGTATTTATTAGGGTTTTGATTCCTTTTTTCTTGATAATTACTTGTGATATGTTTTTTCTTTTTTACTTATTTATTATATGGTCTTTCATCAAGAAATTACCAAATTTAAAATGAATGAAGACAACAATAACAAGAGACACAAGTTGTAGCCACTCAGCTAGGGAAAGATCCCTCTCTTAGGGAAAACCAATCCAAACTCTTCATCTATAATAGAACCAATTCAATGTGACACAATCCAATAAATTTTGAGACAAATACCTCCTCCAATCACCCAGTTAGCCCTCCTTCCAAGTAAATAAACTCTGCCAGTTTCAACAAGATTCAACTCCTTCAAAACTACTTCAATCTGAAATTTCAACCCCCTACAACTCAAAATTTCAGACTATAGAAATTTTTGTCCTTGCAACTTTCCCACAAACCCTAGAAATCTCTCATGTGTGAGAAAGAAGATTCCCTAAAACTTAGAGTTTTGTTCTTTATTTTATTTGAAATTCTTATGCTTGACTTCACATTTTGCTTTCCCTTCTTTCACTACAGATCGAACTTGTTGATGGATGGATGTCAAATAGGTAAAAGTATCCTTATATTTATATTACTTCCATAGGGTTGAACTTCCCCAAACAAGACTGAATTCTTCAAGGCATGGTCAAATTGGTGTGGAAGTGAAGTAGGATTGTTTTGACTCAAAATAATGTTTATTTACATTATATAAAAGCCCAAGAAGCTTCCAATAACTATGACAATGACTCTTATGACCCAAGAAAATCATGGAAGCCTACAATGAAGTCTTTGACCTAATAAATAAGTAAAAGGAGCATGAAACCCATGCTTCGAAATAATTTTCTTTATATTCTTTTTCAATTTTACAATAAATACCTCATTATAAGGTACAATAGGAATTATGAAGACATACGATAGTTACATTTTGAATAGGGGGGAGGGGGGTCCACACTTGATATATATTGATAGATTGAGCGCTTCCTGAGATTAAAAAATAACACTCTTTCAAACTTCTAATGATTCGCTTGATGCTTACAATGATTTCTTTTTTTAACTCATTAATATGCCAACCGATTATAATACAACTTCATAACCATACACTTTAAGTTATAACCATGATACATATTTTTTATTTGTATATATCATTTTTTTCTTTTTTTTCTTCACACCTATCTACATATTGAAGTGGTAAGTCCATCAAACTATGATGGAACAAAGGTTCAATTCAATTCTAAGTATGATAGGGAACTAAGAAACATTATCATATGTATATTAGAGTCCAAAATGACATAGAAAACATCTCCATTGACTTATATTTCAATTATAATTCTATTAATACTAAATTGACAATTATAATAGAAGTTTCAAGAGGATAAATTAAAGGATCTCATATATAATAGTATAATGATGAGATTAGTAGATTGATGATCGATAAGTACTCCCCATAACACAAATTTTGTGGCATAAATATCAAGTGATCGAATGTGGTCTTGCAAAACTCTTGGTTGAAATATATTCCTACTCTTATCATGGATGTTGATAAAAATTACATAGTAGTCAAGCATCTTATCAATAAAACATTGTTGGAAGATATTAATTCAAAAAAATAGTGGATATGCCTAAAATTGATTCACAAATAGAAGAGAACAACATAAAATTACAATATTCACAAATATTATAAAGAATAAAAAGGGAGAGAGAATTCTTACCTAAAATATTATATTCGATAATTGACTACATAAAAAATACAATTGTCAGGAAGTCCAAGATGTTGAAAAGAAGCTAACAAAAAAAGATAAAGTTCCCTCATTAGAAGATATATATTATCTATAAAAAAATTATTATTCAAGGGGACAAAGAAACATTTCAACAAGGTTATGATGATTTAGAAAGAAAAATTAGAGATTTGAAAAAAACTCTTTCCATCAAAGAAGAAGAAAGATACAAAAATACATAAATTTTAAAAACAAATAAAAAATTTCTACAAATAATTAGTACTATAGAAAAAATTCATAAAAAGGAATGTAAAAATACCAATAAAAACTTATCCTCCAAAAATGAATAAATTTCTCATCTGAAAAATAAATCAAAGTTACCAACTTAACGAGAACTTCCAAGTTCTTGTGTTTTAAGAGGTGGAATTTTGTATTTATTTTATGCTTTTTGTTTTGAAAATTCATTATACAACATTACCATTTTTCATTTCAAGTTTAAAATTATAATTTGTTTTAACCATGAAATTAAAAACCAAATATCATGACTAAAAATATATATAAACTATCCTGAGATCCATCTTAACTATGGATCTACCAAGCAATGAGAGGGACCAAATTTATTCTCAGTTTAAAATAGGTTTTCATCTCGAGGAATTTGACCCCTCTCGGAACTTGGTAGATCCAGAGTTAGGATGGATCTAGGTTGGTTTAATTATTAATTATAATTATAATTATAAATATGAATATCAAATTTATGTTTTTTATTTTATTAATTTTCTTAATTTTTTGTTTTATTAATTTCATTATTTTTTTATTTTAGTCTATTTTGACCGAGTCAAAATGTTAAACATTAAAACATTTTTACCATAATGTACAAATTTTTAGAGAGGAATAAAGTTTACCTATGAGCCTCAAATGGGAATAAAGAAATTATGCATATACAACTCACACAAAAGATATTGTGTATACTCATCCTGTATACAGAAAGCAGAAATGAAATCCAATACATTTATGAACTCCTGTGGTTGTCCAGATTGTATTTCTTTCACTTCAAGAAACAATTATCACTCAAACAAATATAAATCATATTCCGAGTTAGGGACTTGCATGCCAACGCATTTGAATAAATATAGAAAATTTCCTTTGTTTTCTCTGTAACTTTCTTAATATTGTCCTTTAAATCCTGTACTTCCTCTCTAGATGCTCTTAGTTTTTCATAGGTATCATATTTTGTTGTTTTTAGTGCTTTAAATTGTTGGAAGAACTCCTAATGTTCCCTCCATGGCACCACTTCTCCCTGATATATTGTTATGGTTTGTTGTTGTTCCTCCATAGTTTTATGCAAGAATCTAATGGATGCTTTTACAATCAAGGGAGTATAGGGAGGCACCTTTTCTCTTAGTATTCCCTTGTCATTAAAAGTAAATTTTGGTAAGTTTGAGTTCATGTTTCAAGAAGGCTAGGAGGAGCATCCATCACCTGTACCTCAAGGCCAGTCTGGGTTCCTACTTCCATGGAAGCAAGAACAAAGTTTGTTTGAGCATTGGCTTCATTAAAGAATGATATGAAATCAATCTGGACTCCCATTTCCTGAGCTTCCTTCTTTCCCTTAGGCCTATTTACATAATCTATATCAAACCGCTTACTACCATGTAACCAATTCTTTATTTGTTATACCGTTCCTCGCAATTTCTTATTTTCTTTCTTTAGTTTATCAATTTCCTTTTGAAATTTTCCTTTTCCTTTATTTCTCCTAGTTTTATTACTCGTGGTCATTTAAACAAAAGTGATAACCAAGGTTGTTGGAGAGGAAATAAAAACTACTATTTTGGCTTCTTCAGAAATAGTTTCCTGAGTGGGTTTCACTATCAGTAAGTTGTCAATTTACCTTGTCATCACATCAGTTCCACACTTGAGGAATTCCACATTAGGAAAATCAATATGAGTTTCAGCTGAAAATCCAGTTGCATCATATTGTTCTTCATTAATAAAATTTTCAAAAGACCGTGGAGCCATTTCCTTTGAAGAGGAAGTCTCTAGTAAAGTAGAAACAAAGTCTCTAGAAAATACTTGGGAAAAAACAACTTCAGGGCCAAGATATGATTTCAAGATAACAATAGTTGAAGAATTGACAAGAGAGGTTACAACCGGTGAATTCAATGAAGCTCCCTTATCAAGAGGATTTTCAGTATGATCTCCACATTCTTATATTAACGTGGTCATGGATTCTCCTAAATTCACAGTATCCATCAAAATATCTAGCCCTTCTAATGCTTGAGCTATTGTCGTTTAATGTTCCACGTGTTCTGAAGTTGATACAATTTGGGCTGATTTTTCTTCAAAGGTTTCTTGGTGCATCTCTGCTATATCGACGAAACTGTTCGATATGTATTATATTATTTCCATGACTACTCACGTGCGGGGGGGGAGATAGCCCCTGCTGTACATTGCGCCAGGTGCAATAAGGGGGTAGCACCGCCCCGGGAAAAAAAAATTGGACCTTATTTTTCGGTGGGCAAACCCACCCATGGTTTTGTGCATGGGTTTGCACATGATTTTAGGCCATGATGGTTTTCGGCCCCTGGTATTTTGTAGATCCGGTCAAGGGAACTACAGTTATGTTCTAATCCAAGGTTAATGGATTAGGTTTTATGTATGCTTCGGCATGTATATATATGTGTTGTCACACTAAAAGGAATATAATGAAAAATAAAGCTAGTCATCCCGATTTGGGATACAGGGGAAAATATCTCTGTTTATCTGTTTTATGTTTTATGCTCTTGCTATTGTTTATTTTCTTTTTTAAGATTCGTTTGCAGATAATTTCTTTACAGGGTTAAAACCTACATTTGGTATCAGAGCCAAGTTTCGGCTTCAAGGGGACGCCTTTGCTGCTGAGGGGTTTTTTTTCTCGGGCCTGAGGTAGACCCTGTTCAGTGGGAGATCTGTAGGATCGATTCTTGCAGTGAGAGAAGATGGCAAGTGGCGGGAAGATAGAGATAGAGAAATTTAATGGTCAGAGTTTTGAGTTGTGGAAGCTCAAGATGGAGGATCTGCTAGTGGATAAAGATCAGTGGATCGCGGTAGATCCAGGTACTAAACCAAAGGCAATGTCAGATGAAGACTGGAAGAAGCTGGATCGGAAGGCAAAGAGCACAATACGGTTGTGTGTCTCAGATTCAATATTGTTGAATGTATCTGGGGAGGCTACGGTGAATACCTTGTGGGACAAGCTAGGGACTTTGTACCAATCTAAGTCTTTGGTGAATAAATTGTTCCTGTGGAAAAAGCTATATAACTTGAGCATGAAGGATGGAGACTGGGTGAAAAAGCATCTAAACGCCTTTAATATTGTGGTAAGTCAGCTGTCATCTGTTGATATTAAAATCTCAGATGAAGATAAGTGCATCAGTTTGTTGTGTTCCCTACCAGATTCGTGGGACAGTCTGGTTATTGCAATAGGTAGCAATACAACTACCTTGAATTTTGATGACATTGTCTTAGCCTTACTGTCAGAGGAAATGAGATGGATAAATATGGAGGGTTAGAATGAAGATGCCTTGTCTATACGAGGAAGGTCCTAGAACAGAAATAAGAATAAGGTTTCAAGTGAGAGATATAAATCTAGAGGGAGATCTAAATCTCCTAGAAAGTTTGTAAAGGTGTGCTAGAAATGCAGAAAGGAAGGGAACTACAAGAAGGATTATAGATCTAAAGCTCCTAAGGAAGGAAAGGGATCTGATGATGCTCCTTCTGCAGAGGAAAAAACCACCTCGGATGAAGGTGGGGATGTGTATTTGGCTTCTTCTTCAAATACACATGTAGATCATGAGTCATGGTTGATTGACTCAGGTGCATCCTTTCACTTCACTCCTCATAGGGAGTGGTTCTGCGAGTATGAGAAATATGATGGTGTTGATGTCTTCTTAGGCGATGATAGGAAGGCCAGAATCGTTGGACGTGGAAAAATCAAGCTGAAGCTACAAGGTGGAAGGATTAGAACCCTTCCCGGTGTCCTGCACATTCCTGCATTGGCCAGAAATCTGATTTTTGTAAGCAAGATGGATGATGCAGGAGTAAAAACAGTGTTCGAGAAAGATACATGTAAGATGGTTCGGGGAGCACTGGTATTAATGCAGGGAGTTCGGATTGGAACTCTATACAAGCTTCAGGGAAACAATGTTATTGATGGGTGCAACAGTTCTGTGGTTCCCGAAAGTGGAGCGGAAATCCTATCAATCTCTGGAGAAAAGACCATGCTATGGCATCAAAGGCTTGGAAATATTGGAGAGAAGGGCCTTCGGACACTGCATGGAAATGGTATGGTATAAGGTATGTCTAATAGTTCTCTGGATTTCGATTTCTGTGAATATTGTGTATATGGGAAGCAGAAACGGGTGAGTTTTCCTTCTGGTGCTAAGAGGGCAAACAAGATATTAGAGCTTGTGCATAGTGATGTGTTTGGACCTGTGTTAGTTTCATCACTGGGTAAGTCTATGTACTATGTTTCATTCATAGATGACTTCTTAAGGAATACATGGATATATTTCTTGAGGAAGAAATCTGAAGTCTTTGACAGATTTAAAGAATTCAAGGCTCTGGTGGGAAACCGGACAGAGAAGAAGATAAAGGTGCTAAGGAAAGATAATGGTGAGGAGTTCTGCAAGAAGGAATTTGAAGATTTCTTTAAGAAGTGTGGTATAGCATGGCAGAAGACTACTCCATACACACCTCAGAAAAACGGAGTTGCAGAAAGAATGAACAGAACGCTGATGGAAAAGGTAAGAAGCATGCTCAGTGGTACTGGGTTAGGACAAGAATTCTGGACAGAGGAAGTGGAGATTGCATGTTACTTGGTTAACATATCACCTTCATTAGCGTTGGAGGATAAGACTCCACATGAGGTATGGACTGGTAAGAAACCCTCTGTTTCACATCTGAGGATATTTGGATGTGATGCTTATGTACATGTTCCAAAGGAGGAAATGACCAAGTTGGATAATAAATCTGAAAGGTGCATCTTTATTGGGTATAAGGATGGTTTAAAGGGTTACAAGCTTTAGAACCCAGAAATAAGGAAGGTTGTGTACAGTCGAGATGTGGTGTTTAGAGAGGTGAAAGATGTTGTTAAACATGAGGTCCTACCAAGGGAACCTGAGAATATAGAGTTTGAGCTGAAGGAGGATGAATCAGACTCTACAATAGAAGAAGACTCAGAAGATGAAGAGCCACAAACTCCAGCTATGAGAAGTTCAGTTCGGGAAAGAAGACAACTAGAAAGGTATAGTCCATCTGCTTTTTGTTCAAATTTTTCTTTAACTATAACTGATGATGATCCCAGAACCATCACGGAGACAGTAGATTCAGAGGATGGAAAACTTTGGAAGGAGGCCATGGTTGATGAAATGGCATCCTTTCATAAAAATGAGGCATGGGATCTGGTGGAGTTGTCAGTTGGAAGGAAGCCCATCAGGAGAAAATGGGTGTTTAAGACGAAGATGAATGTAGAAGGCAAGGTGGAGAAATACAAAGCTCGGTTGGTAGCAAAAGGTTATTCCAAGGTACCGGGAATTGATTTTGGTGATATTTTTTCTCCTGTTGCCAAAGTTACTTCTATTAGATTACTTTTATCTATTGCTTCTGCATTTTATTTTGAGGTAGAACAGATGGATGTGAAGATAACATTTCTTCACGGGGATCTGGAGGAGGAGATCTACATGAAACAACTTGAAGTATTTATGGTGAAGGGGAAGAAAGAGTTGGTATGCAGGTTAAAGAAGTCTCTGTATGGGTTAAAACAGTCACCAAGGATGTGGTATCAGAAATTTGATACCTATATATGGGGACTTGGTTTCACCAAAAGCAAGGAGGATCACTGTGTTTATTTAAATTAATTGGTGACTGTGTTATTTATTTGGTCTTGTATGTGGATGATATGTTGTTTATTGGAAATGACGAAGAAATTATGGAAGATTTGAAGACCCAACTATTCTCCAAATTCGACATGAAGGATCTTGGTGCTGAAAACTATATTTTGGGCATGGAAATTAAGAGAGATCGAGAAAAGAGGAAGATCTGGTTAAACCATAGGAAGTATGTCGAGACTATATTTCAGAGGTTCAATATGCAGGATATTAAACCAGTGAATGTTCTGATTCCTATAGGTGTAAAGATGTCTGCTGAACAGTGTCCCAAGACACAAGAAGAAGAGGAGGATATGTCCCGTGTTCCATATGCAAGTGCAGTGGGTAGCCTAATGTATGCAATGGTTTGTACTAGATCATACATTGCACATGCAGTGGGAGTATTGAGCAGGTTTATGTCAAACCCAAGGAAGGAGCATTGGACAACAGTGAAGCAGGTTTTCAGATATTTGCGTGGCACTAGTGATTATGGCTTGTGCTACCAGGGAAGACCAGGATTGGAAAGAGTGTTGGAAATTCATGGTTTTTTTGATACATACTGGGTTGGAGATCTAGATCAAATAATATCTACAAGTGGGTATCTGTTTAGCCTATTTGGAGGTGCAGTCAGTGAGATGAGTAAAAGACAGTCCGTAGTGGCTCTTTCAACTACAGAGGAAGAATACATGGCAGCCACTCATGTAAGAAAGGAAGCAGTTTGGTTGCAGAGGTTGTGTTCAAGTATGGGGTTAGTGCAACAAGCTATAAGGATAAATTGTGATAGCCAAAGTGCAATTTTCTTGGCTAAGAACCCTGCTTATAATTCAAAGACAAAGCACATTGATGTTCAATATCATTTTTTGAGATATATGGTTGAGGATAAAAGGGTGTTGCTGGTAAAGGTGGACACTTTGAAGAATGTTGCAGATGCATTGACGAACTCTGTGAGCACTCAGAAGTTCTCTTGGTGTAGAGAAACAATGGGTGTTGCAAAGCTGGGCTAATGACTCAGCTCTCTTGTGGCCCCCTGTGGAAAGAAAACAACAAGTGGAAAAATGTTGGGTATGTGTTATATTCTTTCCACGACCAGTCACGCATGGGGGGGTCACAGGGGGGGCGGTATACCCCCTGTTTGGGGTCCGAGGCAGCACCCCGGGAAAAAAAATTTGGACCTTATTTTTTTGGTAGGTGGACCCGCCCATGGTTTTGTGCATGGGTTTGCACATGGTTTTTGGGCATGATGGTTTTTGGCCCCTGGTATTTTGTAGATCCGGTCAAGGGAACTACGGTTATGTTCTAATCCAGGGTTATTGGATTGGGGTTTATGTATGCTTCGACATGTATATATGTGTTGTAACACTAAAAGGAATATAATAAAAAATCAAGTTGGTCGTCCTGATTTAGGATCCAGGGGAAAATATCTGTGTTTATCTATTTTTATTTTTATGTTGTTGCTACTGTTTATTTTATGTTTTTAAGATTCGTTTGTAGACAATTTTAGTACAGGGTTAAAACCTACAGAAACCATGAGTCAAGTTTTCTTTGAGTAGCTTCTTAATACGGTTCAAATAACTTTTTCCTTGCTTCACAAGTCTAGGTGACCTCCTTCTCTTAGTTAGCGAAGATAAAAGCTAATGCCATTTTTTTCTCTTCTCTACTGATTTTCTGAGGTTTTACAGTTTGTACAATTTCTTGTGAGGTATTCTCTATCAGGAGAGTTTCATTTAAATTTTAGTCATTGTCTTTTTTCTGGCTTCTCATCACTGACCAAAATGTTTCAAGATGTGCCAACGACTATTTCATTTTCCAAGGGAATATCTTGATCAACACCATGGTCTCCAAGGAACCCTTCTCAAGTCTATTGAACTTGGCTAAGACTTCTTATGATTAATAAATTGATGAATCCATGGTGACTTACGACCGAAGCTTGGTCCTTGAACCTAGTTAATCAAGTAGCAGTCTCAAGAAATACTAAATTAAGAAAGTATGGAAGCTTTAGAGTTACCTTTTTCCTCAGGGATTCCATGAGTTTGAGATTACTCCCCCTTACCACGTCGTACCTAAAAACTGTACTACTTCTTTCCATGGCTCAGGTAATGAATTAGGGTATTACCCTTTTCCTTTTCTGATTAATTCTTCGACAATATTCAAGAAGAAAGGGGTAACGCTCTAGAGAGAGTTCTTTATCTCATACCACTTTTCTCCTCTGTCTAAAACCATGTTACTTCTATTATTTCACTTTCACTTACTTGTATTTGTATATTTCTCACCATTGTTGTGTCGCTGTACAAACTCTTTGTGAATTCCAATTATACCTCATTGTCGAACCCCTGTAATCATTCAAAATACTCTATCCATCCATATTTACTTAAGATGTTTCATACCTGCTCTGAAGCCTATAATTGCAGAGGTTCGTATCAGAATGAGTGCCCTCCCATTTTTAACTATTCAACAAGACATGTTATTGCAACTAGAAATAAAAAAATTCACAATATATGATAATATTAATTTTTTATAGAGTATAGAGGTTTGATGACATGCAATGGTATTTAAAAATGTGGATAACAGTCATTTGTCAATGCTAGCTCGCCCTCCCAATAAGATTAAAGGTCGTTCGTGACCGTTAATCAAATTTTGATAGGGTCATAGGTTTGGAAATTTTGAAGGATAATGGTGTATTAATGCAATGCAATAAAGTAAGAGTCAAAATGAAAAATAGGAAGCAGATTATATATGTGACTTATGAGGAAATCATTAATATTTTTATGACTCGTGTATTATAATGATAACATGATTTATTATGACCAATGGATGATGCAGACAAAATAATTGCATTTGGAAATTTGTACAAGGAATTACATGGATGGAAACAATAATTATCAAGTGCATCATTAGATAAAATAAGGGAGATTAATTTAGAATGTTGAATTTCGAAAAAATATTTCTAGTGTGTAGAATTATAATGAAATACACATAGACAACCGAACATCACTACTTTCTAGGAAGGTTTATGAATGTCCATAATAAATTTAACGATATTTCGTTTAGTAATTTTGAGGGAACAAAATAGCCAATCTATATTGTAATTTTTTTTGTACTTCAATACCACATGCATGTCCTCTATTGCCAGTAAGTGTCCATAGCCTCGACATGGTTGCCTTTTTAACTTGTTGATATGCGAGTGTCCCATTTACTTAATAAATTTTTAATTTTTGTTGTTATATATGTGTGTGTGTGTGTGTGTGTGTGTGTGTGTGTGTGTGTGTGTGTGTGTGTGTGTTTTTAATAATTTACATAATTTCATTGTTTTTGCATCGTATACACTTCGCAACAATACCATTCACTAGACCTAATGACGTGAACAAGTCAACTCGTGATCTGACCTATTGTCATTTTACTTAAAGGCCAAAAGCCATTACTCTGGCTTGGTAACCGAAAATTTTTATGTCACTCAACTAGATCTTATGATCATGGTAGGTTGGCTCATCATGAGACCTCCTATCCTATGTTAAATTGTAATTTTTATTAATATTAATAGATTTCGTAGTAAATGGGCTAGCATGTTGACTCCTTAATATTTAGGGATGTTGTAAAAAAGTATTATAGTAATTACTTTTCTAGCTTTATAATTTTGTCCTCAAAAAATTATGATAATTTCTTGTTTAAATATTGGAGTGAAAATATGTCCCTTAAGTGGTTATGAGAGGAATGAATTATAAGCAATTTTGTAATTTTTCTACAATACTAAAAAGGATCAAGAATCGTGGAAATTTCAGATTTATGATAATGATATCTCATAAAAGATTCTCCAATGATAACCATTAAACAAGTTATTTTTGCACCATGAGATGAAGATAAGGATAAGAAAATTTTCCTCACCCTAATGAAATACAGATATTACTAAGCTAGGAAATTATAATCGCATGTTAAAAAATAGCAACTATAATTAAAGGAAACAACATTGTGACTAAGGAAACAACAAGCATGATAAAGAAAAAAACAAGCGCAATGAAGGAAACAATGGTTGTGACTAGGGAAACGACAGTTGTGACTAAAGAAACAACAACCATAACTGAGGAAACAACAACCGTGACTAAGGAACCAACAATTGTAATTGAGGAAACAATGACTGTGAAGGAAAGAAAAATTGTAACTAAGGAAACAACGACTGTGACTAAGAGAACAAAAACTGTAACTAAGGAAACAATGGTCGTGACTAAAGGAGCAACAACTGTAGCCAAAGAAACAACAACTGCGATAAAAATATTAGAAATTTTTTTATATATATCTTACAGAAAAAATTAAAATTATTTACATTATATACAAATAAATAAAATTTCTCAGAAAAATTTACCTGGTAATGACCACGGGGAAATTTCCTCGGTTAGCTACAACCTGTAAATTGGCATCATTATCAATTTCATGAAGAAAATATTCTCAAGTAAGTGATCGATGGTACAGACAGAGCCGATGCCCATTGGAAAGGAACAAAATGTCGCCATTGTCAATTGTAGTAAGGCGTGACATCCTATATTTTCATAAACTTTGGTAATTTCGTAAGGGCCAAACCACCTTCTTTGAAGTTTACCTGGAAAATATTGGAATCTCCAGTCATATATCAACGTCTAGTTTCCTTTTTGAATGTTTTTCTTTTAATCAACCTATCATGCAATTTATCCCTCTATTGTTGAATTATGGCAGTACATTGTAGGGAAAGAAGATGCATTTCATGCAGTTCATTGAGTTGTTGTAAACATTGTTTTTGTGCTTTTGTGAGATCCAATTCGACTTCCTTGGAAGTTTTGAGAGTCTTAACTTCAAATAAATTGGAAAAAATAGGTTCCTTACCAAAAACAAGATGATAAGGTGAATAACCAGTATTATTGTACCAAGTTTTCCAATAGGCCCATAAGGATTTTGGAATCTTGGTAGCCCAGTCTCGGTGATTGACAGATATTGTTTTAGTTAAAATCACCTTAAGGCTTAATTAGTGCTTTACACCAGCCCATTCGCTTGCGGATGGTAAGGAGAAGTGATTTTGTGTTTAATATGATCATTTTTCAACATGGTTGAAATTTTTGAGCAGTGAATAGTGATCCTCCGTTTGTTACAAGCTCGTGATGCAACCCATATCGAATGAATAGTTCGAACAAAAAATTGACTCACTACTTCTTCCGTAGCCCTTAGGAGTGCTACTTCTTCCACCCATTTAGTAACATAATATGTATATACCATAATATATTCTTTCTTATTTGAAGGTGGATTAAAGGGGCCTACAAAGTCCATTTCCCATCTTTCGAATGGTTCTAATACATTTTTCAATTTGAGGGGAATTTTTTCAGACTGAATGGGATGATCCATCCTATGGCAACTATGGCAGTTTTGGACATATTTATTTTAATATTTTAATATTGTGGGCCAAAAATAAACCATCTATAATACCTTGTGTCTGGTTCTTTGATTAGAAAAGTGACCCCCACGGGGCTCATCATGACAAGCCCTAAGGATATCATAAATTTCATCTTCCCTAACACATCTTCAAATTTGAAGACCGACCCCTGTATGAAAAAGGTAATAATCCATCCATGAAAACTGTGCAATGCGCTGGATAATAAGCTTATTTTTCCTGAGAAGACAAATGTGATGGTAATTTTCCAGCTGCCAGATAATTTGTTACATCAACATTCCAGGGTGTTTTGGAAGTTACAACAAACAAATGGTCATCGAGGAATTGGTCTTCAACTGGGAAAGAATCAATTGTAGCTGGAACTCTTGACAAAAATTCTGCAACAAGGTTTTATTTTCCAAGTTGATCCCTTATGGTAATATCAAACTCTTGCAGCAACAATATCCAACGAGTTATTCTACCATTGGTAACATGTTTGTTAGATAAATAATGAATGACAGAATGATTAGTGTACAGAAAAAATGGATATCATGTTATGTAATGACGAAATTTATTTATGGCATAAATAGCGGTCAAAAAACATTTGTCGATCATAGTGTAATTTGATTCAGCTGGCATAAGGTTCTTACAAATGTAATAAAAGGCATAACGCCTTTTTTACTCTTCTTATCCGAGCACTGCTTCGATTGTTGTATCGAATGCGTATGAGGATATATGGAATGGTAGATTCTTGTTTGGTCCTCGCAACACAAGAGTTGTTCTGACCAACCCTTTCAGATCTGAAAAAGAAGTGTCACATCTATCAATCCACTCAAATTCCACATGTCCATTTAATACATACAAAGGTGCTGCAATTTTTGAAAATTTGTCTATAAGATGGTGATAATAACCAGTATAAACAAGGAAACTACGTGCCTATGTTTGCGTTCGAGGAGTAGGAAGTTTAAGTATTACCTTGATCTTAGCAGGGTCTACCTGAATACCTATAGAAGAAATAAAATGTCCCAAAACTATTTCCTCTATCATCATTATATGATATTTTTCGTGACTGAAGCACAACCTGTTAGTTATACATCGTGTAAGAAATTTCTCAAGATTATGCATGGCTTGGTAAAATTCATTACCATATGGGGTAAAATAGTCCATATATAGTTCACGTCCCTCACTAATCAAATAAGAAAATATACAGAGAATTTCCTTCTGAAAAGTGGTTGGTGCATTGCACAACCCAAATGGTAAGACTCTATATGAAAATGTTCCCCATGGGCAGGTGAACGTAGTTTTATCTTGATCTTCAAGGGAAATATGAATTTGATTATATCTGCTGAACCCATCCCGGAAAGAAAAATATTTATTTCCAGCAAAAGTGTCAAGGACTTTAACAACAAACGGAAGGGGAAAATGATCCTTTTGCGTGGCTTTATTTAATTCTCTATAGTCGACACAAATTATCCATTTGTCATTATTATTGGCGATTACCACTAGTGTTGAAACCCACTCACTATCATAAATAGGAAATGTAAAATTAACATCAAGAAGTTTATGGATTTTTTTTAACTATTTCTTTGAGGTGTGGATTTATTCTTCTTTTCAGTTGGTGAATGGCTCCGGAATATTTCAAAAAATAGATATGATGTGTGTAGAGTTGTGGATCGATGTCATTCATATCTAAATATTCCTAGGAAAAATCCTATTTTTATTTTTGAATAATTTGAATCATCCTTTCACACTGAAGGTCGTTAAGATTTGCGTTAATATTCATGGTATTTTCGGGCTCAATTTCGGTAGGAATGTTGTTGTGAACTGTAGTTGTGGGTATATGTTTAGCGTTCAAATCCTCTAGCAGATCTCCTTGGGCTTCATTATCAAGAAAAAATTTCAGCATATGACAAGATGGGTTCCCAATAATAGAAGGTTGATTAATGAATCCATTAATTACATCATCATCAGTATATTTTTTAAATATAAGGGATTTTTCAATACTGAGAGAAGAGCATAAATTACCCTCGTGATATTCGAGTGGGGAACATCTAAAATCATTAGTCGAAATTATGGGTTTAGCATGATAGTATAAGATGAGATTCTCAATAGCCAGTTCTTTAGAATGGTCATACTCCTAGTTCGTTACCATATGTATGCATATGAAGTTGCAAGTCATGGTTTTCCTAATATCAAAGGGTGTCCTTCTAGTTTGTTTTTAGGTTTGAGGACAAGAAAATCCACTGGTTATTCCCAGGAATCTACAAAAACAAGGATATTGTCCAAGGGCCCCTTTGGTTTTAGTATGGATCTGTCATCCACCTCAAACATAGTTAGAGTCTGTTTAAATATAGTTATTCCAAGGAGTCCACAAGTTTCAAATGTTATAATATTTATGGACACTCCCAAATCCACCAAATTATTTGGGAAATTATATCCCTAAATCTAAAAAATAACTATGGGGTTTCCAGGGTCATCATATTTAATGGGTATTTATTTCTCCATGATGAGATCAGAGAGTTTCCAAAAAACATGGACTATAGTAGAGTATTTTGGCTTCCTACCCGACTTCTTAACACATTATTATTTAATGGTTCTAAAATAAATCGACATTTCTCTAATAGCTTGTAGGAGAGTAATTTTGATATACAAATTTTGTTATTCCCCTAAGAGATCAAACTTAGGGTGTACAGGTGATTTTATTATGGCCAATCTCTCATGGAATGGGGGAGAAGTTTCTGTAATCTCAATAGGTTCTTGTTTTTCAGTTTGTTCGCTATACGACCCTACTTCAGTGATGATTATGGTAGGATGATAATGTTCTATCAAATACTACTCCCTAGCGGGTTTATCATTTTTTTGGTTGCTCTTGATTTTTTTAGTGATGTTGTAGAAAGAAAGTTCTCCCATATCTCAAACGTAATTCATTATATTCCAAAGAAGAAGGGGGGGAATATGAATTTTCTAGAAGTTCAAAAAATTACACAGGTCTATTGTTTGGATTGATATTTGGCCATGCATTTAACTAAGGTAGGAGTGGGGGTGGAGCGTTTGGAGGTAATTGAAGTGGAGGTTGCACTGATGGTTGATTTTGTGACCAAGGCATCACTCCCATTGATTAATTAATTGGTCCAATGGGGCATTTCCAACTCAAGGACCACATTGGCCCTTGAGTAGGTTCATTTTCCTATTGCAAAGGGTACAAATTTTTTGATGTATTCGGCCAAGAAGGACTAGTGAATGACTAATTTTTCCAAGGTGATAAATTGTATGGCTTCGATTGCCAGGTATTAGGAGAATGTTGTTGGCCCTGCCAATTTAATCTAGGAGATTGATGTTAAGGAAATTTTCCAGAAAAAAAATATGAAAGGGTCCTGCGGCATACTTGATCGGTGATTTTTTCATTGTCGTCATTGTGCCACAAAATACACTAGTTATAGATCTTCTTCATTATCCTTAAATACAACTTTCAACCTACGAAGCGAAGAACAGTAATCAATCAAATGAGTTTTGGTGAAAATAACACATTTCTCAACCGTATCTAATGAACATTCTTTATGACTATGCTTCTTCTGACAACGAGGAAAAAAAATAGCCAATACATATTTTGCTTCGGCGTGTTTCTATTTTACCTGTAAAACATCCAATTGTGTTGTTAGGGTACATAAATATCAATTTTAAATTCATCTAAAATATTACCAATATTTTCTTGTGTAACTCCTCCCCCTACAATTGACTTGGATCTACTGATAGGATCAGGAGTTCCAGGCTTGGTTCATGTACTCCCCCATGAACACCCGATATAGTGTTTTAAAATTTCATCATATTATCCTTTGGAAATGTCACCCTGCCCCATTAAATTAATCATTTATATCCATTCATATTGCATACCTCTAATCAGAGTAGTTTTCAACACATCCTTGGGTAAGGTAGTGTGTGGTGTTCTCCATAAATTATATTTAAATATTTCAACATATTATTCCAAAGTTTCATCTTCTTTTGACATCATCATAAATATTTCTTCCCTTAGATCCGTAGATCATAAATAATCTTGATATTTATAAGAAAGGATTCTTTTATTTGGTCCCATGAAGTTATAGTGCTGCTCCCCAGTCCCATGAACCATCATAATGTTGCTCCCTTTAAGCTAGAAGGAAACAACTTTTTTTTTTGTGTTAGTATTATATTCATATCCTCGGAATAAAACATTAAACTCAAACAAAAATGAATCATGATATTTAGAGGCCATTCCATGAAAGTTTGGAAGGTTTTGCAATGGGATAGTATTCATTGGTGCATTAGCCTACAGATAAACAATAGTATATTCTATGGTTTAATTTTGCATTCCTCTTACTTAATTTTCCATTTGATTAAATATCTTCCAATAATATTCATTAATCTCGTAATCAGGATGTAATATCTAGAAATTAATATGTTGACAGGGTTTTGGACCTTGCCTGGGTCTCACAGCACTACTCAGTTCAAGAACTTCGGTTTCTCGCCTCACAATGGGTGTTTCATGAAATTCGTTCTCAAAAGGTTGTGGATATGATTCACTTGTCTCACCTCCCCCTTCCCTTAAATTGTAATAGTTCCCCTCACTCTTACAAGAAGGACTGGGATTCATAACAAATATGTCTTGGAATCTCTACTCAAATACTATATTTTTATCATGGATCTCAGTGTTAGCTGCAACAGATGACCCTGCTACTTGAGGGGAAAAGTAGAACCCTTCTCAGATACTGCTCGGGGACTCACAGATACTTGAGACTCTGATTTGTGAATGATTTCTTCTATAAAATTTGTTTTTCAAAGGCCAACTTAACCTTGGGTTTTGGTGATTTTTGTGGTGGATTTACGATCTATCTCTATCTAGTTCCTAGTCCTAGGATTATTTATAGTCATACACACTAAATAATGTAAATGTATCAGCTGAGGTTGGGAACTGGAAACATTTTTCTACTTAAGTGCATGCGCAGGTTGTTACCTTCCGTCTTTAATACCCATACCTCTAGGATACAACTAGAACTCTCTTTGACAACCTACCTGGCAAGGGAACCGAAATGTTGAGCCAATTAATTTTTCCCAAAAGGATGTACTAACTACTACACATTAATTTATAAACCCGAAGTTTCATTTTTATATTTCAAGTTTATCAACGCAAATTATATAAGATAAATGCAGATATGACTAGTTACTATGATCCTATCAAAAATAAAAGCTGGAATATCAAAGCAATCAACTCAAGATGCAATCTCTAATTATTGAAAACTATTCTAAACGTTAACTTCTAAAAATTTCAGAAGGAAACAACAAAATAAAACATATTGAACATCAAGTTGTTTCTTACGGAACAACAACTACAGAATAAAAATAAAATACTACATGATCATATTATTAAAAGCGATTAAGAAAACGAAATAGAAATATATGACAATTTATAGGAACGGAAAGGAAGAATACTACTCATAATAGATTCACTACAACATATTTATCCTATAACAGTCTCAATTAACCTGTTTCAAAACATAGAATTCAATTTTAAAAAAAGGAAGTGAGAAATTAAGAACAATTATGCAAGTAGAAATAGTTGGAACAGTAGAATGAAATACCAATTGAATGATACAAGAGAAGACATCATTGTTTCCAAGATCAGGCCCAAATCTAGAATCGAACTAACTTATGAAGAAATCAGCACAACAGACTAAATATAAGAAATAAACACTTCAATTTGATTGCAAAAAACTAGTTACAATTAATGTAATTACAAATCCGAGCTAGTGTCAAAAATAATATTACATCTTAAACAACCCTTTCTAGGTTCAATGCCAATTTTTATATCGTACCAGTAAAAGATAAAGATAAGAGAATCTACTTTTAGTAATGAACAATCCTGAGAACCTAAAGATTCTCAGGATGCTTGTTTATGCTACAAATATCTGAATGCTTTCGGAATACTAGGTTGAGAGTTCACCTTTAACTAATTTTCTCCAAACATAGTGTAACATCCCGAGGCTTAAACGATCTCCCACAACCATTCCAGGAAGCAACATCAAATTTCAATGTATCAATAGATTCATCTCCAATAGCGAAGACCTATTAATTATAAAATATTATTTTAGTCATCAGATCCATTCATAAAATAATAAATTAATAAACTCATAAAAAATACTACTAAAATCCATACCACACAAATTAACATAACCTAATTACAAGAAAGACTTAGAAAATAGTATGAAAATTAAGGAGTACATCAAGGAAAATATGACAAATATGAGGCCCAACAATCATTTTTCTTTGTTAAAGATTTGCAAGGCAAACATTTTAATATTTTACGTGAATCTAATTGTTTAAAGAATATGCGTATGAACTACTTTACTATAAAATATTAAACTTACAAAAATGCCTTCCAAGTTGCATGATAAGTTTTTTATGGACTCTAGATAAATATATATGTGGTGTCCATGTCCCTATCTATCTTTATGAACTCGATTAAGCTTCCACATGGGTTTCACATGAATTAGATTACCCTCAATCATCTTTAGTTATGAAAAAAGTACATATTAAGAGAATATTGGGATATGATCATAAAAATATCAATGCTTTGATAGAATGGGCATGTTGCGACCAATTTTAAGCTAATGGAATTTAAGACATTTTGAGGCAGTATTGAGAGTACATAGAATTATCAAAAAATGGAGAACTATGTAGAAAGGATCAACATGCAAAGGAAATAGTAAAAATTGGTTAATTTTGATTGTATCTTCGAACCTTTTAATTCGGTATATTTTAGCAAGGATAGCATGATTTCCCATGATAATGTCAATGGTAATTGCATTCCTAGTTATTTCCCATATTATTTAAGTCTATGTAATTATATATAAAGAGGAAAAATCCAAACGGATTTGCGTTGGCTAGTAGTTGGTTGGTTGTTAACTATTTTCGGTTTTGTGGTTAGTTAGTTGATAGGCTAAGTAATTATGGTTGTTTGACATATTTATGTACTGGTGTGACTAGGTTGGTGAGCTAAGATGAAATGAGTATGTAATCTGGTTGTATTGCACTCAAGTTTCCCTTTTCTTAGTATTGGAAGATGAATAAAGATTGATGGGTGTTATTTGTTTTGTATTATGATATATATGCATGTCATGTTAATTATGTTTGACTATGGCTACCCATTTCAAAATTTGTACTCTTTCTTGGTAATGTTTCTACCATCATTATTAATATGTAGAATCGAGGTTAGTCTTCAAATCACAAGTTGTGTTATAGAATGTTTGCATGTATTTGATTCCCATTCCCCTCACTACTACAGAATTCTGATTCTCACAACCCCCATAGGTGCCTCAGGTCAGAATTCACTTGTTTTATACATGATGTTTGAAAGGGTCGATATCCAATGGGGTTTGTTGATCATGTGTCACGCACTAACCCGGGTCATATTCAAAATAGTGCAAATAAATGGTTCTGTTGAGAGGACTCATATTCATGATTGAAAGGGATGTGGAGTCCCACTGAGGAATAAATTAGCCAGTGGTTTGAAGCAAATTTACTAGAATTTATTGTCAATGAGATCAGGAGTTTACATGTTAGTGTTGATTCATGGCTGCAATAGTATGTGTTCACTGGCTTCTACAATATTCTTTCCCGAGTTTCTAGGATTATTAGGAGAGTGGATATAGAAATTAAATGACCTGAATAGGAAGTGACACCCTATCAAGCGTATAATGTGAACTCTTGATCAAGTTTGGAGATTACAATTTGCTGATAATTTTTTTTCTTGGGAAATATTTTTTTTCTGGTTTGAAAGTGTTCTCAAAGGGTCTATTACTAAAATTGCAATCGAATCAATACTCTCCTATACCACCCTTGAGATAAATATTTTGAAGGGCCCATGAGGTAGATACATTCAATAATTTCATATTTCTATCAAGAAGTTAATGTGTGATAAGGGTGTTCTGAAGATAGAGATTGATACCATGAGAATAAAAAACCTTCATGTCCTAAGGGAAAGCTAGGGGACTAACATGAAATAATATAAGGGAACAGTGCAAGGATGCAAGAGTAGGAGGAAGAAGAGGATGGAGGAGTTGCAAAAGAACCCTGTATGAGATCATGAGGAGGTATTCCATAGAAGTTATGATAGGTAGTGCTCGGAATGAAAATATGATAGAATTAAAGAGAGTTTTTTGCATAGTGGAGTTTCCAAGGTAGAAATGAGAGAGGAGACATATCTACATCCATTTATGTAGTTGATCAAAGTCCATTGAAGGAGATAGTGAGAGGTCATAGGATAAGGATAAGTAGTGGAGACTAGAGAAGTGTAGAAAGAGTGTGTACCGGAATATCGCATAAAGGAGAGGATGAGGAACCTTCCCATTATAGCCCAAGAGTATCAAAATATGTACATCCAAAGGACCTTGCTCGTAATACACCCTATGTTAAACCCACAACCTTGTGTGCACCAATTCATATAGAGGTAAGTTACCCAAGCAACATTTTACATCCTTTACTTAGCAAAGAGAGTGAGGATAGGGAGGATAGTAGTAGGAGCCAGCCTAGTTGATTAGGAAGAAGTGGGCCACAAATTCCTCCATTGCAATATATTACGTATGGTGTGCCACATCATATGGTGGTTGTATCAAGTAAGTGATTACCAAGAGCTAGTAGACAGAATAATATGGTAGACACTTTAAAGATGTTGGTCTTTCATGATTTTTGGCATGAATATCCCGAACAACATTTATTTTTGTGTGAAGAAATATGGGATACCAATAATTTTAGAGATGATTCCACTAATATTATACAGTTGTAGACTACTTTTATAGACCAGGAACTGACCTAGTATATGAAGTAAAAGAACAATTTTGTTGTTGGAGAGTCGAGAACCTTAATAGATATTAAGAAAGTGATGCTGTAGAATTCTGCAAGCCTAACTCTCTATCTTAGTGTATCACAGATTTGAAAGAGATCAAGTAGGGGAAAAATAAATATATATAGGACTATGAGCAAAAATTGAAAGTGTTTTTAGGTTGGTTTGAATTTTAGATCCCAAACAATCAACATAAGGAATGTTCATTGTAGGGTTGTTGCTGCATATTTGTGTGCCTTTGACTCAGTTGAACATTCACACTTAGGATCACACTCTAGAGATTCCATTAAAATTGAAGCATTAGTTGAAGCATCCACTACAGTAGGAGTGACAACAGGAGAAAGGTTTGGCATATCCCAACTACAATCACATATGGTTGTGGTCACAACTCAACTGTAGGACTTGGAAAAGGGGAAAAATAATACTTATAATTTTGGTGCACAATTTGTATAAAAGAGGGGCACCACATAAATGAATTCCCATTGATGACATATTACATGGTGATTGGTGTGACAAACTCATTGGCCTAGGGAAAATAATTATGGTGTGATATATGTAGAGTGTGGTGACATTCACCCCCAACTTTTCCTATGATGCAGAAATATGAGACCTATGCAAGGATTTTATTCTGTGATTTTTGTAAGTCTATGGGTTATCAAATTCATAATTGCCAATCTTTAGAGTTGATAAGATATCACCCCATGGAATCCTACAAGGTGCAAGACGGATAGGATAGGATGAAACAAAACTATAATCATCTAGGAATGTATAATCAACTAGGTAGAGGTCAATGTATCATGGGCATAAGACCTGGAGGGTCGGTACGAGGATGAGAATAATTTAGATAAGGAAGGGGACTGATCATTTGTTATAATTGTGGCCATCTCCAACATCTCGCTAGATAATATCCCAATCCTTATTCAATGTGCACATATTATAGAGCTTTGGATAATATGACAGAGGATTTCCCTCAACTTCTCATTAAAATTTAGGATAAGAAGGGGTATAAAATTCAGAATTTTTCTACAAAAATACACTAAGATTAGTCATTTGTGAATATTGTTACACATGGAGGTACCAATACTAGGGTGGATGTTTCCAAATAGACTAAATCCAATAAAAAAGGGGTGAGAAAATTTCTATACCCTCTCATGAAGTTTGATCAATAGAATGATAAACCTACATATAAGGAGGAACACAAAGAACTGGTTGTGTTAGTGGTATATTCCATAAGATAGTATCATGTGAAATATGTCAAGAGTATGTGAAAAAATAATTTCTCAAAGTCCTGAAGTGAGAGAGGGGTTGATACAAATTTTTTTGAAGGGTTATCTAAATTTTATGTAGGATGACAATTCCTCTTAGAAGCTTCGTCAAATTATTAAGCAATGTAGCAAGGAGTCAGAATTTGTAGTAGTGCATACTCTAATATGCATAGCTAATAAAACTGCACGAATTAAAGGAAAAGAAAATAGTTTAGGTTTGGTGTGTAGATAAGAGAGTATTATATGAATAAAATCATTCTTGACTTGGGATTTGATGTGGATATATTTCCTAAGACACATGGGAGATTACGAGGAGACCTAAGTTAACCTGATCCCCTATCTAGCTAATATTGGTGAATTAATACCAGATATTCCCTATTGGTATACTATTAAATGTAGAGGTGGATATCGATGGGGTTAAGAGTGTGGAAGATTTTGAGGTAATTGAGATAGTTGATGATATTGACCCATATCCAACATTATTGGGAATTAAATATACCATTAAAAATTAGGTGTTTATTAATTTCAAGAAAAGGAAGATGATCTTTGAATCTGGTGATGTTCAAAGTGATCATGCCATTAGACCCAAGAGAAGTGGACAAATATGTAGAGCTCATTTGAGAGGAGCTATATATAGAGGTGTTAGACAATATCTACAATATAATTACACAATGTAATTATTATGTTAACACAACCTGGGATGGTGTACTGAGTTGGCATAGTATTGGTTCAAATGCATCAGACATTGAATAAGGAATAGATAATTGGAAGTGTTATTTTTTCATAGGGCTATATTGAGCCTTGCTTTGATAGCTTCATTTCATCATTAACATATTAAGTGAACACCATAGAAGCATAACATTATTCATATTTACATTATTATTATTCATCAACATATGCAATTATGTAGAAAGAATAATGACATCATGGTCAACGCAACAGAACATAAATGAACATAGGAAGAAAAGCATGCACACATCAAGACACCAGGATCGTTCGGAGACTAGGGAAAATCCCACTATGGGGAAACATTAGAGAACTTTTGAGGTCTAAAATAGGCCTCATAAGAAAAATGTACAACCAAAATAAAATTATAAGAACCAATAGAATTCAAGATGATGATCTCAACCATTGGGGATGGTTCACCATTTTTGGGTAAAAAGGTAAAAAGATTAAAAAATAATAAAAAAATAAAACTATTTTTTCAACTTGTATTTTCAACTTATATCCCTAATGTTTTACTCAAATTTCAAGTGGGATTACTCATCGGAGGCAAAATTTAAATCCTCATCCAAGGAGTGCCCATGTTTCATACTTTCGATGGACCCTGCTACACGAAAAATGAGAAATACATGAAAAAACGTGATTGCAATCATGTTTTCCATGTATTTCTTATTTTTTATGTAGGAGGGTCCATCGAAAGTATGCAACATGGGTACTCCTTATATGAGGAATCAAATTGTGCATCCAACGAGTGTCCTCGGTCGAAATTTGAGTAAACCCATAGGGAGATAAGTTGAAAATATGAGTTAAAAAAAAAATAGTTTTTTATTTTTTTCCTCTAAAATTTGATGATGTAATCTTATATTATCTTATTATTTCGACTATTATTTTATAATTTCCTTAGGGGGGGCAATTTTAGACCTAAAAATTCCCCTAATGACCCTTGCAAATTCTTTGTCTAATAGAATTCTATCAAATGATTCACCAAAAGAGAGTACAATGATCCATATCTTCACAACAACTAGAATAAACATGAAACACATATAAACATATCAGCTATGATTTTGATGATTCTAATATACTTTCACTTCCTATAGCATACTG
This sequence comes from Pinus albicaulis, assembly GCA_034641835.2. Lineage (NCBI taxonomy): Eukaryota > Viridiplantae > Streptophyta > Pinopsida > Pinales > Pinaceae > Pinus > Pinus albicaulis. The sequence continues at coordinate 1,154,103,031 of CM076582.1, read as the reverse complement.
TCAAACATTATTTTCACTGAGAGGAGACTTCAGAGTACTATAATTTAATCTCTAAGGGCCTTATCTTCCACCATAACACTTTAAGTCCACAGCTAAGGCTCCGTAGCCACTACCATAACATTATGTGCCTGCAGTAGTGGTAAAGCGTAACCCGGTCTACCTCTGAAGCCCTAGTCCCTGGAATAACACTCTATGCCTGCAGCTAAGGGTCCCCATCTGCTAGCATGACTATAGAAAGCCCATGGATATAGCCCGAATCCACCAGTTCTATGCCCGCAGAAAGAACAGAAACCCCAAATTTCGTGTGAGCCTCAGACTTGTGATTTTGGACCTCCATGCGAACTTATTTCATCGAACCTGAGCGAGCCAAGAAAACATACAAGAGAAGAGGAGATATTGATAAATGTGTCCAAATGATCTTGATGTCTCTTCTGTTTATAGGCTTCCATGAGGGTCCACATGGGGTTGAGGCCGACCTAACCCAATCTACATGAGTTAATAAATAAATTCAAAAACAAACTTCAGCTTCTTGTCCAAATTAGGTGATATTTAGGTCTATTTTTGTCCTCTCGAAAATAGGAACTCAATGAAATCATAATATTTGTCATTTGAGTTGTACACAATGGAATTTTACCACAGTTTCATAATTTTAACACTCCCTCTCAACTAAGGAGAAATCCACTTGCTAATATCTGACGATCAATCAACATGAGATATGACCCATCTCAAGTATGTCATTGTCCTTAATCATCATTTCACATCACTTTATAATTCCTGCATACTTTATTGTCCCTGCTCATATGTTGAATATCCTTGAATCTAGCAGAATAAGAATTTGCTACTGGAGGGGATCTTAAACTACCACCCTCTATTCATCGCGCTACAACCTGGAACCTTTACTAGCGAGCTACTACCCATATTTTTTTTCAACAGGATACTACCCAGAACCTCAATTGATGGGCTTCTACCCAGAAATTTATCATCAGACTACTACTTGGAAACGTCATCAGGCTACTACTCGAAAATATCGGTTGGGTGTGAGATCTAAAACATGCATCATCATCGAAGATAATATCACTAGGGAGCACAAATCAACTTGAAATCACATGGGAGATCTTCTACTCATCTCTCAATATCATGGGGGAACTAAAACTATGACCCCACATCGAGCAATAGGTAACACAGGGGAGCTACTACTCAATCCATCCCATTACCCATTGATTTCCCACCAATGACCTTGAATAGTCATGTGGTAGAACACATGAATCATTATAAAAATTGGATGAGATACTTGAATTACCAAGAGGTAAGGATCACATGCCTCCAAGCCTCCTCATTTGTTGGCCAAACAGAGAGGGATAATACCAACAATCACACCTTGTGGGTATGATGCCAACTGGGGTATACTCTGTAATGAATAAGATAGGGTGATCTACTGCTCCAAGCCTATGGGTAACACACACGGGGTAGTGCCCTATTTTTCAGAGTTCTGTCAACTGTAGGAGCCCTCTGTCTCAATTCCTCACCTTGGGATCTCAAACAGGGGAGAAGTGTATTGCTCAATGTCCTTAATCAACATTTTTTTCATCATAATGATATCATCAAACTTATATCAGGTAATCATCATGTATCACTAGTAGCTATATATAGTACATCAAAAAAAATATCATGTCAGAACATAAATAATCATATAAATCACAAAAGGATACCATAATGATCCTCTATCTCAAGGAGGTTCTAACCACAAGCCTAATCTTGTCTTGAACTAATACATTGTCTCAATATATGAGAGTATCTCGGTACCAACTATATCTATGGGATGCTCTACATCTCTATGTCATCGCAATGTATCAAAGCCATATTCAGAACTTTCTCAAACACTTCTTCATCTTGTTTCATAGCTAGCCATGGTAGCAACATCATGCTCAACCTCGGTGGAGTTATGGATTTCTCATCATGGAATATCTCATACTGAAGCGACACTCATATGTGCTCATCTGATCAATAATGATTCTAATCATGAACATATCCATAAAGTCATATATGATAGGAGGAATATTATAGACCAAGAATAAATTACCTCATGCAAACGTCTCAAAGGATTCTTGGTGGAAACTCAATGTGAATGAAGTGACTCAGTGATGAATCGGCTCGGGTTATATGCACATAATTGTATATATACGAATGTATGTTCTATATGGAACATCGATGCTTCAATCATCTATCGGTTCCATGTGAGGCTCAACATCTTGAACTTCAAATCGGAGTGTCAAAGGATTTATATTTCTATCTTACAATACTTATTTAATATTTTCAAAAAATATATTCTTTTCCCATCCAAAAAAAAATGATTCATCATGCCATGATACATCATGTCGAGCATGAGAAACCATCTCCCTCTAACTTATATAATCAGAGGCTTGTTACCTGACAATAATAGGTCATTAATATAAAAAAAAAATCAAAATCAAATTCATACCTTGGAAAATTTTTGAAGAGAAGCCTTGGATCAATACAACATCATGGCTTCATTATATAACTTTAAATGCAGACATATATGGATCAGGAAATCTTGCTTCATGCAATGCTTGCTGCAACCATAACACTTTAAAAAACCATCATTCCTAGCCTTTCATAAATCATTATTATGCAATCAAATCAACTAAATCAACTCATCAAATTTTAGAAGCCAAATCAATACTAATATCAAAAGTCATAAATATCTCAATGTCAGTTCATTGAACCAGATGATAGTTAAAGCCTTCATCAAGTCAAGATATCATCTATTATAATTTTAACAGGTTGTCATCAACCACGCAATATCAATCTATAATTTCATCAAGTCATTCCCATGATCATAATACAAGTCATAGGAAGTTACTATGCTCACATATCATTATCATCAAGGTGAATCTTTAGTCGTCAAGGAAAATCATTAGACGTCATGCCAGATCCAGATTTTCTAGTAAGGTCTATAGTCTAAGACATGTCTCAAGCACAATGTAAAAGTTCTAAGTCATTATCAGAAATCATACAAATCATCTATATCACTTAATTCATAATTCATTTATTCCACTAGATGCAAACACATATAAAAAGGATATACCATGAAGGTTCCAGGTATACAACTGTCAATACATCAACCAATGTGATAAGAATGAGAAGCCCAAAAACATTGTGAAATACCTAAATTATTTATGTCTTGATTCCCAACACTGCTCAACTATATCAATCAACCAAGTCATTTCAAACCCTCGTAATAAAAACTTCAAACATAATGACATATTTGTATCACGGTTGCCTGCAAACACAAGATCAGTCTACATATTCATTATAGTATACATTCAAACTTCCATGCTCTTAGATATTTTGGATATCTACTACACATTCGTTACTTTCATTATATCATGATCAAATCAAAATTTCAACATTGGACAGGTCATACATCACTCTTCAAATATCATGAACTAAAAATCTCTTCTATCTAGTCAATCCATCAAGTTAGGTAATTTAGTTTTACTAATCATATAAAAAACAAAACATGGTTAACAAGATATCTAGAGCATGAATCTCATAGTTCTATCATGGTTACCATGATTTTCATGATCAATAGGATCAAATCAAGTCATTTAATAAGACTTTACCAAGACAAAAATAGTGTCAACATACTTTCATAATAATTATCGCAAGAATTAACAATACCATATCAATGAGGTAATATTATATAAGAGATCCAATATGTCTTATGCATATTAGTGTCAAGAGTATCATTTTCTAGAGTAAAGGTACCGTACCTTATTCATAGAATCAGGATCTCCAAAAACAATAGATGTTAGTCAAACATCAAGTTATGCCACTATATCCAAGATCAACAATAAGTAGCCTCACAGAATAAAGAATATTATCATGATCAAAATATTTAATACAAGTTGCACCATTTCATCATAGGAAAAATATATCCAAATCACTTTCATATACATGAGACATTTGCGAAGGATTCATTCTCAACATACCATAGGGCTTACCTAGCCATCCAATGTTATAGTTGAAACATAACATTAAAAAAATATACCATGCATACCTTGTAGTATTCAAATACTTGGGTAGCTTGTAGTGCTTGTCACCTTTTCATCAGGTGCCTCTTTACTTTTTTATATCTATCTTTTCTTTCCTGCATCTCAAATGATCATTAAGAAGGATCAACTTATCATATCTCATAAAGTAGGTTACATACATCCATATACTCAAATATACATACAAGAAGTATAATAAATGATCAAAACAACGATCATAATAATCATATTTGTAAGTATAAACAACAGTAAAGATACAAAGAAACATCAAGAGTGAAAGAGTACATATCTTTAATGAGAGGTGACCCTCTCCCTCTTAAACTAGTCTTCAAGGGGCATAATTATCCATAGTCCACATAATAATGTTGCCTTGAATAAACTTTGTCAACAACCAGGTCATCAAATCAATCCCAAGTGCTTGACTATCTTCGCATAAACCATGATAGGGTTTCATACATCAAATCTCAATTCTTTTCCATAAACCAGGGTTTCTCTCAAACCCTAACCATAAAATCCTTATGCAATAGCTACCTAGGGTTTTTATTCATACCCTATAATTATTTTAGGTCTCTACCATCCTCTTCTTGCTTCCATCAAAAGTGTCACCATGGGGGTGATCTCCATGGATTTTATTGAGCCCATCTCTGATACCATGTAAATTTTTCATAGGGATATATCGATCTTTTATTTGATAGTTTCATTTCATCATTAACACATTAATTTCACCTCATAGCATGATAACATTATTCATATTTACATTATTATTATTCATCAGCATATGAAACTACGTAGAAAGAAAAATAACATCATCATCAATGTAGTGAAACATAAAGGAACATAGGAATAAAATCATGGACACATATATGCACTAGGATTGATCAGATAATGGAAAAAATCCCACTATGGGGAACACCCTTGTAAATTATACTTCTAGTATAATTTCATCAAATGATTTAACAAAAGAGAGTACACTGAGCCATATATTCACAACAACTATAATATCCATGAAACACATCTAAACATATAAAATATGATTCTGATGACTGTAATATACTGTCACTGCATGTAGCATACTATCGAACATTGTTGTCACTGAGCAGATACTTTGAATTACTGTAATTTAATGTCTGAGGCCTTAGCCACTACCATAACACTTGGAGCCTGCGGCTAAGGGTCCCTAGCCACTACCATTACATTTTGTGCCCATGGATATGGGGAAGCAAAACAAAGTTTTCCTTTGAAGCCCTAGCCACAGGCATAACACTATGTGAACACAACTAAGGGTCTCCAACTGCTACCATGCCAATAGCAAGGTCGCAGTTATATCCTAAATCCACTAGTTCTGTGCCCGCGACCATAAAAAAACCATAACTTTATGCGAGCCTCGAATCTATGATTTCAGACCTTCGTGTGAACTTATTTCGTCAAGCTTGAGTGAGCCAAGACAATATACATGAGAAGAAGAGAGCTTGATAAATGTGCCCAAATGAGCTTGAGGTATAGTCTATTTATAGTTTTCTATGAGGGTCCACTTGGGATTGAGGCCGTCCTAACCCAATATACATGAGTTGATAAATAATTTTAAGAACCAATTTCTGCTTGTCCACATAATCTGATATTGAGTTCGATTTTTGTCCTCTCAAAAAGAGGAATTCAATGCAATCATCATGTTTTTCATTTGAGTCTTCCAAGGTGGAATTTGACCATAGTTTCCTGATTTTAACAGGAAAAATCTACTACATGAAGCATCTACCAAGAGGTGTGCACATCTCATTCATGTATTTTGATGTATCATGAAAGAGGTGCAAGATCCACCGAGGCATGATAGTTTAACTATTTCATGTCCTTTTTCCAAGAATTATATAAAAAATTACCTAAGAACTTAAGGTTGTTAGCTTTAGATGTTTCTTTGAAAGTGACTTCCATGTGATGGTGGGCTGCACATAAGACTACTATAAATACTTGGTTGAAATGTAAGAACATGTTATGTATTTGGTTTGGGTCTGAGTCTAAGGTTATGGGATTCAAGTACACTAGGTTGGTTTTCCTACAACCCATGTGAAGAGTTTTGTTGCAACATGAAATGGGTTTAAAATACAACATGAGGAACGGATCCATATATTTGTGCACACCTTAGATATTATTCCCAAGAGATTATACATTGAATTGGAGGTGTGTAGAGGCACAATACAATGGGGAGAGATAAATTAAAGCTATTAGTCCACATTTAGTTTTACAGCTGAGAATGATGTGCTAGATCAAGCACTTAAGGTTTTTAAAATGAATATTTTTTTCATTAGAAGGTTGGCATGTATAGATGACAACATTCTTGTGTCCAACTCAACAACATTTATAGTATGTATGATAATTTATGGAATGTTACAACCTTGCATAAGAGGTTGATGATGATGAGGATCGAAGGGACCCAAACATTTCAGCGACTAAAGGAGAACACATCGTATCCAAACCTATGTTAGAGAAGAATGACTATTCAAATCATATTAAAATGAAAAAAGTAAATATTGGCAGTGAATAGAACCCAAAGTTTGATTTAATTTGATATATTTAGGATGACGAGATGATGAAGAAGATAACAAACCTACTAAGAGAGTATCAATATTTGTTACCCGACACCTTTGTAGAGATGAAATGCATAGCACACGAACTCGATGAAATGAAGATGCCTTTAAAAGAATATGTTAGGCCTATTAAGCAGAGACCCTATATACTAAATCCAATCTATAAGTAGAAGGTAAAGTGGGAACTAGACTGGATGTTATAGGCAGGGATAATCAAACTGGTAGAGGAGTCTAAGTGGATCAGTCCTATGGTGGTATTAAAAAAGAAGAAAAGAGACATATTTATGAGGAAGCTTAATGATGCATATGTGCATGATTCAAGTACTACCTTTTTTACTAATTAGGTTCTTGATAATGTTGGTGGTGAGGAGGAATATTCTTTTACTAATGGGTTCCCTGGATATCACCAGATTCAAATTGCCAAGGAAATTCATCATAAAGATACTTTTGCTACTGACTGGGGATACTATCAATACACAATAATATTATTTTGCATGAATAATGCTCCAACATTTTTTCCAATATCATCGTAGAAATATTCAAGGAGTTTATACACATGTTCCCGAAGGTGTATATAGATGAATGGATCATATTTATCTTGTTAAAAAAACGTAAAGAGGTATTGTGTCTAATTTTATATAGGTTATAACAATTGCATATTTGCTATGGTGGATATTAGTGGCCACTGGCACATTCCACTTGGACTACAAACATTGTTTCTTTTAGTTTCCTTAATTGTAGCACAATTTACTATTTTTGGAAATTTTTTGGGTCCTAAACTTCCAATGCCGTTTTAAGGCCCTAAACGAATTTTTATTGAAAAGCACAAAAAATTTCAAGTTTTGATAGGGGTTTGTAGCTGAAATTATAACCCTTGGATATATCTTTATAATGATTTATTATATGTGTCAAATGAAGATCGTATGCCAAATTTATGACCTTGGGAAGTTGGTGTACCAACTAACCCCCAACAGGGCCCACAAAATTTTGCCCTTCATCTCCTCATGTTAGGTTTTTTGATGTTTAGGGTTTCCATTTTAAAATAAAAATAAAAAAAATCCTTAAAGCCTCATTTTAAGAGAGTTCATAAGGCAGGTAATGATCACATATCTTCTCAAATATAAGTTACCATCACTCGAGCTAGTTTTTTATGTTCTACATGTAAACAATTTCAGTACTTGTTATTAATTTAATTGATGTTTTGTTATTTTTTTGTATCTTTGTGTTATGTTTAAATTTGTATTACATTTTGTTCCTTAATAAATCTAGATCAGTGGTATCAGAGTAGTCTTCTCTTTCTCTATCTTTCTATGCATGTCCCCAACAAGCTCGTGGTATAAGGAGTGGGGCCTTGAACTAGTTAATCCCTTGCAACAATGTCACCGCAAACATCAATGGCCTCCCATAGTGGAAGAAAATAAATATGAAAGAGAAGGAGATCCTATCAAATTCTTGCTTGAAGAAGCCCTCGAGTAGAAAAGGAACGAGATGATGGAAAAAATTTCCTAGATCCTTCGGTGGATGCTAAGAGCAAATGCATATTCATCTAGTAGTCACTTTGTAGTTGTTGCCCCTGTCAAGGTACAAGTTAACTTAAATATCCCCATATTTGAAGGCCATATAGACGCATATTTCATAGATAAATGGTTAAGTCTCCTGGAAGGATATTTTTTGGCTCATGATTTTTCCAATAGGGAAAATATTAATTTTTCACATCTCAAAGTCACCCCCCATGTCAAGGACTAATGGGAAGCCTACTGTGAGTAGAGGAATGAGAAGGAACCCTATCTATTTTAAGAGGCACCTAATTGGAATTATTTCCAAGACACCATCAAAGAACAATATAACCATATTGGGAGCTATGATGATAAGTGCATAAAATGGACTACACTGTGGCAGAAATGGGACCAAGATGTTCCATAGTTCACAAATATTTTCAATACCATTCACATGAAGTTTGGTATAAATAATTATGAGTGACATCTAGTACTCAAGTACTGTGACTGTATACACAAATACATTCAGGACAAGATGGAGTTCCTGGACATCTCCTCACTTAGCACTACATACTAATATGCTATCAAGATCAAGCAGAAATTTAAACAAAAGAAGAGATACTTTGGATCTATGAATCTCAAGAAAGGAAAAGGCACCCCCAAAACGCAGAACAAGGTAAAATCCAAGGCAGGGTGACCCAGGACAACCCATTGAATATGAAAGTAAATAAAAAAAACCATGAATACAAAGAATGACACATGAAAGTGGTGTGAGTTCCACAAGAGCCCCACTCACAACACAAGTGAGTGTCGCACCAAGTAGTCAATGGTGGCCAAGCTGAAGGCTTTAGAATCGGGTGCATGTTTTGAATCTAATGCATAGCTCGATAAGAGTAATGAAAAATGGGAACATATTATCGATGTTGAGTCTAGCACCACCATTTCCGTCACCAAGGTTCGGAAGATTGAGCCTAAAAATCTAGAGGAAGGGGAGTGTCCCTTCCACTCACATATGTGGGTGAAGGGTTCTCCGCTACAGTTCATTATCACCAATAGGAGCCAAAAGAACCTCATCTCATTAGAATCCTTTAAGTGGTTGGGTGTATTGACCATACCACACCTACAACCATACACCATGGGGCGACACCACTAAGGATGAGATCTCAGCGTTAGCTAGCAGTGTCTCCTTCCATACAACATCAAGCCTTCCATAGATGAGGTATTGTGTAATGTTTCTCTTCTTAAAGTTTATGATGTATTATTAGGCCAACCATACTTGTGGAAGTTCCATTTGTGTATGAGTCCATACCTCCCATTTTTATTATTACTTTGGGCAATAACTTAGATAAGATACCATAGGTAGCCCCGCCTACCACCATCTCTTTGATCTTTTCACCTAAGCAATGCAGTAAGATCATCTCCTAGAATGGGAAATTTGTTTCATTTATTATTAAATCTCATTTTAAGAGGAAGATCGTGACCACATCCATGGCCCTCGAGAAGGGTTCCTCCATGCAGTAGAAGCAGGTGGATAAGGTCATGGAAGAATACAAGGACATATTCTCCCCACCGAGAGGGGTACCTTTACACTTTCAAGTCAAGCATTCGATCGATATGACTCTCGAATAACCTCTACCTAATGGGTTGAATACTACCACTCCATTGTGGAAAATGTAGAAATCAAGCGACAGATCCAGGATTTTATAAAAAAAAGTCACATCCAGTTGAGTTCCTCACCTTATGGAAACCTAATTGTACTTGTGCATAATAAGGATGAGACTTGGAGGCTCTACATTGATTATGGAGCACTAAACAAAATCATTGTTAAGAACATGTATCCAATCCCACAGATTAAGGACCTTCTTAACCATCTCAAAGCATACAAGTACTTTACAAAGATTGATTTAAAGTCTGGTTATCACCAGGTTCCAATAGAACCCACATATATATATAATACCACCTTCAAACATAAGGAGGTCCTTTTTGAGTGGTTGGTCATGCCTTTTGGGTTCACAAATTACCCTCCAAATTTCATGAGGCTGATGGATGACATCTTACGGCCTTTCACCAACTCGTTCATGGTTGTATATCTAGATGACGTCCTCATCTTCAGCAAGATTTGGTAAGAGCACTTGTAACACATTCGATAGGTTCTTCAAACCCCGCAGTAGCACAAACTATGTGCCAACTTGGATAAATTCACCTTTTTCAAAAGCTAGGTCCAATACTTGGGTTACACCACTAATGAGCAAGGCGTTCATGTGGATCTAGCTAAGATCCAAATCATTTTGGATTGGCCAGCCCCAATCATTTTATTAGAGCTTTGCATCTTTTTGGGCCTTGCCAATTTTTGTCGGAGGTTCGTGTTTGGATTCTCTCATGTCACTTATACTTTGATTTAGGTTACCAAGGGAAGAGAAAAACCATAGTTTTCTTGGTTTGAGTCCCAATAGAAGGTGTTAATTGAACTAAAGGACCACCTTTTCTCTACACCAGTACTCACATTGCTAGACCTGAAACAACCACTTGAAATTGAGACACGCACCTTTGACTATGCTATTGGTGCAGTTCCCACCCAACAAGGGCATTTGGTGGCCTATTATAGTGTGACACTCTCTAATACAATTTGGAAATACCAAACATATGATAAACAAATGTATTATATCATGTAGTATTTTCAGAAATGGAAAAATTATATTCTAGGGAAGGAGACCCTCATCCACACAGATCACCAACCTCTTTAGTTTATATACATACAAGGGAAATTGAAAAACGATTTCTAGCAGAATTTGTCTACATATATGAAAAAATTCCATTTGAACATTAAATACAAGAAGGGAAACACCAATCATATTGTAGTTTTCCTCAGTCGAACCCTAGTTGCAGCACTTACTATTGTTCTCAAATCTACGCGAGCCCTCTGGGGGGCACATCACAACCAGGTCGCAAGATAATTTGGTGTGGATAAAATTGTGGCCATACTATAAAAGTATTTTACCAACCAAAACTCCTACAGGATATTGGAAAAACATAAGTTCAGGACTCGAAAAAATAGCAAAAATAGTAAATTGTGCTGCAATTAAGGAAAACCAAAGAAACAATGTTGGGGGTCCAAGTGGAATAGATGAGTGGCCACCAATATACATCTGAGGCACTTAATTACGTTTTTTTGGAAAACGGTAAAATACATGGCTTACAATATGGGAATGCAATCAAAATTTGTAATCCTAGGATATATATTTCTAACAAGGTATCGTGTGCATAAACCAGAGATCGTGTTCCAAAGTTACGACCTTAAGAAGTTTGTGTACCCAACTAACGCCCAATAGGGCCCACAAAGTTTTGGTGCTTTATCTCCTAGGGTTAGGTTTTTGGATGTTTATGGTTTACATTGTTTCTATGAAAAACTACATTCTTCTCTCTCAGGGGTTGAATCCATCATGACAGGAAGTGATTACACCAATCTCTCTAACCAAACCTAAAACTACGGAGGTTAAGAACTAACTCTATATTTAGCCTATGAGTGACTTTTACAAGCATTAATGGCCATGAATTTACATGAAATTAAACTGTAAAAGAATAATTACATTAAATTACATCATGTAAACTCATAAAAGGACAAATTACATAATAAGAGAATGAATTTGACTGAGAAAGCTCAAATTTTGACTTGCTGACAAAAGCGTGGCGTGAGAAACAGAAGCGCAGCATGATCTTTGAGGGCATTTTTGAGGGGCTTTCCTTGATATTTTTTCTTAAATAAAGGCTGATAAATATAGGCTAGGATGTATACTAGATCTCTGAATATTTAAACCTTCAAAAATCCTTCTTCAAGGCACCTAAAAATTAATTTTTCCAAGGCTACTCCAGAAGTGCAGCGAGGGGTCCAAAAAGGTGGGAGAAGTATGTTTTCTAGACATTTCTTGAGATTTTCCTTGAAACCTGCAAAGTGACATGGAAAACTAAGTGCATACCTAAGATGTAATAACCCATATCTATCCATCAAAATTTCTCATTTTTAGGCTCTGAGAAGAAGCACAACGTGTACTCACTACGCTTTTTTGTATCATGAAATTGTCAAATTGCCAAAATTCCAAAATTTGACCAAAATTTCTCAAACTTGCTTCAAACTTGTTACTTTTTCCTTCTGAGTGATGGATTAGAAAATAAATGATGCATCAGCAACAAGATCAAGGTTGTCTCTCTTTTTTATCTTGATTAGGGTTTTCTTAAGCTTCTTTTTCATATTCCTAACCCTAATTTGGGAAATCCAATTCCTGGTGAAATAATGTCTATCCATGTGTCTCTAAAGGTTGGTAGCTATGTTTGACTTCCTCAGGATCTTCTCCAAGTTCTCATTGATTACCCCAAGCCAAAACTCTCTGTCTTCTTCAATCTTTGCTACAATAGTGTCATCAATGTCTTATTGACATAGGAGAGAAGATGGCTCACTTCCATGTTCCTTCTATGTTTCTAGTCCTCTTCTATTTGGCATGCTTGGCTTCATCTTAAAATCCCTGTCCTCAAGCTGATCCACATCTATCATTGCTTACCCTTATCCATATTTGCCACCAAATATGCATTATTTTTTCTTAGGAGCAGTTTATTTACCTTTAGTTGTCTATTCTCTTGCTGCAAAAATGATATCATGAAGTTTTATTTTGAGAGATTATCCTTAAGCTCTCTAATTTTTGCATCTTTGTCTTTGATTATAATCTCAGACGTCTTTTCTTCCTTATGCTCAGGTTCGTAAGCCATGAAAGCATCAAAAGGTACATTTTCTTCATCATGCAAGGGTGCATCATGCTGGTGTCTTGATGGTCCTTTTCTAACAATACTAGGCTGAAATATTTCCACACTGTCAGGAGCAAACACTATTCTTTTACCTATTCTATAGGTTTTTTTCACCTCTGCCCTATGTTTCTTTGTAACTGATGGTTTGTTTGAAGAGCCAAACTCTTGTGGCCTTGGTGATGCTAATGGAGTGTTTTGACTGCTAGGTTGACTAGTAGCAGGCAAACGAGAAGTTGATTGCATGAATGCCTCCCAAGGTAGGTTGATCTGTGAAAGTTGATGAAGAGAAATGACTTTGACCAAGCCATGGTGAAATAGGTTTTCTTGGTGATCTTTCCCTTTTCTTTGTACCTTCTCTGTCGTCTTAACAAGGCTTCTGTATAAGCAATGAGGCAGGTTTAGAGGTTTGATTGCTGTGAAATGCATCACTAGCCTTATGTGATACTGATATAGTCTTGAAAACCTCCCTTCAGAACTAAACTAATTCATGCTCATCTTCATTAAAGGAGCATACCTGTCAAGAAATTGTCTGAAGGGAAATGTGTGTGTAGGAGCATCTTTGTAGTGTGGCTTTAGGAAAAATTTGTAATTCTAAAAGTCCAAATCCTTCCCTTTAAAATAGATTTCTCCATGGTTAGGGATACCTGTGGTTGAGGCTATGACATCTACTGAGATGGTGAAGTCAACCCCTGATATTGTGGCCTTATCCCTCCTAAAATTGGTGGAAAAGAGGCTTGTAATTTTGGTGTGGAAACCTGCCTCTTGAATCCTTTCACAAAAGCTTAGGCAACCCACATCTTAAAAGGATTTCTTGATGAAATATGAGGCCATGATTTCTTGGATATGAGTTGGCTCATATTTGTAAAATTTCCCTCCTTTATTTTTATTCTCTTCTCACTGTCCATGGTTTCAGTCTACATGATAAAACCCTAGCTAGGTAGCAAGGAAGGGTAGGGTATGATTGGGAAAACAGGGGAAAAAGGGATTGTTGTATTTAGGGAAGGGAATGGAGGGGTTAGGGATTAGGTAATTTTGTGGGAAAATTATAGAGGGTAGGGATAGATTTTAGGGAGTGCAGGGAGGTGGAATTTCTTTAAAATACTGAGGGAAAGATGTGAAAAGGTCCAAAACATAGTCCTAGCCTAGGAATTTGCCAAAAGTGTAGTGTAGGCTAGGGTTTGTAGGGAAAATGAGGGAGATGAAGGGAATGGGTATGGGAAATTTTTAGGGTAGGTATGTGAGGTGTGGTTGAGGGTGATAGAGCAGAAAATATAGGCGTTTTCCACTGTAATGAAGCAAAAACACATAGAAACCAAAAGCGCAATGAAACCTTAGGAGAGGGATTTTAACTGAGTTTTCTAAGAAGAATGATGCAAAAGAAAGGTGAAAAATGTCTACTAACTTCCCAAGGAGATGCTAGAACCTGTGAAATGCTAAAAGGAACCCCTTTGATGTTTGCTTGGCCTCCAAATTCCAAAGCAAAACTTATGAGACAAAAATGCAGCGTAGGAGGAAGAAACGCAGCATGGGAGGTTAGCAAGTGTTTTGAGGAGGAATTTTGATACCCTGCTGGCTAGGATTAAACTCGATGGTATAGAGGTGCTCAATGAAGGTGAAATAAAAAATTAGAATTCTTGGATGGTATTCTTATAGCTAAGAAGTTGATTTTTTCTTTGGTCATAGAGTGACATCACATGTCTTTTTTGAAAAATGAAATGCTAGGATAGTGTACTGCAACTTTATCACTTAATTAGGCAAGTTTAGATCTCCATGAAGAGTAAAATGTACCTTTGAAATATTTTTGAGCACTTTTTCCCTAATTACTAGCTCCCATTATGGTGACTATGGTGATGACATAATTCCCTACATGACTTATGATGATCTGGCCTAATAATGACACCAAATGCATATCTAAAACCATGATTTGTAACTTTGAACCTTTGTAGAATGCATGATTATAATTTGATGACCAAGGCACTCTTTTGATTCCATATCACGAGTGATGACATGACCATGGTGGCATTTTATGAACTTGAAAAGGATGGATTAGTAATAATACCTAGACACTAACAGATGATCAAAATTTATTTCAAATTTTATTTGAAACTATAACAATTTGACCTAGGAGCCTATCAAATGACATTGAAAGAGTACATTTAATCACTGGTGAATCAAAGACACTAACAGGTCCCATTTTTGGTATTGTAGCATGCTTATGAGCATGTTGGATATATTTATAGTGGAATCCAAACACTTATATGTTTTGATATAATGATACATAATATGGCTATGCATATTTTGTGACGATCATGGTTCACCATTTGTTGATTTTTATGGTTTCCTTCTTGTATGTGATAAATGCTAATCTAGAATGTTATTTGCAATGGTATCTACATAGTAATTTTGGGCTCTAGGAACATGACTGAATGTAATTAACTCAAATTCATGTGCCACCAACTTAACTCGTTGATATTTTCTAAAAAGGACAGGATTATGCACATGATAAACACCTTTCAATTGCATGACAAGTATCAAGGAATCTAGACGAGCATGAATATGAAGGATGCGACGATAAAGGGAATCAGATAAAAAACCTATCACAACATCATATCCGTCTTGCTTATTGGTGGGATATCACATGCATATGTCATTGGAATGAACTAACAAATGCAGAGGGGTGGAAATGGCCCAAGTTGTTGCAACAAGATTCTTGGAGAAGTGACTCGCACCATCAGCATAACCTATATGAGGTGTGGGTGATGGATCCATATTAAAGAAACAAGAAGAAAACATATGAGATGTTGGGGGAGAATGGAAGCTATCAAAATGCAGAAAATATAAAGATACATGCATTTTGATGGGAAATGCTATGGGTAAAATTTCTTCAGGTAGAGTGCATTACGAGGGTTAGGAAGGATTTGGCCTTCGAAATTTTCTAAAAGTTATTCCCCCTTGCCCAAACAACTATGGATGATGTAAGGTCCTAGCCATAATGATACAAAATTCCCATGCCCCAGGAGATCATGAGCTTGGTCATAAACAAGAATAAGGTTGCCTTTGTGAAAGGTACGAGGGTGTACTTTCCAGTTGTATTTTTCTTTGGTGCACTTTTTGTCCACTTCAATGGTTTGCAATGCAACGCGATGATATTCATTGGCATGCTAATGAATTATAAGTCGTTGTTCTAAAGGTTGGGTGTATGGGATGAATTTGAAGAGAAGATGGAGGGAGGGGCTTTAACACTTGATCGATAAAACTTTCTCCTCTCCAAAAACAAGGTGCAAAGGAGTAAACCCAGTGGCAGTTTTAATAGAGGTTCTATAGGCCCAAAAATCAGGGAAGAGCATAACATTCCAATTGGTATTGTGTTTATTCACTGTCTGCTGAAGCGTATTTTTAAGTACTTTCTAGGAATTTACAGGGTGAGTTCCTTAGATCAAACACCAAAGGTCACCGCTCACAAATAGGTCACAGATTAGTACACCAGTATTTGATGTGGTTAGAACCCTCATAGATGGAAATGGTCCATGGCCTAAGCCAGCATGACCACTTCAAAAAAAATTATTAATATAAAGAAAGAAAATATACATAAGCTTCTCTCATAAATGGTTACCAAACAAATGACCCTCCATGCTCTTTAAATAGAGATCATGGACCAATCGGGTGTTAAGCCACGGATCAAGTGTCGGTAATACTAAGGAGAGAGTGAAAGAAAAAATCACTACATATCGTGACCCTCAGATTATAAGTTACAAATGTACATAGTAAAGAAACACACTTTACCTAAATCTATGCTAGACCAAGTTATACTTAACTATTTCCTATGTGTCAGAATATCCTAACAGATTTTATTGACCGATTCAACTTGTCCATTGCCTTCAGGGTAATAAGATGATGATATTGATGTTGAAAGCCCAAAAGAGAGGTATCTCTCACCGTATGTCATCTTCGAAGTGTCGGCCATGGTCAAAAAACAATTATTTCAGAACCCTAAATTGAGTGATAACATGGTTAAAAAATAATACGGCTATAGTTGTCGCAGTGTTATTGAACGTAGGCATGGCTTCATCCCATTTGGTAAAATATTTGACGACGTCAATAATATACTTGTGGTTATTAGCAGATGGGGGTCGACATTCCATGAAGTCAGTATCGCATTTACAGAAAGGACCGGCTGCGATGACGGGATGGAGGGAAGCAGGTGGAGCTCATGCCTTTGGGGTAGATAATTGACAATTGGGATAGTGTTTGACTTCCTCAATGCAATTGCTAAAGAGAGAAGGAAAAAATTAACTGATGCACATTATTTTCTAGGTAGTGGAAATTCTGGAGAGATGACCACCACAAGCACTATTGCGAAAGGCATTGAGCACTTACTTAGCTTCAGCATGCATGAGACACTGATGAAGGTCAATGTTGATGTCTTGATGATAGAGATCGTCACCGATGAGGAGGTAGCAAGGGGCGTAATGTCGAATACGTCATTGAGAATCATGGTTAAGATGGGGGACAAATTTTTGGGTTCACAAATAAGTGAAGACATCACCGTACCAAGGATCATCCGAGCTAATGGCAAGAAAGTTTTCATCTAGAAGATCATCATTGACACGCACATCCGATGCATCGGTAGAAAATTCAGAATGAATTGAGCAATGGCCAAACCTTTCTTACTCTTGGGTGTGACAAACTTGAGATTTAATTCTTGAAGAATGACGATCCAACAGGAATATTTTAACATCCCTAATGAAAATTTCAAGTAATAAAAGTTAAAAAACAATAACCATGGTTGATGGGACACTTATTCCAAGTGAATGTTGGGAAAAAACATCCTATAGGATGTTCATTTCGGTTATTATGGCTAAAGGAAATTGGCAAAGGCAAAGGCTTTGGAAATATAAAGAGGCATTATTTGATTTTTATTTATGAAAATAATGGAAGTTATGAGAAAAGGGAGATGAAAGGTCACAAGTTGCATGTGAGGGGGAAATTGAAGGAAAATAATAGAAAATGAAGAAAATAGAAGGCTCTTCCATAAAAAGGATTATGAGGATTAGTTGGTACCTTTTGTCAGTGCATTTTTTGGAGCTATCTCATTATTCTCTCTCTCTCTCTCTCACTCTTGGACACTTATATTTTTCTTGGATCACTTGGGCATTGGAGCAAGAAATGAAAAGAAAGCAAGGAAGAGCAGGATCAAGCAGGTACAATGAGATTATTTGCAGGTATTGATTTTCATATGTGATTTCCTTGCTAGATATAGCATGCATGTTATTTCATGTGGTTTCTTATCATCTTGAAATGTGTTTTTCCAGGTGTGACAATGGTTTTCAGCCTAGCCTTTGCATTTCTGTATAAATTTGATGAGATGGGTTTCTCATACTTCAGTTGAGATGGATTTCTAGATGGATTCAAAGCTAAGTAGGGTGGATCTACGAAATGAAAAACACATGGCCTAGTGGCCCCTCAACCGAACTATGGATCATGGTAAAGCTACTAGCCTACTAACCCCTGAGCCAGACCGTGATTTGCGGTAAAGCCATATTGTGTGCTTCGGTGGGACTAGGAATCCTTGTCAGTGAATGGCAAGATATATGGTAAATCCAAGAGGTGGATTTCTCTTCGTTGGGCCTAGTAGTCCCGTGATGGGATGTATGGTAAAGCCTAGAGATATGGTCTCATTGTAGGGCCTAGTGACCCCTGGATTGGACCATGGGTTACGGTAAAGCCTGAGATACTAGGAGGCACTCAAATTCCTCACGGTGTAGGCAGAGAACTCCGGTAGCATCCATGCTTGTTTGGTTCTTTTTCAATTGGTTATGATTCCCACATTCATGCTTGGAATATGGAACAAGGATGATTGTATGAAGATAGATCTAGCTTAGCCAATGTATGGTCATGTGTAACATGGAAGTCACATCTCCAGTCGGTTTTACACTCATTAATGAGAATCTCATTCCTCTAGTATTCAGTATTAAAATGTATTGGTTTATGTATGGATTTATTTTTTGTTATGTCCATTGTATTTCTGTTGTTATTATGCTGGTTATAAGCATGTATTTGATCAGTGATGATGTGTGGATATATCTATTTTTTTACCTGTAAATGAATGCACAATCTCTCTATGGTCAAATAGATTGTATTTCAGCTTATGATGTAAGGGATCAATGCTTCTTAGCTATTCTTAGATAATTATGAGACCCCTATATTTAAAAATTTTGTTCACACCTGTAGATGCAATTTTTGTGACATGTTTGAAGAAATAACTGTCATGGATGGGTGGGGCCATATGAGTTCCCTATGATGTGATTGCTTCCATGCATTTTTTTAATGTTATTTATCCTTTCATGAAGTTACAGGAATTTTTGGGCAGTGGCATGGGTTCGGGGGCTGAAAATGTAGCTAAAAAATGGGAGCCGTAGCCACAAAATTGACTATTTGTGGCCTTGGCTGCTACCTTGGCAAGGCTAACCCACAACTAAGGGTCTATAGCCTCTCCTTTTCCCTTATATTCCTGTGGATAATGCTCAAGAGGGTCAAAATTCAGCCCCCCTTCAATTTTTAGGGGTCTGGTAGGGTGGTTTAACTCTTGGGGGTGTTGTTGATGTAGTATAAGGTGTGTTTGTCATGTTTCCATTGGTTCCACTTCCTTAAGGTCTGCTAGGTGTTTTAATCTCATATTATTATCCTCTTGTCATATGTTTACCCTGGTTAGCCGGTTACTTTGGTAGATGTGGGAAGAGGGTGTTACAGAGTGGTATCATAACATGGTTAAACACTAGTAAAAAATGGTTAATTTGTTACTAAAAAAACGACTAAAATTTGCATATAAATGACTATTTTTCAATTGGTGACCAATATTAGCTAATTTACAGTATCTTATAACGCGACCAACTTTTGGTCATTTTTAGCTTAGTCATTAATTGGTTATCTCAATTTTGTTATCTAGTTGTATATTTGGTCATTGATTTGGTCATTGATTTAGTCACTGATTTGGTCACTAATTTAGTCATTCATTTGGTCTTTCATTTTGTCATTGATTTAGTCATTCATTTGGTCACTGATTTAGTCATTCATTTAGTCATTGATTTGGTCTTTGATTTGGTCATTAAATGTCACAATTAATGACCAAATATACAACAAAATATATTACTATATGATCACCCGAGAAAACCAATTAATGACCAAAGAATTATGACCAACATGTTGGTCGTGTTATAAGATACTATAAATTAGCTACTAATAGTCATATATATGCAAACTTTAGTCATTGTTTGAAACCAATTAATGACCGAAGAAATGTGATTAAATTTTAGTTGTGTTATGAGATACTCTAAATTAGCTACTAATAGTCGTATATATGCAAAATTTAGTCATCAATTGTAGTCACAAATTTATCATTTGCAGTAGCCATTTATTCATTATATAAACAACTAATTTAGTAGTTTATATTCATTTCATTAATAATCATTATAAATGACTAATTTAGTCGCATATTCATTTTATTTGTGTTCATTATTAATCAACATAAATTAATTTGTACGATTTAAAAAATGTCATACAATGTGCATATTCATCTAATATGAAAACACAAAGTCGCATATTTTAATTACAATACTAAACAACATCAAATGCAACTATAAATAATTTCAACCACATAAATTATATTATATGAAATGTTAAAATATTACAATATAAGTTTCCAACTTTATATTAGTTGGACTACAATTTACACATGAAATGATGTTTCACCACTTCAAAACATTATCGTTGTGTTGTCAAGGCATTACAGGTGAATTCACCAACTCTGAAGACTTGATCATCAGTCTTTATATGTGTGTCTTATGCGAGATATTGGTTCTAAGGGTATCACCAAACCAGTTTTCCTCTCTCTTTTTGCATTTTTCGCTCCAATGTTATTGCTCTTCTCTTTTTTCAATTCATGCTTCTTACCATCAATACTGATTTCATTTTCTGAAAACAAAAGAAAATACAATGCACTGTAAGAAATAAAAGACAATGAACACTAGAATATAACATAAATTAAACTATAAATAGTTTATACAACATATACCTTAACATTAACAATGTCAAAGCAATTTTCCTTCAACATCAATTTCTGCAAAATAAATGTCACGTTATTCTTTCCCATTTCTCAACATGCTACATACGATAAATTGAAAATCACATAAAACCAAGAGCAAACCCTTTTCTAACCAAAATAAACAAACAAACAATTCCTCTAATAAAACTTCATTATAATATTAGCAAATGAAAAGAGAGCTAGTGGACCATTAATGTACCAAAGACTACATTGCTAGCATTGGCATACAATGTGTTTTTTCAATCCTCAATCTCTAGTGTAGCTGACAACTCACCTTCTCTTTCAACTTTCAAGTTGCTATGTACAGCTCCTTCAAGATATCTCAAATCAATGGTCTTACCTTCCATTCTTAAGCAAATATGTCGTCTCTTAGTTTCCTGTCCAACATTGTGTGACAAAGTCTAGTTACACAAGTGCATATACATATACAAGTTTTAAAAAGGGTTCACATACAAAACAATTTTTTTAGCTCAAAAATTTATTAAAAAAAAAAAAAAAAATTAACAGACAAAAATGACAGTGACTTGCAAGCAAAAACTCTCTTGGTATTGCACCTTTCATCTCTCAAATCAAATAAATTATTGAGAACCACAAAATTGCAAGCAAAAACAAGTATGTAATTCACTCCACATCCAACCATAAATATGTTGTGGCATACTGCAGACGTATAAATCGTAATGAACTCAACTGCCATGCAATGTAAATTTATAATAATCAAGAGATCATAAAGCATTCCCACCACTATGAGACGTATGAAATCAACATGGCAAGAGAATAGCTCATAAATTCTTTTCGCTGTGAATCATAATAATTAATATAGCATGTCAAATGAATGAAACATAAGATGGGGGGAGGGAGGTATTTCACCAGCAATCAGCTATTTTAAAGTCAAAACTGATGCAATACTTACATTTGAGTTTTGTTAAACTTCCTAGTAGTGTATTTTAATCAATGATGTATTGCGTCATATGTCCTCTATGTATTTATAAATTTTAAAACAACAACGTAGATAATTCTAGAACCATACCTCTACTAAAAGCCCCACCCTATCTTTTGTGGAAGGTTTGGGCCTACTCTCACCAACCATTTTCCCATGCCTTGAATGCAATGCACCCATCCCTACCAAGAAGACCACAAAAATCTGAAAATGAGAGACATAAACAACAGAATAGGTAAAAACAAACTTAAAATTCTCAATATTACATTGCTTGTTAAAGCCAAATTCTTCTAATAAGTTTTAAGTCTCTTGAAGCTGCGAGTTTTTCCCATACATGGGATAAGTATTCTAACCTGACACATGGTACAAAGCCAATCATCCTGAACTTGACTCTGTTCGAACTACAAGCACAGTATTTGAGTCATCTAACTTTTTAATGCGACCAACGTACATGGTTGTACCAGGAATCCCATCAATAGCGGGTGTAGTGGGATGCAATTTTACACCCTCACTTTTATGCCCATTTTGGTCAGTTTCATGAACACCATCTCCCTTGATGGCACTCTCACCATTTTTCATTCCACCCCTAGCAGAGATTTATGTTCCCATTATTAAATTTTCCTCACCATTACTACCTAGAGTTTGTTGTTTCACATTAGTGATTGCAATATTAGCTCTAGCACTGCCACTCTCCCCTATTATACTTGATGCACTACCTTTTGCAAGAGATTTATTCACTTTCACTGCCTCCTCTGTGTCCTCTACACCATGAGGTCGCAAAGGGGCACCATGAGCTAGATTTGGCATCATCATGAAAATCACCAGCTTCAGAAGCATTCTCACTATCCCCAGTTGATCTTTGAGGACTCTCTTCCCCCTCATCATCTGCATCAGTGTCATGTTCTCCTCCTGCCTCAGCACCACACTCAACCTCTTCATCTTCACGTCTATTCCTATACTTTCTGTTTGCACCATTATCCTCCCCTCTAACCACAGCATCTGTACCAGACACTACATTGATAGCATTGGCATACAATGTGTTTAGTCGATCCTCAGTCTCTAGTGTAGGTGACAACTCACCTTCTTCTCTTTCAACTGTCAAGTTGTTATGTACAACTCCTTCAAGATATCTCAAATCCATGGTCCTACCTTCCATTCTTAAGCCAATATGTCTTCTCTCAGTTTCTTGTCCAACATTGCGTGACAAAGTCTAGATACACAAGTGCATATACATATACAATTTTTAACAAGGGTTCACATACAGAACAATTTTTTTAGCTCACAGGAAACAAAAAAAAAAATTAACAAACAAAAAAGACAGTGACTTGCAAGCAAGAACTCTCTTGGTATTGCACCTTTCATCTCTCAAACCAAATAAATTATAGAGAACCCCAAAATTGCAAGCAAAAACAAGTACATATTTCACTCCACATCCAACCATAAATATGTTGTGCCATACTACATACATATCAATGATAATGAACTCAACTGCCATGCATTGTAAATTTATAACAATCAAGAGATCATAAAGCATTCCCACCACTAAGAGACATATGAAATCAACATGAGAAGAGAATAGCTCATAAATTTTTTTCGCTATGAATCATCATAATTTATATAGCATGTCAAATCAATGAAACATAAGATGGGAGGAGGGAGGTATTTCACCAACAAATAGTTGTGTTTTAGTTAAAACTAACGCAATACTTATATTTGATTTTTTTTAAGCTTCCTAGTGTATTTTAATCAATGATGTATTACGTCCTATGTCCTCTGTGTATTTATAAATTTTAAAACAACGTAGACAATTCTAGAACCATACCTCTGCTAAAGGCCCCACCCTATCTTTTATGGAAGGCTCATGCCCACTCTCACCAAACATTTGCCCAGGCCTTGAATGCAGTGCACCCGTCCCTACCAAGAAGACCACAATTATCTGAAAATGAGTGACATAAACAACATAATAGTTAAAAAAAACTTAAAATTATCTATATTACACTGCTTGTTAAAGCCAAATTCTTCTAATAAGTTTTAAGTCTCTTGAAGCTGTGAGTGTGTCCCATACATGGGATAAGTATTCTAACCTGACACATGGTACAAAGCCAATCATCCTGAACTTGACTCTGTTGGAACTACAATCACAGCATTTGAGCCATCTAACTTTTCAATGTGACCAACCTGCATGGTTGTACCAGGAATATCATTAGCAGCAGGTGCAGTGGAATGCAAATTTCCACCCTCTTTTATGCCCATTTTGGCCAGTTTCATGAACACCATCTCCCTTGATAGCACTCTCACCATTTGTCATTCTACCCCTGGCAGAGATTGTTGTTCCCATTATTAAATTTTCCTCGCCATTACCACCCAAAGTTTGTTGTTTCACATTAGTGTTTGCAATATCAGCTCTAGCACTGCCATCACTCTCCCCTATTATACTTGTTGCACTACCTTTTGCAATAGAGTTCTTCACTTTCACTGCCTCCTCTGTGTCCTCTGCACCATGAGGTTGCAGAGGAGCACCATGAGCTAGATTTGGCATCATCATCATGAAAATCACCAGCTTCAGAAGCATTCTCACTATCCTCAGTCAATCTTTGAGGACTCTCTTCCCCCTCATCATCTGCATCAGCATCATTTTCTCCTCCTGCCTCAGTACCACACTCAACCTCTTCATCTTCACGTCTATTCCTATATTACCTGTTTGCACCATTATCCTCCCCTCTAGGCACAGAATCTGTACCAGACACTACATTGCTAGCATTGGCATAAAATGTGTTTTTCCGATCCTCAGTCTCTGGTGTAGGTGAAAAATCACCTTTTTATCTTTCAACTTTCAAGCTGCTATGTACAACTCCTTCAAGATGTCTCAAATCAATGGTCCTACCTTCCATTCTTAAGCCAATATGTCGTCTCTCAGTTTCCTGTCCAACATTGTGTGACAAAGTCTAGTTACAGAAGTGCATATACATATACAAGTTTTAACAAGGGTTCACAATCACATACATAACAATTTTTTAAGCTCACAGGAAAAAAGAAAAAAAAAAGTTAATAGAAAAAAAGAGATAGTGACTTGCAAGCAAGAACTCTCTTGGTATTGCACCTTTCATCTCTTAAACCAAATAAATTATAGAGAACCACAAAATTGGAAGCAAAAACAAGTACATATTTCACTCCATGTCCAACTATAAATATGTTGTGGCATGCTACAAACATATAAATGGTAATGAACTCAACTGCCATGCATTGTAAATTTATAACAATCACTGTATTTGATGAGTGTGCAACATAGTATATCTGTTGTGTGCGTTGGAGAAGAACAATGGCGAAGAAGTCCAGGTATAAACTAACAACAATTGCAAGCAAATAATGAAGGATTATAGTAATAATAGTAGAAATAGAACCATGGAAATCACCCTACAAACACCCTAAACACTCAAATGCTTATCTTTTGAAGACTAGATCCTATCTCATTCCATTGTTTTGATTTCATATACATTGAATGATTCCACTTTCACCATATGCAAATGCTATTGATAGAAGAACAAGGGAACTTCACAGCTACAACTTGACCTATGGCCCAATTAGGTAACAAAAACTCAATCCTCTTTTGATCTTCTTAGAACACCTTAAACTACAATCCTAAAAAAGTGCAATTAGGTCAACCCGTAAGAAACAAGATATCACTTCTAGCAACTGTAGTCAAATTTTCCAACATTAATACCCTTAATAAGACATCTTTGGTATCAATTTTGGCAGCTGTAGTTTCCAATCATTTATACCATTAGTAGGACATATTTAATTTTTGTAACAGGGATCCAAGTTTCTTATTCAGCCAAATTGTTTACAACAAGTTTAAAAAATCCATCCTTTCGCACAATCTCAAAGGAAAGAACTAGTCATATTTGCAAATCATTTACATTCTAAAGTATCATCAGCACATAACAATGAACCTCTTATGTCTACTGTGGAAATCAAGAATTTCAATCTGAATCAATGATCCAAAAAATGAGGCACTCCATATTTTTCAAGCAAGGGCATTAAGGTTTCTGTATATTCTGAAAACAAAAATAAAAAGCACAAGACTCCAAAAATATTTAAAATTCTGTTTCGCTCATAATTCTAAAAGACTCCTAGAACATTTAAACTTTTCTCTGTTTATAACTAAAAGCCTCAAAATTCTGTGAGAAGGCCAAAATGTAATGCAGCATTGACTGTCCCATTCATAAATATTTTAGGAAAACACAGTATGCATAATCAAGGGGATGAGGGAGAATAGCGAGGAAGAACCGAATTTCGAACAAGGGACACACTTCTCCTAATAAGAAGTTGAAATTTAGAGAAATATAATGTGTATCAAAAATCATAATCCTTAATGTGCTTAACTTTGTGCAGAAGGATAATAATGCACATCAGGATGTGGTCTAGTGGCAACTTGGAGCAGTTTTTCTGACAATCCTCACAGGAATGCACCTCCCTTGCATGGGGTATGCTGGATATGCCTATTAACCGTGGACCTTGTGATAATTAATGATTGTATTGTTTAGGCCTTGAAGCAGATAATTGCAATAATTGTTGGCGAGGTACCAGCAACCCATTCTTTGCAAATGTGGAAGAGTTGGAGGGTTTATCATCCATAAACACAAAGGTTCCCATTTAGAAAGAAAAAAAAAGGACTATCATGGAAATACGCCCTTTTTTCCAAAAGTCTTTGACAAACAAGCATGTATAGGGAGCTTCACTGCAAAGAACAGACTATGGTGCCAAGTCCGAGCAGTATCCATTCCACTAAAATGATAGGGGACTTGCACACAGCCCATCCTTTTGAACTCATGCAATAATGATGGGCCAATACAAGTGGGCAAGAAAAACGCAAGAATGGAACCCTTGTCAACGGCTAACCATCCGAACAGCATCTATATTTTGCTCTGTGGGGATCATCCGGTTTGGCATTGGGCAAATGTAAATGTGATTTGGGCTGCAGGGCTAAAGAATGTCTATAAGATCGACCATGCTCTGCAGTCCCTCTGTTCTTTGAGTTATGAGACTGATAAATTTGATTACACCCATTGCAAATGCAATTATTGGGCTTCTCCCCATTTTGACATAAATATAGTATTCTTCCATCATATTCGTTTGTCCATGGAAGCTTTCCTATAGAATCCAGATCCGCCTATCTGTTCTATTGGACTCAGGCAGAAAACCCATCAAACCCTTCTTCAAAACAATGTCACACATGGCAGCAAATGGTAGGATTTTTTGAACTTAGAATCGTGAATTTGTGCTTGTTCTAGCAGAAACAAATATTATTGGTGGTTTACTAAATGACAAGTTTTGTACTTGAATAATAAAGAAGGACACAGCCTATTAAGAAGACTAAGAAAAATTGATTTCCTGGATAGAAGCACTTATTTTGATGATAAGAAAGTGTTGTTGAGAATGGTATTGGTAAGATTTACAGCAACCTTTGAAAGTGAAACAACAGCAATACTTCGTGGTGCTTAAAATATTGCATTTTGATTTGCCTCAGATATTAAGTGCATCAAATGTGTATTTAGTTCTATTAAAGAAACCTTTTCAGGGAGGAAATAAAGGATTTGATAATTTTCTGTTATGATGCAACTTTGCTAATCTCATCTGAGATGGTGGATTTGTTTGTCATTTTTATTATAGTTTGGAATCTGGAATTGGATGTGTTTTTAGTCTGCATTTGCTTGTGTTTAATATGTTTCCTGAGATGGAGCTTGTAAATTTGAAGTTTTAAACTTTTATGTAAAGAATAGCGTTAGAAGTAAAGTCATGATTAGATGACAACTGCACAGTACCTTTTTTTTCCTAGCTCCACCTCCATAGGTTTTGTTAAATCACACAAATTCATTTATTCCAGTGAAAATTTTATATCATACAGGCCTTCACAAAGTCCATCTTGTCAGTGCATATTTACCTTCCTGACAAACTTAACCAACATAATATATACACTAACCATTCTTTAGCATATATGGGAAAGCAGAAGTCAAGCTTATGCTGGTCTTGTCGTGCATGCTCTTCCTAATGAAAGAATAGAAAGATTGCTTAAAGACTACCCAGCAATGCAGAATTGCTGGATTTGGCAGATTCAAATTACTCTAGGGGAAGAAGACATATTTAGACATAGTTCAGAATTTTAATATTAATATTATATTTTGATTTTTTGACTTGAAAAGAATGAGATAACAATGTTTCTCTGAGATTACATAGATGCCTACCTATGCCATATTTATCATGGTTTATTCTTGTTATCTATCAATGTCCTGGTAATGTATTTCTTTTAGCGTGACAGAATTATATCTACAATTACTTCCTTCAGAAATTAAGTTCTCTGTATAAACCTAATTTAAGCTTAATCTTATTTATGGCAGACTTTGGAAAAGTCTTTTGAAGTCACAGAACTTCCAGGTATTCACAGTAGAAACATGTTCTATACATCATATTGGCATAGTAGAATCTGTATGTTGTCAGTGAAGTGCATGATACATATTCTAATGCTAGTGCTTATTTGCAGTGCAGTCTGCCAAGTTCATAGCACGCAAACATTGGGTTGTAGCTGGTGCAGATGACATGATTATCCGTGTTTACAATTATAACACCATGGATAAGGTGAAAGTATTTGAAGCACATACTGATTATATCAGGTGTGTGAGTTTTCATCCAACTCTGCCATATGTGCTGTCATCATCTGATGACATGCTAATCAAGCTTTGGGACTGGGATAAAGGTTGGCAATGTACTCAAATATTTGAAGGTCATTCACACTATGTGATGCAAGTCGCGATTAATCCCAAGGATACAAATACATTTTCAAGTGCCTCACTAGACCGTACTATAAAGGTGGGAGGCAGTGCTCTTTAGTAAATCCCAAGTTTATAGATAAGCTTTACTCTGGCATAAATTATCCACCTAGGAATCTCATATTTTTTCCTCTTGGTGAACACTCAAATTTGTTACTTCTCTTAGATAGTGGAAATTAGAATTTAGATATCCTAAAATGTTAAAGCCTTGTATAATTTGTTTCATATTGATTTATTTTAACCTGAATGCATCAATTAAATCTGGAATCTGGACTCGCAAGAACCAAATTTTACTCTCGATGCCCACTTAAAGGGTGTAAACTGTGTTGATTACTTCACAGGAGGTGACATATCATATCTTATTACTGGCTCAGATGATCACACAACAAAGGTGCTCAAACATATAGATTATCTATAGATGTAATTGATTTACCCCTAGTACTTGTCTTGATCATTAAAAAATTGGCCTACCTTTAAATTTCTTGGTGTGCTGTCATCAGGTTTGGAACTACCAGACAAAAAGTTGTGTCCAAACTCTGGAAGGACACGCACATAATGTATATGCAGTATGTTTTCACCCTAAAATTCCTATCATCATCACTGGTTCAGAAGATGGTACTGTTCGTATTTGGCATGCAACAACATACAGGCAAGTTTTAGTTGGATTGTTTTATACATAGGTTATAAACTTATGAACCTGATTGATATTCTAATAGTTAATGGCATTCACTCTCCTAGCACTAGTGGTGACCCATGCTTAACCTTCTTGGTCTCATACAGGCAAGTGATTCTTCTATACAAACCATAATGGTTTGCAAATAGTTTCATTGTTCAGTTTAATTTTGGTATATTGTACAGACTAATTTAGAATTTTCTTTTTTGTAAGAGAAGGAAAACAATTATTTTAAGGGGAATTTTAAATATTTAGTACTGGATGTATTTGGATGGGAAAAAGCTATGCTGCATGGAATAACTGCACTGGCTTTAGTTGGAACTTGTATTAACAAACTCCATAGTGCAACAGGGCTTTCGAAAATTCTTAAAATATTGTGAATTTGTTATCTTTGTGATTCTAAGAGGGTTCAAGATGAAAAACGCTCTCTTAAAATGTACTGTGTACACCCACATTAGATCAGAAAATATATGGATGGGAGAAAGTGTTGCTGCATGGAATAACTGCATTGGTTTTAGTTGGAACTTGTGTTCATGAACTCCATAGTGAAACAGGGCTTTGGACAATTCCTAAAACATCGTGAATTTGTCATCTTTGTGATACTAAGAGGTTTGAAGATGAAAAACACTCTAGAATGTCCTGCATACACCCACATTAGGTCACAATTTCAAAATACAACATTCCTAACCTTTTCTTAGATTGTTGGTAAAATCAGTCGAACAACAAATATTCTTGATGTTATTTCTCTTCCAGGTTGAACCCTACTTGTAATATTTTGTTTGGAATTAGCACTTTTTTATGGTCTTTACAAGGTTAAAATGGTGCCCCTCGTTTTGAAATGTTTGTTGGGACAGTTCCAGATATTGATATTGACACTGCTTCTTTATGAGGTATATGTGTTATATGGTGATTACAACATTGCTACTCTGGAAAGATTTTTAATTATGTTGTGTTTCTTTATTTATGGACTTTCCAAGATGTTCAAGGAAAATTATCGGAAAATATACTAGGAACTTGTGTAGCTAGGTACTTTCCCTTGCTGCTGAAATATGAATTGAACATTGTAGTATCAATTCAACAATGTTTCAAGTTTATTGAATTGGACATATATGTTAGAAATTTCATGTTATCCTGTTGTGTTAGCTGCCTGGAAAAGAAAGAAGATGTATTTCTTGCATTGGGGCATGTTGAAATGAGAGAAGTGAGGTGCACTATACAACATAGGTGGGGGTGGAGTTGACTCATTGATTTTGTGTGGTCCTGTGTCTAACAATAATTTTAATCTACATGGTGCATTGAATATTGAGGTGAGTTGGATACGGCTAGATCTGTATCTGATGTGAACATGTCATTCATGTTGAATATCTATAACTTGAAGTGTGAATCATGCATTAAGGCTATCAAAAAAATTTGGAGTTTGACTCTTGGGGGTCGAGACAAAGGCTGGATTCTTTGGTTGGTGGATACTATTAGAAGATTAACTATGTTTTTGAGGGGATACAATAGAGGACTGGTGGTATTGAGAAGAAGAAAACGTAAGTAGTCCTGGATGTGTTGGTACAAGTGTTAAGGATGTTACAAAATAGCCCTTATAGTGAGCAGCTCCAAGCTGGGGTGGTTACATGGAGACATTGACTAAAGGTGAAAGAGACATACAAAGCAAGGGGAGCCTAAATCAGACCCTAACTTCACTTGCTTAAATTAGGAGATAGGCCAACCAAGGTCTTCTTCATAGACCTCAACTACAATGTAGTGGAACACATCAAGGCTTAAAAAAACAAAATTAAAAATAATTGATCAGGTAAATATAGAGAAAGAGTTTTTTAGTGACTATAAAATAGTTTTTCAATCTCAAGGATATCATGGAGAAAAGAAAGGTAGTCATGCAAAATTTTATTGATGCAATTCCCAGAAAATCGATGCAAGAAAAATAAGGATTATGTGATTAAAAATCAACATTAGATGAGTTGACAATAACCCTTAGGGAAATGGTCGATGATAAGTCCCTTGGCTAGGATGGTTATTTATGCAAATTTTACAAAGCCACTTGGGGCTTTCTTGGGCCAAATTTTTCTTCAAGTGTATAAAGTATTTGTATGTACTATGGACACATACACAAGGTAACGACATCAACAAGTTGTTGATCAAGTTCATCTTGAAGCTGGGAGACCCATTATTAATCACAAGCTAGTACCAATAACTTTACTTAATCTACCTTATAAAATTGTAGCCAAAGAGCTTGCTTTGTAGCTAAAACATATCTTGTCTAAAATCATTGTAGCAAAATAGATGGGATTTATTATAGGCAGATACATTTGGGATAATGTGATTGTTGTTTGGGAAGGCATTGAATGAGTTAGAAGCCAAGGCCTGGAGGCCCTCTTCATAAAGGTAAACTGCAAAAGCCTTTCGTAGAGTGGAATGGTTGTTCAATCTCTCCATGCTGAAGGTGCTTGAATTTGATACATTTTTTGTTAATGTAGTTGGAACTTTATTTTCATGGGCTGCAACTTGCCTTTGCATCAATTAGGCCAAATTTGAAGAGATAGAGTACTTTTAATCTATCTGGAAATGGTGTTTGTTGGCCTCGATTCTCTATGTAATAGTTGTTGAAGCCCTTAGTTATCCCATTCAAAGAAGAATTGGATAGGGCCTAATCAAAGATACACCCCTTCCTGGTCCTAATGGTGATCAACAACTAAATAGACACTTCGCAGATTGTTCTTTCCTAACCATCATTGAAGAGAAGCAAACTCTGGAACACACTATGAATTGCCTGCAATTTTAATGTGAAACGCTCAAGTCAAAATTTCAAATGGCCATAACTCAATGTTATTGATAAAGGAGTTCCTTGATTGCTTGGTAGGCAAAGAATGGGCTTGATTACATCTAGTTAGGGGTTAAAATTCCTTGAAATCCCTTTGCCTTTGAAGCCTTCACAAGTATATTTTAGCAGCACTCCCACTTTGAGTTGTGTATCTGTTACAAGTTTGATGGAGCTTGTTATCCTTATTTAGCATGCTCCACTATGAGGACAGGTAGTGTGTGGAGCCCTTTGGCATGGTCAACATGCACATTTTTTAGGATTTCTAAGGAGATGAGAAACCATGCAAGCAAAGGACCCATTGGCACATTCTCCAATGCCAAAGAGAACCCTAGGTTGAGGGACATCCTTCTTTTTAGGAGAATGGTTTTATAACTTAATACTAATAGCCTACACTGTGGTTCTACATGTAGTTCTCAAGATTATGGAAGCCTGATATTTGTGGTTTATCCTGACAAAAATCATGCCCAACCTCTCTGAATTATTATAGCATTCCTAATCTACTGAATTTAGGTTCTCCATGTACAGGGGCATCACTAGAGATAATTACCAAAAGAACTGATTTGAGTAGAAGTACCTTTTCCATTGGAGATGTGGTAGCCTAGCAGGTATATCTTTGTGTGCAAATGCCCAGATTGCTCCAAAATTTATATTGTTGATTTCCTCTGCTGTCAGATTATATTATCATTCAATATTCAGTCATTCTTATTTGGTACAAAGGAGTTGGACTAGTGTAAGGGTTGAAGTTGCTCCAGTGGCTTTCAAAATCATATGCAATTGATTCTTAGCTAAAGACAATAATTGCACCAAGCTGCAATTCAAATGATTTTGATCGATAACAATCTAGTCATGCAGGCTCAGAGCAGTATTGGTTCTATGTTCCTTTTCCAAAGTGCTCCCAGTTATCATTTCTTCTAACATGAAAACTGATGAATACCCTTAAATAGAAGCAGGTGCTCCATACTCAAGGTCTTGATACTTCTTTATGTTCCATACTCATGAATATAACAAAGGGGATACCTTGAAAAATAGCTTCACCTCCAGGATGTCCTCTGCTACCAAGAAAAGTGCCCAGAATGGACACTTTTCTAATGTATCAAACCTCTATGCTAACTGTCACAAACTTCTTAGGGAAAATTTGCTCAGACAAAGTTAGCAACATCCAAAAATAGTGGATCCCCATGAAATATGTGCAAGAAATTCAAAGATTGTCTACAATAGACTATTACAAAATGGGTCTAAAGTGAGGACAAGTGGCATTGGCAAGGTATCTCTCCCCCGAACTTCCTCCAGCTAGTTGTAGATGATGTCCACTCAACCTGTGGTTGTAGACAAGCCATGTATGTAACTATTGTAGTCTAGGGCTGTAAAGATGAAAAAAATTTGTTGCCAAGACCAGGGTATCCACTTTATGAAGCATTGCTGGCATATAATGGCATTGAAGCCAGGAAATATAATTTTATTTACAGAAAGGAATTGGGAAGTTAATTTAGAACACCTTGAAACAGTAGCTAAGAAGAACACAATAGTAATGGTTCTTGGCAATACTAATAATCATTGGAGTGTTGTTTGCAGCCATAAGCATTTAGCCAAGGTTGCAGAGATGGAAAACAAGTTAGGCTTGTCAATAATTTATGAGGGAGTATATGAACTTAAACTCTGCCCAGTGGCTAGTACCTAACCCCCATGCAGCTTTGAAATAGAAATTATGGCTCTGCCCAGTGGCTGGTACCTTCCCCCAATGCAGCTTTGAAATATAAATTATGGTTTTCCTTTGGTTATATCACATCCAACACCACAAATCCCAAGAATTTATGGGAAATTTATGGCTCATACATTTCATAGTAGATGATGATATTTCTTGGCAATAGAGGTGTCTCCTTTATAATGAACAATTTCTTTTATTCCTCTTCTAAAATGGCTTACATGGGTTGCTTAGCTTCAGCCTGTTGTCTTTGTTTATGTATTGCTATGCTTCTCAATTTCCACATTCATCTCTTATCCTTCTTTTCATGTAGTGTTATTGTCTGGCAATTAGTTTTGCATTTTCTATCCAAATTTGATGAGAAGTGCCATGCAATTGTTCCTCAAGGGCTGATTAGAAGCTTGATCTCTTGATATATCTTATGCATGCTCTTTTTAACGGACTTGTAATGATCCACTAGTTTCCCTGACATAGACTCTGCTGCATAAACTACTGGTCCTTTTTGAATGTTATTTGTGGCCTGCTATAATATGCATCATGTCTTACCATTTTACTAAACACTTGTCAAGAGATTTGGCACAACTCTAGATAAAATAACCTATTCATCCCAAAGTAAAGATAGAATAGTAGAATTGGAAAAATGGTTCAGGTTCAAGTGTTTCGCTTATATAGCTTTGTTTTTTAACAATACTTGGAATTAAAGATTGCATCATTATTGCCAAGATGGAAACAAAAATGCTTTCTTCATGAGTAGCAACACCAGAGCCAAAAATCTTCACCTTTTTCAGCTAAATGTTCCCCAATCCTCATGCTAAATATTGAATTATCATACTTGCAAATAAAGTTTTTACTATTCCATCCCATGGATGATCAGGAAAATTGACTCAAAAACAGAAATTTATGATTGTTCATACATATTTCCATGCCTTACAAATACAGTGATTTGTACATATGAAAAGATGATAGCAAAGAAATTGTATGGATGACTGACTTTTAGTTGAAGTGTTCCTATCTGCCTCTAGGGAATGCAGCTTTTTAAGTTCTAAGAGGAGACTCTCCTTAGACAGGCTATCGGTTTTCTCATTCAGCTCTAGGAAGACATGAGCTATAGTGAACCTTGCGAAAATAGAGGTGATCTCATTCGGGTGATTTGTATTTTCCAACAAGTTGATATGTTACGTCTTAGGAATGTTGCGAACATTTCAGTACCAATGAATAATCTCCAAAGACCTGAAGTTCTCTTATCCCTTTATCAAACATTTTTCTTAGTATATTTTTATGCCAACAACTCTACAAGATTGCTAGTCCCCCTTCTTGAGTTCCCTTTGAAAAATGATATGGTGGCTCATGATTTGGTTGATCTTGTCAAATTTTTAAGTCATTATCAAATCTAAAGAAAGGTTTGGAAATCAGGAAGAACCAAAGGGTGAGACGATTCCCGATATTGAAGGAACGATGGACCTTATTGATCCACCTCCTTCAATGAAGGGAAGACCCTCATGGCTCAGGGATACTCTCAAGGATGCCGAGAGACACATGGCCCCAAGGGGGACATTCCGTGAAAGCAAGAAGCCGAATAGATACCAAGGGTATCTAGCAGCCATGAGTACAATCGTACAATCTGAGCCTAGATCTTTTGAGGAAGCCGTTAAGCATCAAGTCTGGAAGGATGCTATGCACAAAGAATTCGAATCCATTATGAAGAATGATGTCTGGGATATGGTTCTGAGACCGGAGGACAAAGTATTTGTCACCTCGAAATGGCCCTATAAGATCAAGCATGGATCTGATGGTAGCGATGAAAAATTCAAGCCTGTGGCTTCTCTCAAAAGGAAGGCGTAGACTATGATGACATATTTTCACCTGTGGCCCGATATACCACCATATGATCTATCATAGCCCTTGTTGCTACACAAATATGGAATCTTCATTAGATGGATGTACAGACTGCCTTTCTGCATGGTGTGATAAAGGAAGAGGTGTATGTGGAGCAATCTCTGGGTTCGAAGTCCAGGATAGAGACACCCATGTTTGCAGGTTGAAGAAAGCCCTCTATGGGTTGAAGCAAGCCCCCAGGGCTTGGTATGAGAGGATAGATAGCTACTTGATGAAGATGGGCTTCACTCGTAGTAATGTTGATCCAAACCTTTACTTCAAGGTTGATAGAGAAAAACCTCTCATTCTAGTGTTGTATGTGGATGATCTCTTCCTGAAAAGTGTTGACCCTCTCATTCATCAGTGTAAGAGGGAGATCGCTTCTGAGTTCAAGATGAAGGACCTAGGAATGATGTATTACTTCCTAGGTCTGGAGTTCTGACACAGACCTGACGAAATTTTCCTCTCTCAAGGAAAATATATTGTGAAGTTGCTGGAAAGATATGGAATGGTGGACTATAAGTCCGTGTCAACACCGATGGAGCTCAACTTTAAGAAGTTGAGTGGAAGCATTGTTGGGCCTATGCTAGCAAATCCTATCGAGTATTTTCAACTCATACGGGCCCTGATGTTCTTAGTGAAAACCCGTCCAAACGTATGTTTTGCAGTGAACACTTTGAGTCAATACATGGTTGATCCTCATCACATTCACTAGGTTGGTGGCAAGAATCTGTTGAGATATCTTCGCGGCACGATAAACCATGGGTTGAGATACACTACCGAGAATGTGACACTCCATGGATATACTGATGTCGATTGGGCTAGCAGTGTGGTGGATCGCAAGAGCACATCTGGATGTTGCTTCACACTTGGATCTGCTTTGATATCTTGGATGAGCAGGAAGCAAAAGTCGATGGCTTTAAGCACCGTGAAGGCCAAATACATTGTAGCGAGTATGGCCTGTTGTGAAGCAGTTTGGTTGTGAAAGTTCTTCAATGAGCTATTTGGGCATGTGCTAGATACCACCGTTATCCTTTGTGATAACCAGAGTGGGATTTGTTTGTCAGAGAATCATGTGTTCCACGATCGATCCAAGCATATTGATACCAGGTACCACTTTATTCAGGATATGGTACAGCGAGATGTCGTAAGGCTCGATCATATAGGAACTGATGAGCAGGCCACGGATATTCTCACAAAGCCCTTGGGGGAGTTCAAGTTCCTAACCTTCCGTGAGAATCTTGGAATCGTGGAACGACCCTATTCTAAGGGTCCTGTTGGATGATGAGCTCTGGGAGCTCCAGGGGACTTTGGGGATAGCTTCTTGGAGCTATAAGCACACACAAGGCTAGACTTGTCAAACCTTGTGGTGCTTTTGCCCCACCGTTATGATGTTGAGTTGGTTCACCTTTCATGATCTATGCCCCGCATACATCCTACCCATGGAGTCCCAGACTCATGGGAAGTACCTCTCATTTGGCCAATGAGGTGGGAAAATCTAGAGACAAGTAGCAAAGACTGATGGATGCATCAGAGATTGTTGTACTCCCTATGTCTAGGATGGCACGTGTCCAATCACTTGATCTGGGATCAAGTCTAGTGAGGTTTCGGACCTCCAACTAACTTCAGGTCAGTCAAACCAACTTCAGGTTGGTATGTCACTCCTTTGAGTCCTATAGAGGTTTCAGACCTCTGAGCTGATTTTTTCAACCGGGAGTGATGTCTTTGTGACTCACCTTTCGTTCTGAAATAAAGAAGCCAACAAAGCAATTTACGGCGGGATGAGGCACGATGTTTGGATGGCACAGGTGGATGGAGTTCTCCCTAGTTGAGAGGGAGTGTTAATTTTGAACAACTAGGTCAAAACTCCATGTTGTGATGCTCAGATGAAGATGCCAATATTTTTATTGGATTCCTCTTTCGGAGAGATGCAAGATCGATCTAAATATCATCTTGATCCGATGAGCTGAACATTTATTTTGAATTAATTCCACTTATGTGCAAGGTCGGCCAGAATTATAATGTAGGCTTTAAGCCCCAACAGATGTGTCACACACCCTCACAGATGGATATATATTTGTCAATGTTGGAGGTCATTTTCATCATCACTCATCACACATTCTCTCTTTGCATCTGATTGGTTCGATCATCATTTTGGAGGCTCTTCTTTCACAAATGGGAAATTGCAGCAAAAAATTTTCTATTTTTGACCTAGGGTTTCAGCGCAAATTTGACGAGCATTGACTTTTGTCAATGCATGGTCAACTTAACTGCCCAAAATTCCGATTTCTGCAGTTCATACTTTTTGGCACAAAAATCGAGGCTAAACATTGACTTTGACCTAGTTGCATTGACTTTTGCTGTTGTTGTTTTTGCGTTGACCATTGACTGGGTAGCATTGACTTTTGTTGACTTTGAGTTGATTGTATAGAGCTGTCCGAGAGGGTTGTGTGACACATTCTGGTTGGCTGACCGTGCAGAGACTTTGCTAGTTGAAGCATCATGTTGACCGTCGTAACACACCACATCACATATATTTTGTTGATCAAGTTAAGTGTATTTTTGTCTTGTCTTCTGTTGATCTATTAGTATGTTCTATCAGCATTTTACTTTCTTGTTTATGTGATTGTTGTTTGATATCGGGTATAAAAGTAAAGTTGCATCAAGCATAGAACATCTACAAAAATTTACAATACGTTTGTAGAAGTGTGACCCCATAAGCTAGTAGATGTCCATGCCATGGCATCAACATTGATTGATATGATAACATGTAGGGATTCCTTAAAAAGGATTGGTACATTAAAAAAAAAAATTTGAAAAGTTGACATTGATGAAACTTCACAAGTCTAATGTTGCCATCCCAAAAATTGTGTCAATAGAATGTATAAGGATTGACATAGTCTTCTTCTTTTTTCAAAATTGAGATCATGTAATTTTCACATTTCTATATGAGCTTAACTTAGCATCTTCGACATCTCTTCTACGGAGGAGTTATGGTCGTCCAGAAAGGAGATTCTAAAAATTTTCTGAAGAAACCTTAGACAATGGAGTCTTGGACATTTCTTTATC
This sequence comes from Pinus albicaulis, assembly GCA_034641835.2. Classification (NCBI taxonomy): domain Eukaryota; kingdom Viridiplantae; phylum Streptophyta; class Pinopsida; order Pinales; family Pinaceae; genus Pinus; species Pinus albicaulis. The sequence continues at coordinate 1,154,064,081 of CM076582.1, read as the reverse complement.
AAGCTTGCAAAGACTGAAATACTTGCTCCCTTCAGGGTGGAAGTTAACGTATTGTTGAATAAATCTTCTCTCTGGTAGTGTAAATATGGTATAGGAACCACACTCTTTCTTAAGAAATTTGTTTTTCTTAAGCCAAGCATACATTTTGTATCTTGGTTTGATGCTACCCTCAAGATCAAAGGTGAAATATTTTGGAAATGATGGAAGAACCTGCAGTGGGTTAAATGTTGTACTACAAAGAAAATCGAATTTATTTTGGATCAAATCTGAACTTCTACTCAATAATGTTGGTCTTGTCCTCACCATTTGACAAACATCATTGAAAGGTGACACAAGTCTCAAAACACAACTTAACCTCTCCTGCAGCTTATTGCCTCCACAACGAATCATTCTAGCATCTTTGAACATCGACTCAGGGTAATGTATCAAGCCTAATTTCAACCAAAGGTTTAGCTTGTGTCTCTGAATTGGCTCTTGTAAAATTTTAGTGATATTTCTTTCTTGGGTGCCTAGTGAATCTCTAAGCTTAGCATCACTAACATTGAGATCATCTCTTCTACATAGAAGTTATGATCCTTGAGAAAGGGTATTCTGAATTTTTTTTAAGAAACTTTAGACAATCAAGTCACATGCATTGTGATTTTCAAATATTCTCTTTTAGAGCCACGGACAACTTGATCATCTCTTTTATGGACAAGTTCTGATTGTACAGAAGGAATATTCTGAGATGTTTCTGAAGAAACCTTAGACAATGGAGTCATGAGCATTGTGTTTTTTTAGATGTTCTCTGATAGACACAACAATTCCCTGCTTCTCAAGCCCTGTGCAATTAATATCTTCAATCAACTTGATCAAGTTCTCATGCAAATAGCGAGGATGACTCAAATCTATCTTTGTCATCTCCTTTTGATCCAAACCAATGCTTGCGAAATCTAAATTGTCTGCCATGGATTTTCTTAGGTCCCATCTAAGAAATCTCAGGGTAATTTAAAATAATGTTACCTATATTTTCCTTTCTTAGTCCCAGGTTTGACAGAACATCCACTGTAGAATACAGTGTTGTCTCTGAACTGTCCATATAAAAAGTTGAGGCTCTGTACGGTATAGCTTGCTAATCTCATCCCAAGGGCAACCGATACTTGCCAAAAGCATTAGCTTTTCTAAAATACTACTACATTTCATTGGATTTTTTTAGCAACAAACAGCAAACCTTGTTCTTCTCAACTTGAAAACCATTCAAACTATTAGAAACAGTCACAAATTTTTTATATACTTCATCCTTGAGAAGCGATGGGCAACATGTACCACAGTTACTGTAGATATATTGTGGTTATCTGGCTAGTAATATTCAAATGCATTCGGTTTCAAAATACAATATAAAAAACCTACTACTATAAAGAAGCTCAAACAAACAATTAACACAAAAAATAGGTACAGAAAAATGAAAAAAACCACAAATAGCGTCAGATGTGAGAAACAAACCTCTACTGCATCTAGAAGTGTCCTTCATCTTTGTAAAAAACTCCACAATGCGTGAGAGCACAAGCATTCTAGGGCTCAAGCGCAAAAGCTTCTACATTAAAACATTCAAATGCCTTGGCATGAGACCTTGTATTTGGAGACGACATCCACCTATACCCATTGTAGAAGCCTGAATGAGCTTGAAGTTAAGAATCGATTGTGCTCCTGCGCTCCTAGCCAGAGAGCGGTTGAGATGCGAAAAGTGTTACCACTGCTATCGTTCATGCAGCTTGTTCTGAGGAACTAGCTAGGTACCCTGGCCTGAAGCTTCCTCCTAGGCAGAGCCCCCGCAAGCAATCCAGCCCAGCTTCGATCTTTATCTCCATTCATCTCCTCTCATTCTTCAACCCCCGATCGGCACCAAAAATTCATAGGGACCAAGTGCATCCGCAAACGTATTCCTTCATTGCAGTATATTAAAATATGACATTCCATCCTTACTTGAAACCAAGGGGAGGAGACAAGAAGAAGAGCATAAGTAGAATTAGGGCTGGTACTAGAAGTGTTGCTTGATGTTTCATTGAATGACTCACTACTTCATCGACATTGGAAAGGTAATGCCCTCTGTGAGTTGCCCATTTTTTCCTGCAACATTCTCTGCTATCTTCCAACATTCACTGTCTGACAGTGAAGAGACTGAGTGAATTCAGATTCTGTCCCTGCCATCGCTGGACCCATTCCACTCTTCAATGCCCCCAGATTTCTTCAACGCGCTCAGTTTTCCATGGTCATCCTGCGGAACCTTACCCAACGCCTCCAGATTTCTTCAACGCGCCCAACTTTCCATGGTCATCCTGCGGAACCTTACCCAAAATTTATTAGAACACACCACATTCAAAATAAAAGACCCTATTCCAAGCAAATGCATAGCGTTTGAGATGAATCGAAATCTAGCCACATTCAGGTTTTAGGATTAATTAAAATTGAGAAAATGCATTTTAGTGTTTGGGATTCAACAGTGGAGATGAATACCTTACCCTGTGAAAAGACCGTCTGGAAAGACAAGGACAGAGTCGGACATGATTACCTTACGGCTCAGGAAAACCATGGGATTTTCAACTCCGTTAAATTCCCACCAAATTATTAAATGCTTGGAGGGAAATATAAAAACAAACAAAAAATAGAGATCACTCAAAAAAGAGTTGGAGGGAGATATAAAAACAAAAGAAAAAACGAGATCACTTAAAAAACAGATAGTGGGCTCATTGCATGAGTTTTAAATAGTCTTTTTTTTCTTCATTCATTTTTCTATTTTTTTTTGGTTTTGAGAAAAGTGGTATATGTTGTTAGAATGAAGCATTTTAATTTTTTTTTAAATAGTCCTTTTATTTTATTTTTTTATTTTTTTTATAATTTTTTTATTGATTTTTATAAATTAAAAAAAAAAGTATTATTAAGAAAATTTAAGCAAATAGTAAAAAGAATTTTTTTTTTTTAAATTAAAATAATTAAAATAATAATGTATTTTTATTGATTTTTACAATTTTTTTTTATTTTCTATGTTAAGAAAATTTAAGCAAATAGTTAAAAAAAAATCTTTTTAAACAAAAATAATTAAAAAAAAATGTTGTTTTATTGCTTTTTATATATTTTTTTATTTTCTATGTTGTTAAGAAATTTTAAGCAAATAGTCGAAAAAAATCCTCTCTAAACTAAAATAATTAAAAAAACAAAAGACTAATATATGTTGATATAGAGATATGGAAATAAATTCTTAAGACAATTACAAGAGGAAGAAAAGATCACAAGTGATATTGTAACATGAAGGGTGGACTTTAGGATACTAGCATGCATGGTGGAAGATTTATATCCCTTGCACCTTGTAAATTGTTAATTTCATATAACTAGATGGAATTATAAATTGTTAATTTCAAATAACTAGATGGAATTATTTGATTTGTTTGATTTTATTCTATTATGTTCTTCCAAATTAATAAATGTTAATTGCGAAAATGGACCACTTCCCTATGTTCAAGTCTTTATTCCGCATTAATACAAATCCCTTCTAATTTTATGTATACTTATATATTTAGTTGTTAAAAACTAAATTTGGGTGAAAATGTGGTGGTGGTGGTAGTCGTTAAGAAGAATCGCGTGTGTTTATATACATTGAATAAATTATGAGGCTTTCAAATCACATCTGATGCTTACAAGTGTATAAAGAGCACATTTAACCATGTTTGAGGGTACATTTTATACGTATCATAATGTATATGAGGGGGGAAATGGTTTTCAGTGCTAGTGATCTAGTCACACAAAGGACCCCATAAATTTGTGCTTTGGGATATCCTCGAGATTCAATACATAATCTAAAGTGAGAGGATTCATTGCTAAGGTGAGAGTAGAAACAACCCTCTAGTGTTAAACTTTAGAGAAAAAAGGGTATTCAAAATTTCAACATTGTAGATGGATTCAAAGACCCCTTTGTCTCTAAATTTTAACACTACAGATGGATTTAGAGACCCCTGTAGTGAAATGTGACACTTCGGTATCAAAATTGAATTTTTCATTTCCGGAGTGACACAATTAAAAGTTACTAACATAAATGACTAATTCATATACTTGGTGTACTTGCTATTTGGTCATATTTTTATTCTTGGGCTATAATAATCATTTACATTAATCATTATTAATTTTTTCACTTATTATCTACTCATATATTTTAGTCCTAAACTAAATTAGTCATTTAATTTAGTCGCTTTTAGTTTAGTCACTTACTATCTAGTCATATATTTTAGTTCTAGACTAAATTAGTCATTGAAGTTAGTCATTTTTAGTTTAGTCACTTATTATCTAGTCGTATATTTTATTCCTAGACTAAATTAGTCGTTTAAGTTAGTCATTTTTAGTTCGGTCACTTAAAATTTCTCAAATTTAGTAGTAATTCACTTGAAATAAATGCAGTGACTAACTTTTTTGGTCACCTAGTCACTAATTTCATCATTTTCTACTAGTGAAACTCTCAGACTGAATGGGTGGTGCGTTGATCATGTGTTTATGTTGGTTGCGTGTGTGTGCAGTATGATTGTGGTCTACATGTGATTGTTGCATATGTGTTGTGTTGACCATGGTGGATGTGGTGTCACAATGGATTTGCTGATGGTGTTGTTGTGGACATGCTGTCATGAATGTATGATTGATTGTGTGTTGTTCTTGTTTATCTATTGTGCATGCACTCTTTCTTACATATTGTACATGAATTTCTTGCTTATGCTAGGGTTACATATTTTTCATGCGTCATTTTTATACGTGTATGATTTTTTTTGTGATGTCATATGTCAAACATGCATTGGTCGTTCATGCTTGGTTATACGTGTCCATTGGGTGCATATGGTCAAGTTGGCATTGGTTTGGTTGAGATTGGCATGCATTGGGTCATCGTATGCAATTAGGTAATCATGATTATATTAGTATGTTATAATGCTAATGTGTTTTCTAAGATAGACCAGGGGATGTAGACCATCAAAGTGAAGTTGCAGCATTGGACCTCAAGGCAAGATAATGTCGTCATACAAGTTTGGATGTTGGGGATGTAGGTACGTAGGTTAAGGATTTTTATATGAATTATGAGTATGAGTATTCCTTTCATTCTATTGATGATATGGTTACATACATTATAGATGCTGGTTGATTAGCGTGGTTATATGTGAATGTGTCAGATAGTCATGAACAATAGAAACCTATGTTGGTATGCATTGCTACTATTGTTTTATGTTAGTTATGCTATAAGTTTTTGATGAGTATGATATAGGTTAACTTGTTTGTCTTGTATGATAGTTATCTTTATGATAAGGTTACATGTTGTTGATGAGAATGATATATAGCTTGTTGTTTTTATATGCTAGTAACTTGATGGTTAGGGGTATGTCACTCACGCATGAGTCAATCTAATTATGATAATGTGTTGTATTATGTCTAGACAGACTGTGCATATGCGATTGTATGCATGAATGAAAACTATTTATGTAATATTCCCAATTAGCCCCAACTAATGGGAATATACAATTTTGTTTCATTTTTTTGTTTCAAGAATGAAATTGTAAAGGAGGATCAATAAAACTCCTAAACATCAAAATAAATCAATGCCACATGTGAACAAAGTCAAATCTAGGCTATTTACATAAGCACATTTAGGTGTGAAAGAGTTTGCATCACTTGACCAAGTCAACTAGGACCAAATCAACATCGATGTCTAGATACAGTGAATCTCCTAGATGCACAACGCAGTTTTAGTTGGAGGCTACACATGTGAATGGAGCTAAATCATTAAGATGGTTTAGGGTTTGACAAGACTTTCATCCTATAAAAGGAAGAGGAGGACAGCACGAGAAGGTTGTTGATTATGTTATATTTCTGAATATATTGTCTGCTTAGATATATATCATTCTCTGGTTGTTTAGCTGAGAATAGTGTTGTTTAGCACTAGGGTGTTCCTGATCGGGAATCCCACATTTTCCTTGAGAGGCCTCTTGGATGAGTCTTGATGATCTTGTCCACTATCAGGCATTTGGCCAAGCTCGTCTTCCAACTACAACGCAGATCCTGTTGAGGGTTTGGTTGTCCTTGTAAGTTGCAGCATGTGGAGGCTAGATCTACTGAGATCTAGGCCAATCTAGTGCCTCTTTTCAGTGGGAAATCCATCTATCCCCTTGATGAGAGAGCATTAGATCTTTGGAGCTTCATTTTCAGACCTTGGCATCAAGCCAAACTAGTTCTAGGGCCTACAGTGCAGTTTCCCTTCCAAGACTGCATTATTTGCAAGTGTACAGTTACAGGGTGTTTTGACACACATTTGGAGGAGAGATCTCTGGTGTTGGGGTTCTGCCCTTCACTACGGTGATCCATGGATTATACTTCTGATCCATGTTCTGTTCAGATTTGATATGCTTCTATTTTAATTTACTTCAGAAATTCTGAATACTACTGCATATCTGCAACTTTAGATCTCAGATCTACTCTTTGTGTCTCATGTTTTGCTCAAAACCACAAGGGAAATTTGTAAATGAGCTCTTCTAGTGTACAGATCTGATATGGATCTAATATTTTGTACACATATATGCTCTAGATCTGGAGTGTAATATACAGCTGTTGTAGTTCTTAAAAATAATGATGTCAAGCTATTTTCAGTCAATACATGTGTTGCAGCCCCTCTTTTTGAGGAATTTCTTCTATTCTTGTCTTCTACATTCTGTCATACATTTTATGGGCCTCAATATCGATCTGATTATTGTTGTATATATGAATGTTGAGCCTTCTTATTGGTCTCTTGTTGTTGCTTAGAAAAAACTACGTTATTTTTCCTGCAGTATTGATGCATATTGCTGCAACCCCATTCTTGGGTGTTTTCCAGCCATACTAGTTGTGGGAGTTCTGTTTACCTCACCTAGTTTGATTTGTTTTTTCTCTCCTCTTGGATTTAGATGCTAGATCTACATATCTAAGGGATCCAAGAGATACAAACTAATTTTAGTGCACATACTTCTGAAAAATGTGTTATTCTAGCAAGTATTGTTGAATCTTCCCTTTTGGGGATATTACAGTGGTATCAAAGAAATCATCTTGGCACAGCCTGTGATTTGCTTTTCTTAAAAGAGCCAATATGTCTTCCAAAGAAGATGAGCCTCTCATTGACGGAGAGAAGAGGTACTTGAGAATAAGACAAGAAATTTTATTACATGAATGATGATAAAGACAAGGGAAAAGCCCCTAAATCTGGAAGTGATAAAGATGGGAAGGAGTTTGCAAAAACCCTTCTGAAAGCCATGCAAGATCTTGCTAGAGAGATCAAAGAGATGAGATTAGATAGGATCAAGGTATATCCTAGGATATTTCATCCTGGAGAAAGCTCTGGCATGTCTCACCACTGGAATGATCAACCAGTGAACTAGCCACAAGCTCCACAATGCTCTACCATGCCTACTTTTTTTACTGTGGAAAATGAAGGGCCCCATGAGCAAGCATCCCTTGAAGACTAATTTGAAGAATGTGAGTCTCAGAATCAGAGATTCGAGGACCACTTGAGTTTTCAAGATTTTTGTCACCTTAAGGAAAAAATAAGACCAAGGCATCAGCATAGAGATGGTGGAATCACTCATAATCATGATTGACATCACTCTATGGGCAGATTATTTTTACCCAAGTTTGATGGGTCATCCACTTGTTCTGCCAAAGCATGGGTAGAAAAACTATATATCTACTTTCAGTTGAACAAAGTCCCTGAGATGGAAGCTATCAAGATTGCAACACTACACTTTGAAGGTGAAGCACACAACTGGTGGTTCCATGGGTTGTCTACATTGGGCATGCCAATGTGACTGCCTATTATGAGTTCACCAGAAGACTGGTGGAGAGGTTTGATAGAAAGGATCCAGAAGCACCTTTCATGAGCCTTGAAAATTTGAAGCAGTCAGGTAATACAGAGTCTTATATCTCTGAATTTTTGAGATTAGCTGTTATGGTTCCTGATTTGTCTGCAGCAAGGAGGGTGTACATGTTCATCGATGGCCTAGATGAACCTCTACATGGGTTGGTTAAATCTACCAAGCCCACTACCTTGCATGATGCCATTGATAGGGTTAGATATCTTCAAGATGCCTTGCCAAAATCAAAGGCAAACTTTCAGAACAAGCCCTCTTTTCCTTCTAAAGGAAAGGAAGAGAAAGTTGCTCCTTCAAAGGAGAGCTCATACAAGAAGCCTCTTGATGATGAAGTCCGGAGATATCTAAGAAAAAGGAAGCTATGCTTCACTTGCCAAGAACCATGGGTACCTAGACATAGATGTGCTACTGGTAAAGCACATTATATAGAGGTCCTCTCAGATCTTGAAGAAGATGAAGATGATGAGCCAAGGAGGGGTCACAGTGCTGACAATGTTGAAGGAGATCCAACACCATCAATTGATGGGAATGGAGCATTTGCTCCTATTGGAGGAACTCTTGCATCTTTGAGAGGAGTACCTAAGTACTTGACCTTAAGAGTTCAAGGTTCAATCATGAATCAGAGGATTTCTGTATTGATTGACAGTGGGGCTACCCATAATTTCATTGATGCCCATCTTGTGCAAAGGAGGGAAATACCCATTGATACTTTTGAGGGATTCTCTGTTTTGGTCCCAGGAGATATAACAATGCAATGCATGCATTATGTCCCATCACTTTCAATCACCATGGGATCCTGCACTTTGGTGGATCACTTCTTTGTAGTTGACATACCAGACATCAATTTTATTTCGGGTGTTCAATGGTTGATTACATTGGGGAAAGTCACCACTGATTGGGAGGATTTGCAAATGGAATGGGTGGAAAAGAAGAGTGGTGCACCTCAAATGATCAAATGCATGCATACTTACCCCTCACACAACACTTCCACACACACAAATAGAGATGGATTTGCGCAGTGGAAGCAAGGACCTCACTGTCCCTTCTATTATGTTCATGAGATTCTTGCAAGGGACATTCTTATATAGTGGCAAACCAAATGGGAGGCCACCTGATTCAGTTTTGGTGAGAGATTTGTCACTACTTGATGCTCCAAAATTATATCCAGGAGGGATGGGAGCATTAGAAGACACAGCGACAATGCTGGAAGGCTTGGGCAAGCACAAGAAGGAGGGATATTTTCTTCTCTCATCATCATCATCCACCTTCATTTCTGATTCTGCGTTGTTGGAGGAGAAGAAGGGAAGGTATGTCCTTCCTACTTGTACCTTTGGCATAGGAGATGTCAAAGAGGAGATCAAAAACATGGTAGGCATTCCTATTGATGCATCATCAGCGCTGTCATTGTTGGGGAGTGTAGATCTATATTGGAAATCCTATCTATTGGTGGATTATTCCAAAGATCTTCACACTTGTATGATGCTTGATGACCAACTACATGAAGAGGGCTACTTGGTCCGTGAGGGAGTCATCTATCATAATGAAAGGATCTTCTTATTGTTGGGCCGTGAATACGACCACTTTTTATCACTTATTTCATCCACTTTTACTCTTGTTTATCATGTCATTTATTATAATTTATAATATAAATCCATTTTATAATGATTTATGCTCTTATGGATGAATATTATTTCCTCTCCTTTATTTTTAATAAATTAATGATTATTATGCATAATTTTATCAATGATGGTTTATTAATATCATTTATCATTTTAGCCTCCAAAGATAATTGCCTTTAGATTTATTAAGATTACATAGTGATTTGATTGATGTTCCTATTGCTGTTCCATTTCTGTTTATTGTTTATTTCTGATTCATAGCTTTAGATCAGCAAATAGATGAGTTATAGTTACATGTTGATGTTCCTTTCCAACTTTCGTTTCCTTTACATTGCTTTTATTGAATTTGCTTTTGTTTCAATTGCTTTAAGATCTCCAACTGTAGAGGATAGAGGATTTTGCTTCTAAGTCCCCAGATTGGTTATCTTGCATCGATTTCTAAGGGAAAGAGTTACTGCTACTGCATCCCTGATCGATGTTTTGCAAGATTGATGTAGTTTAATCTTTCCATTCATGTCACTTTAAGTAGGTTTCTTTACAAGCATTTGTTACCTTTGCATTTGTTCTGTACTACATCTTCACAGCATTACTCCTGGATAAATTGTTGCCTCAGACTGAGTACACTCTTGAAATAAAAAGTCGCTCCCGAATTGATAATTAATGTGAGATAAATAGGTGTTAAAAAGATACCTTTTTATACCTCGACATTTTGGCGCCGTTGTCGGGGAGAGTGTATGCCATTTAGAAAGAGTGATGCATATTTATTTATTTTTTTGCTTGGGAAGAATTGGGTATTAAAGACGGAAGGTAAGAACTTGCACACTGAGCAAGAAACACACTTGTTCACTGGCCCGCTTCACAGCAGAATTGAGTGAAAGCTTAAGATAGGAATGAATGCTTGCTTTTTTTGAATTTTAGAGGTAGAGTCTTTTTCGAAAAAAATCTTGTAATTCCACTCGAGTGGTGATGTAAGCACCACCCATTTCACTAACCAATTGACAGGAACATTGGAAGGAGGATCCTTAAAGAAACACCTGAAGAACATCTTTTATTATGGTAAGAAATGGCTGACATTGCAACTTTTGAATTCCCTATCAAAGATCTAGGAGGAGTAACACAAATGCACATAATTCCCCCATTGTCTCTACCAAATTTTCATGGTTTGACAAATGAAGATCCAGATACATTCTTATTTGAGTTTGAAATACTTTGTAGAGGATATGATTATTGTACTAATGATCAAAGATTGAAAGTGTTTCCTCTTACTTTAAAAGGAGCAGCTCTCCGATCGTTCATGAGCCTAGGTGGGAACTGCATCAAAACATGGGAGGACATGAAGAACATATTCTTGAAGAAGTACCAAGACTATTGCAAATCCAATGAATATATTTTTAGTATGACACAAAGGGAAGATGAAAGCTTGGAGGACTATGTAGAACGATTTCGATACAACCTTCAAAAATCAAAGCATAAGCATTTGGAAAAAGAGATCTTGAAAACACTCCTTCTTAAAGGAATCAAAAATGATTTTTTAGAACTCTTAAATCTGATAGGAAAAGGTGATGTTTTTCAGTTATCATATGATGATGTTTGTGAGTTGTGCATAAGGTATTCAAGAGGAATTTCTAAGGCTGGTAAGAATCCTAGAGAAGTTTCTTCTTTCTTTTCCAAATCTTCTACAAGAACAGAAAACATAAGAGCTGAAATCAAGGTTTTATTTGAAAATTTTAAATATGATTTTATTAGCTCTCTAAAGTCACAATTGAATGTTTTGCAGGTTCAAAGAAATCAAGAATTTGATGAAGTGTTTTGCCCTCATTACCAAAAGGAGCATCCCATAAATAATCACTCTTCCTTATCTAATTTGGAAGTAGCATATCAAAGAGATGTGGAAGCTGCAACAAGGTCAAAACCATGGAAATCATGGCCTAAAGGTATGATTCAAAACACTTCCTCTCCATTCTCTTACTTGCATAATCCATTATGGAATACTCATATGTTAGGGCAGCCATGCCAATCTCAATATAACCACCACCAATCTTGTTTGCAAGTTTGTAATGGTTCACCTTATGATTGCATGACTACTCTCTCTCATCTTGTAGCACAAACACATCTTCCAGCTCTTCCACAACACCTTTTTTGCCGATCAAAATCATCCACTCAACACAATCAACTACATCATCAAGAGGCTCCATTCCCTATACAATCTCCTGCTCAACTCATTCCACACCTTCACCATAATAAACCAGTACAACATGATTACAATGTTGAACTGCAAAATTCACCCACCCTTCCCACCCATTCTATCTCACATGTACTATTGGACAAAACTTACACTGAGACTTAGAATGAATCAAATCCAAAAATTGTAGAAGTTATGAAAGAAAATGAGGTTTCTTCTAGTTTGCACCAACAAACCATTTTAAAAGCTCAAGAACCTCATGATACGATGGCTATGGGAAATCAAGGAAGTAAAGGATATATTGAATATTTGTTTCACTCCATCATTTGTTTGCAACATCACTCCATACTTCAACAATTTTTGGCACCATCTTTTCAAGGGAAGTTGGCATCTCATACCCTAATTTTTATTAACATACATTTTTTTAAATTTGGGTATGTACATAATTGAGTCTTTATTTCGGAAATGGCTCCACTGGAAATACTCTTATACATAATCTTATTCATTCCCCAAATAAGAGTAGGATAGTGGAGAAAATAAAATAAATAAGGAAATAAAACAAACACATTTTATTTTTTATTTTTATAAAAATAGTTTCAACACGCTGTGAAATCAACATTGATGATAAATATTCTAATTTATATGTGTATGTAGATTAATTATATTGCAAACAACAATTCTACAAACACTAATATTCATTTTTATCATCAATATGGAAAAATTTCTTGAATATCATATTTTTTTGGCTTGCGAGCTTGATGAAATTTCTAGAAACACAGTTGGGACAGTCATGTTTTGGGGGACCAAAAGTGAATATTTTTAAAACCTGTTTCTATCCTAAGTAGCCCTTAATGTCTACTTTCCAACCCAATTGGAATCACTCAATTTTGATTTGAAACGAAAAATTTAGAACCAAAACATTGACAGGGTGTCTAGTATGCAACTCAAGAACAGAGTTGGGACAGTCAGTTTTTGGAGGCCTAAATGACTATATTTTTAAAACCTGTTTCTATGGAAGATTTATCTATGAATCTAGTTTACAAAACAATTTGAATCACTCAATTCGATATTGTATGAGGAATTTATGACCAAAATACTGACTGCCTATCATAAATCAGCACTCTTGAAACTCTGTTTTCTCGGTTGTTCCTTAACGTATTTGACCCATCAATTCTTCTTGTCTTAAAAACCTGTTTCTACTGGAGATCAATAAATGAATCTACTTTAATCTCCAATTTTAATCGGTTCAATCGGACATTAAACGAATAATTTATGCTTGAAATACCAACTGTTGGTCTGAGCTGGAAAATCGAAAATGACTCCATTGTGCAGGTTGTTCTAACCAAGTTTAACATACCATTACATGGAATTTTTAAAACCTGTTTATATTGGAAATAAATCTTTAAATTAGCTCTCATTTGGATTTGGAATCACTCGAATCGGACAAAAAACAAAGAAGTTGTGATTGAAACACTGCAGGTTAGCATGATTGGCCACTGCTCTCCCGCAGGTAATAAATTAATTTTACTTTGTCCATGGATTTGTTCTACAAAGTAACTACTTGTTAGTTTTTTTTCATAATTCTTGGATTATGGAAGCTTGATCACCTCTCTTTCTCCATGATTTAATGTTTTATTGTAGGTAGACACTCGTTTTTTGCAGGTCTCAGGAGAACAAAGAAGGTCAATTTATGGACGAGCGATTCTTGAAAGAAATTTTAGTAAAACAAGGGCATTTCATCTAGTTCATTACCTAACGGATTCATAATAAAAAGAAATGAATAATTGGTTTTCATTTGAATATTCATGCCACTACTGCCAAAACATTTTTCAAAAAGATTATTTTTTTCCATTTACAGATTGATATTCTCTTAGAAATAACATCATAGCTGTTGTAACTTAATAAAGTGTTGTTTCTTTTCTAATTTATTTTATGTTTTTGTGTTTCAGGTGTTAATCTCTTCAAATTATAATTTCCGCTCCAGTTGCAATTGAACAATAGGACCCCACAATGCAAGTTTCAAATTGCAGAAGACAATTCTTCAGTAGCACCAATTCTGTAAAAAATTATTTTTTCTTGAAACCTGTACATAAACTTTTCTTTCTGTTTGATTGGATTTGCTTGGCAATGGATTGCATATTAGCTTTGTTCTTTCTTCTATTTTTTTTTCCCTTTTTTTACGTGTTTATATTTGTTTTTTTTTCCTCTTAAAGAACAATTGTTGTTTCTCTTAAGGAACAGCAGTCATTCCTCTTAAGAAGTAGTGCGTTTATGTGTTCATTTTTGTTGTCCCTTCCAAAAGGAACAACACTTTCGCTAATTAGTGTTCTTTTAAAAAAGAACAGCATTTTCGCCGACCGTTCTTGTTGTTCCTTTTCAAAGGAACAACATTTTCGCAAATTGTTTTTAATGTTTCTTTCCAAAGGAACAACACTTTTTGAGTGCATTTTTCTTGTTTGTGAACAATTTTTTGAGGATTTTTTGAATTTTTCATGACTTTTTGAAAGACAAACAAACAATTTATGAAAAGATACACAATCATACAAATTAGAGCTTACCGTAATCAGCAAATCAAAAGAAATCGTCATTTTTAAGAAAGTTGTTTACTAATGATAAGAAAAATGAAAAAGGGACATAATCAATAACATAATTTTGTTGTCTTATTACCACTAAATTCATATGATTGATTATATTTATCATGTTGGTTCTTTCCCATATTTTATAACTTTCTTTGATTTTTACTTATGGAGTAGGAACAAGGGCATATTCTTTTCTATTGAGTTGTTCAGACTTCTTCCACCATCCCTACTCTGAAGGAGTGCTGAGCCATCCTTTATGAATGAATAGGAAAGTGCTATATGAAAAGAAGAAAAAATATTTATATATTCCATTAATAATGATTTTGCAGATGGAGGATAGGGGGTCTCACCAAGAGCCAGCCTACCGTGATCATAGGGAAGGCAGTGAAGTGGCATTCCCATTATGGCCACCAAACCAGGGAAATGGTCCAACAGACAATTGAAAAAATCAATAAGTCCTTGGAACAGGAGGTCTCATCACGAGCCGGCCTGCCCACCTTTCACTTCTTCCCAGTGAACGGCATTGTGGTTTATCTGGTCACCAAGCCAGCACAATGGCCTCCGTCATGATATTCAATAAAAAGCACTTCTTCAGCATACATAAAGGACAATGGTTCCATGGGTAAAACAACAACTCTATCAAGGTTATGGACACCTGTGGGCAGCAGAGCTCTGCTGATGGTATTGGAGTCACACTTATACACATCAATAGTTATATTTAAACTATTTTTCCTATATCTCTATTTAAATATCAGATGAAAGTATGAATCCTTAACTTGTGATTTCGAACCTATTATACATGAAAATCATCATAAATCGATCACATTAGTTTAAGTGGGTAATAAATGCATTTGTACTTATGTTTATCTTAAGCTGTCCCTTCTCCTTATCCTTGAATCATTACAAAACGCTTCTATATCTGTTTACAATTTATCACATGCATGGATTTCAGTAAATGCTATAATTTCATTGATTGTATCATAAGTATGTATGCTTTTCTATGCTGTACAATTGTTGTGCAGTACACTACTCTTTATTTTGTTGATTTGCCACAATGTTGATATTGTATTTTTATATAATTTTTGTTGATTGAACTTTTTGCATACATCTTATCTGTTGCCATTCAAAACTGAAATTGTGGATTCAATAAAATTGCATACAGAATTGTGATTTGTTTACAGGAGAACAACAAGTATGGGGGGAAATTATATTCGCAGCACGATCACACTATTACAACCAACAGCAAAGGCTCGCGAACACTTGCATGGCTTCCACTTTCAGTATCCGCTCAGCCTACATCAGCTTCAGCAAAGGCCAGTCTCTACATGTCCTTACACATTTTTTTCAGAGGTAACACCTGAGGTAAAATAGCATAATTTTCTGATTTATTATGAATTTAGGAGAATTTCATGAACATCCATTGAGCATTATTTATTATCATTCATTACACATCTTTACCACTTCCCATTTTTTTAGACACGTCTCATCTTTCAATTTGGGGGAGTGTTGATTTATTTCATTTCTTTCTTATGACCATGTCCGTAATATTCTTTATCATCCATTGATATTCTTATTCATTCTTAACACTTCCATTATTCCATGTTGTTTTATACCAAGCATCGATTTCAACAGATTGTAGCAACCACCTCTCTTTGTTTCTAGCATCGCATGAGGACATGCTAATTCTTCAGTTTGGGGGGAGGGAATTGCTACACATGATGGATGTTTTTCACTTTCTTTCTCATTTAAGGCATACAATTTCATTTGTATATAGTGCAGAAATTGTTTCGCATATATCTTTAAAACTATGAACTGAATTCTTGTGATTTCTAGATAGTAAAGAGGTATCATTAAAATACACAAATCCAGATAATTTCACGCTAAATTAGTTCATAAAATTTCAAAAATTATGCACTATCACCTACAACCATTTTTTATATCTCATGATCCGTGCATCAAAACGATCTGATTTTTGAGAAAATGGTTAATGAAGTTTGTTGTTACTTATGTCACATTTTTCTGCAACTTCATATACATATAGTTGAATGTCAACTGTAAAAATTGTTATGCCTTTATCAAGATTGCTAAAATTGAATATTCATTATTTGAGGAAACATGCATTTGTTCCATCCATTTCATGGGTTGGGATGAACAATTTTCTTTGCTTGGTTAACACATGAGTTTTGTCTTTGGATTGCATGAGAACATGCAATATATTCAGTTTTGGATTGCATGAGGGCATGCAATATATCTAGTTTAGGGGTATGTTGGGCCGTGAATACGACTACATTTTACCACTTATTTTATCCATTCTTACTCTTCTTTATCATGTCATTTATTATAATTTATAATATAAATCTATTTTATAATGATTTATGCTCTTATGGATGAATATTATTTCCTCTCCTTTATTTTTAATAAATTAATGATTATTATGCATAATTTTATCAATGATGGTTTATTAATATCATTTATCATTTTAGCCTCCAAAGATAATTGCCTTTAGATTTATTATGATTACATAGTTATTTGATTGATGTTCCTATTGTTGTTCCATTTCTGTTTATTGTTTATTTCTGATTCATAGCTTTAGATCAGCAAATAGATGAGTTATAGTTACATGTTGCTGTTCCTTTCCAGCTTTCGTTTCCTTTACATTGCTTTTATTTCAATTGCTTTAAGGTCTCCAACTGTAGAGGATAGAGGATTTTGCTTCCAAGTCCCCAGATTGGTTATCTTGCATCGATTTCTAAGGGAAAGAGTTACTGCTACTGCATCCCTAATCGATGTTTTGCAAGATTGATGTAGTTTAATCTTTCCATTCATGTCACTGTAAGTAGGTTTCTTTACAAGCATTTGTTACCTTTGCATTTGTTCTGTACTACATCTTCACAGCATTACTCTTGGATACATTGTTGCCTTAGACTGAGTACACTCTTGAAATAAAAAGTCGCTCCCGGATTGATAATTAATGTGAGATAAATAGGTGTTAAAAAGATACCTTTTTATACCTCGACACTTACCTAGAGCCTCCAAACTCAAGTAGAGGATGCTACAAAGGGCCTACAAAGAGTTCTGTTTCATCCCTACCTATTCTATGAAGATCTACAACACTATCATGAGATGCTTTGAATGGGAAGGCTTTGGAGGAGAGCTACATCATCATTTTCTAGAATGCAAGAGTTATCTAGAGTTGGGGTAGCCAAAGGACTCTATGCAAGAGTCATTTCAGCCATTTCTTCCTTCTCTTAAAAGGGGAGAAAAATCTATGCACAATTCCATATGTAGGAGAGACATTGTTGGTGAAAAATCTGATCATGTAATGCAAGTTTCATTTTCTGATTTGACATATTATTTCACCATGTTTATGCAAGCCATGACTCCAAAGAGGAGTGTTGCATCATGTAAATATCATGGAAAACATTGGGCCACTAAAATTTCTGAATTTGGCCACTCCCTTTTTGTGAAAAGGGAGATTTTATTTCATGATGGGTGCTTTCCAAAGGCACCAAACATATCTCACATTTTCAGCCATGGTGAGATAGCATGTGCAGCAAGTAAGTGGTGGGGGAAACACTTATCATACTTTGATATGATGCAGGCAGGAGATGCACTACGCTGGTACCATATGTGGGACTATGGCCCACCTCCTCATGCTCAAATTTCTGTTTGTATATATGTAATTATGCTTCCATACTTGAATGATATAGTTTTACTTTTTTTGGGATTGTATGGAGGGAGGATGGGAAGTTTGTATGTACCACATGGGATGGAAACTCTCTATGTACCTCATGCTACATGTTTTAGAGAGATTATTGGTTCAACCATGTTTATTTTTGTTGATTTCTTGACTCCTTGTGGGATGGATTATGTACATCTCATGATGACTTTGGAGGAACAATTAATGGAGGCTTGGATTGGTGAACACTTAGCTTGTGAAGAAAGCTTTATCCTTGAAGATGTCACCAATGGAGGAGGAGAAGTGTTGCAGCACTCACCCTATCAATTACTTAAGGACAAGCAACATTTTGGAGGGGAGGACTGTAATATTCCCAATTAGCCTCAGCTAATGGGAATATACAATTTTGTTTTATTTTTCTATTTCAAAAATAAAATTGTAAAGGAGGATCAATAAAACTCCTAAACAGCAAAATAAATCAATGCCACATGTGAACAAAGTCAAATTTGGGCTATTTACATAAGCACACATAGGTGTGAAAGAGACTGGATCACTTGAGCAAGTCAACCAGGACCAAATCAACAACGCTATCTAGATATAGTGAATCTCCTAGATGCACAACGCAATTTTAGCTGGAGGCTACACATGTGAATGGAGCTAAATCATTGAGATGGTTTAGGGTTTGACAAGACTTTCATCCTATAAAAGGAAGAGGAGGACAACAGGAGAAGGTTGTTGAATATGTTATATTTATGAATATATTGTCTTCTTAGACATATATCATTCTCTGGTTGTTTAGCTGAGAATAGTGTTGTTTAGCACTAGGGTGTTCCTGATCAGGAATCCCACCTTTTATTTGAGAGGCCTCTTGGAAGAGTCTTGCTGATCTTGTCCACTATCAGGCATTTAGCCAAGCTCATATTCCAACTACAACGTAGATCTTGTTGAGGGTTTGGTTGTCCTTGTAAATTGCAACAAGTGGAGGCTAGATCTACTCAGATCTAGGCCAATATAGCACCTCCTTTCAGTGGGAAAGCCATCTATCCCCTTGATGAGAGAGTATTAGATCTTTAGAGCTGCATTTTCAAATCTTGGCATCGGGCCAAACCAATGCTAGAGCCTACAACGCATTTTCCCTTCTAGGACTGTGTTATTTGCAAGTGTACAGTTGCAGGGTGTTTTGACACACATTTGGAGGAGAGATCTCTGGTGTTGGGGTTCTGCCCTTCACTACGGTGATCCATGGATTATACTTCTGATCCATGTTCTGTTTAGATCTGATCCGCTTCTATTGTAATTTACTTCAAAAATTCTAAATACTATTGCAGATCTGCAACTTTAGATCTCAGATCTACTCTTTGTGTCTCATGTTTTGCTCAAAACCCCAAGGGGAATTTGTAAAGGAGCTCTTCTAGTGTACAGATATGATATGGATCTAATATTTTGTACAAAAATATACTATAGATCTGGAGTGTAATATACAGCTGCTACAACTCTTAAAAATAATGTTGTTAAGCTATTTTTCAATCAATACATGTGTTGCAGCCCCTATTTTTGAGGAATTTCTTCTATTCTTGTCTTCTACATTCCATCATACATTATATTTGTCTCAATATGGATCTGATTTATTGCTGTATATATGAATGTTGAGCCTTCTTATTGGTCTTTTGTTGTTGCTCAAAAAAACTGTGTTATTTTTCTTGCAGTATTGATGCATATTGCTGCAGCCCCATTCTTGGGTGTTTTCCAGCCAAACTAGGTGTGGGAGGTCTGTTTACCTCACCTAGTTTTGATTTTTTTTTTGCTCTCCTCTTGGATTTAGATGCTAGATCTCTAGATCTAAGGGATCCAAGAGCTGCAAACTCATTTCAGTGCACATACTTTTGAAAAATGTGTTATTCTAGCAAGTATTGTTGAATCTTCCCTTTTGGGGATATTAAAATTTATGAGTTCAGGGTGAGAACATGTTAGATACATATTGTTATGGATATCATGACTGGGTTGATATGTTGTGAGTTTATATCGCGCTAATCTAGATTTATTGTGCAGACAAGATAGCCTACCCTGAGATACATTGAGGTACGAGTTTTCTTATGTTGTATACTTGGTTCTTGAATATTTTGAGTGTTTTATTATGTCATCTAGTTGATCTATTTAGCATGGTGTGTTTGCAAGCTATTTGAATGTTTTATTAATTGCATGATATGAGCATGTGTCTATAATATTGCATGAAGTAATGATCTTGTTTTAAGATGGTTGTACTAGCACACTATGTGTTGATATAGTTCATGTGTACTTGAGAATAAGTAAGTGATAGTTGTAGCATTATGTGTTATGACTGATGAATGTGAGTTGGTTGTTGAATATGAGATGGTTTTTAGTCTTGGTAAATGTTGATTTCGAATTCATATATATGTTGTCTTTATATTTGGTACATTTGGCTAACATGTGTGTTCAATTACAAGGTAGTGTGCCTAACATAATAAGGTAAGGTAATGGGTATATTGCATGTTTATATTATACACTTACAATTATGTTTCTATGGTAGTATGATTCCAGGGATTACATGGAAAGATATTTCCATGAAATTATAAAGAAGGCTCGGTTTGAGCTTTCCTTTGGAAGTGTTGGGAAGCCATGGGGGATTGAGTCATGGTATTTGTTTCTAGTCTTTTGATTTCAGTAGTTTATGATTTTTTTGCACTTTATTTGAAGTTTTTTTTATGTCCGGTGTAAGGCCTTTCCACTTTGGTTGCGGTGTCATATTGCTATTGGTTTTTAGGGTTTTCCTCTTGTTTATTTCTTGTCTTTCCTTTTATTTTTTTATTCTTGGGAATTGGCTTGGGAAGGAGGGAAGTTGATGGAGCTCAAGAGAGCTTTGTGGTACCTAAAATGTAATGTAAGACTTGGATGAAGCCTGGTGTATGTATAAGGGAATCTAAAGGTAATAATATGATAACCAGTTGGATTGGTTAGGTCCATTGAGGTAAATGGATAGTGGAAGAACAATTGCAAGAAAGGTAACGAAAGATAAAATGAATGGATATGAGGTGTTATATGCCTTACCTATGTTGGGAACTATTGTTATCAATGTTGTGCACATTGTGCACGAATAAAGGAAGCTCTATTAACCTATACTTTATTATATCTAACAATTTTGTTATGATCATGATTATCATAATGTCTATACATGCATGTATGTCGTTGTCTGACAAGATCATGATTGCTTTATGTTAATGTTTATATATATATATACATGTATGTATGTATGTATGTATGAATGTCGTGTCTAACAGGGTCATTATGGATCATGATTGTTTAAATACTAATGTTTTTATGTATATATGTGTCTATGTATATCATTGTCTGACATGATCATGATTGGTTTATGCTAATGATTATATATATGTACGTACGTATATATTTATGTCACTATCTCACAGGATTTTAAAGGATCATTCTTGTGGAGGAATGATTGCTTATGCAAGTGAATGACATGAAGAGGTTCCTTGCTATGAGGAATCAAGTGGGAAGAATAGCCCTGACGTATCTAAGAGTTTAGTATCATGTGGATATGATTTAATGTTATATGCTTGTACTATTCCTATGTTTATGTTATGGGCAGGTAATGCTGAGGGGTACATCATTGAAGTGAAAGTAGTATGATATGCGACATGCTAGGATGAGCATGGATAAGACTCCAGAAGCAAGGTTGCATGTGGGGTCAGTGTGTGGTCTATGGATGTGCATTTCACATGTTGTATATTCAGTGATTGTACCTATTGTGATGTGTACATGTAACATATATAGTATTGTGTAGATTTGATATTGTATGTATGTTGTAAAAATGGTGTTTTGTGTATATTTCATATGTAGTGTTAAGTATATATAATTTTATGTACATGTTGGATATGAAATTTTGTGTGTGTATGGCATAGTGCGCATAGTGGATATGCAGTTTTGTGTATGTATGGTGCTATGTACATGTTGTATATGCAATGCTATGTACATATGGTGTTGTGTGCATGTTGTACATATGGTGTTATGTACATATGGTGTTGTGTGCATGATTGTACATGTGGTGTTGTGGACATGTGGTATTGTGTGCACATTATATAGGTGGTGTGATATATATTTGGCATTGTTTACACATTGTGCAGGGGTGTCTTGTACATGTGATGTTGTGCACACGTTGTGCAAGCAGTGTTGTGTACAATTGTGCATATGGTACTAGTATACATGTGGTATTGAGTGCATGCCTTACATGTTGTATTGTGGGTATGTGATAATATCCATGTGCATTCTGTAGTTCTGGTATCACGACATGTGTATTCTTTTTGGTGTAATCTGTGTACATATATGTATATGTATTGTACATCGGGTGTATGTGTATGTGTTGTATTCTGGTATATACATATGTATTGTGTTGTATTGTACACTAGGTGTAGGTGTATGTGTATGTACATGTATTGTGTTGTACATCGGGTGTACATGTATGTATTGTGTTATGTTATACACCGGGTGTAGGTGTATGTGGCATATGCCTGTGTGGGTGCATGTGTTGTATGGTGTTGTATGCCATGTGTGTTTTTATGTGTGTGATGCACCCTATGTGTATGTGTAGATGATTGAAGAGAAGCAAATGCACCAGGTTTTAGCTGAGTGTGACAACCTATCCAATATGAGTACAAAATAATAAAGGCATAAGTAAGGACCAATAAATGATAAATATTGGTATTTTATTTCGGTTTTATTATGCATGTGATCTACGATTATGGCTTATCATGGTTACATGTGATTTATGATTATGGTTTATGGTGATTTCATGCAATTCATGATTTTAATGTATGATGGTTGCATTTTGAGCTAACCAAATGTGATTTTGTTATACATGGTGATTTGATCAAACATCGAGTTTGACTTGTTGTGACAAGAAGTAAACATGATTGCAAGCGTACCTTATTGACGAGCCACTAATGAGGTATGATTTGAAATTATTTCAATCTATTTTGAATCTAATGGAAATTATGTGCTTGGCAGAGGAAAGCATGTAATTCCTAGTTTGTATGGTTGAAACTGACTGTAGGAACTAGCAGTGTTAGTAAAAGGAATTGGAACATGCAATAATATATTGGTAAAGAACTTCAGGAGCAGGGTCATTGTGGGACACTGGTACCCAATAGTGTCCATTGATTTCCACGAGCATGTTATGTCTGGTATAAAGGTTTTAAGGTAAGGATATGCCTTGGCTTTTGTATCTTCCGATGTGAGAAATCCTTTTCAAGAGATGTACTGCCTGAGATGGGGGTGCCAGTAGAACTTGGAAGGTGAGTGACTGCATGGAAGGGGATGAGTGGATTTCCAGAGGGACTGTGTAACAGAGAAGGGAAGGTCAGGGACGTATTTTTTTTGTCTTAGTATTTCCATATGGAATCATATGCACATTGAGAGTGTGTCGTGGAAAAATGAGTCAGTAACTATTCACTGAGAGGACAGGTGGCACATGATTGGAGTGCTGGACCTTGGATGCAACTTTGACTTTGGCAGTGGATTATGGACTTCCTGGGAAGGAGGTGAATCTTGGTATTACTTTGAGGGTGGAGGTGCGAGCCTCTAGATTCCCTTGGTGTTGATAGAGGCATCATATCCTTCTATTTGTTGGTTGAGAAAATGTGTATATGTGTATATTATTGTAAATACGGTAATGAGTTGTGTTATAAAGCTCCAATATGCAATATGTTTTCAGCAGGTTGTTCATTGTAAATACTACAGCGAGTTGTGTTATAAAGCTCCAAGGACAATATGTTTTGTTTTTAGCAGTTTGTTGGTTTGTAGGTGCCATTGAACACCGATAATGGTGTTCCCCCAAGGGTGAGGGTTCTGTAACATCCCTGGTGAAAATTCCATGTAATAAAAGTTGAAAATAATAACCATGGTTTGAGGGGAAACTTATTGCAATCTAAATTTTGGGAAAAAACATCTTATAGGGTGTTCATTTTGGTCGTTATTGTTGGAAATATTGTCATTGATGGCAAAGGAGCAACACATGAAATATCATTAAGGCAAAGGAGCAGAGAAGAAGCAACAATAAGGAAAAGAAGGATATCAAGAAATAATGCAGTAAGAAAACATAAAAGATAGGTAGAGGAGAAACAGAGAGTCAAGGAGCAGCATTAGACCATTAGCAAAGGCACCAAAGGAGTAAAGGCATAAAAAGGGAAAAGGTAGCAAAGGTAGAAAAACAAAAAAGGAATCAAAGGCAGCAAAGGAAGTTAAGGCAGAAAAGGAGCAAAGGCAGCAAAACATCAAAGGAAAAATTGTGACCGTGCTAGGCAGAGTCGTGAACGTGCAGCAAGTGTGATAATCCCAAGTCGGAGCGAAAAAAAACAGAAGAACAAAGGTGGACCATAGACCTTGCATGAATCCTCTATTGAATCTAATATTATATTAAGCGCACAGAAGAAGGCGATCAGATTTGCAAGCAACAGTGAGGATCGAAGGACAATTGGATTTGCAAGCAACAGTGAGGATCGTAGATCTGGTGCAGATCGACGATGACAATTACATCGCAATCGTGAATATATTGCACATCTCAGGGTATAGTGTTAACGGTTAAGACTTTGCAAGTTAAGTTATTTAACTTGTGATGTGAAGTGGATTGACAAAGAGACAAGCATGGACCGTCGGATCCAACGAAGACCAACGGGGGAGATCAAAAGCGCAAATCGTAAAGTTTAGCATTTAATTGTTACGGCCATGGCAGGGTAAGTTATTCTGTGTGAGATGCGAAGTGGAGAAGGGACACGTGCTGGCACGACGCAATATCGCGGATTGCGCGAAATAGAGGTTAACCACTAAGTTAAATTGTAAAGTTAGCGAAGTGCGAAGTTGCGGGGAAAGTAAATCTTATAAATTGTGAAGTGTGATCGCATGTGATTGTTGGAAATTATTGTGGGACCCTCCAGTAAAGAAGTTCCGCCTTAATGTAATTTTTTTGGGTTTATGTTTAATCGGGTTTAAAGTAATAGTTTGTGATTCCGCGTGTATTCTGATATTTTTCTAGCTTGTTTGTGAAGAAGGGCGAGCAGGTGAGGACCGTTTGTACTTAAGAGTTCACACGGTAAGCTGGATGCAATGCGATGCGATCACATATTGTAGAAATTAGGAGATATGTTATTGCAAAATGTTAAAACTTGCGGGCAAGCGAAATGTGATGCGCTGTGATTGGTTTCCGTGTTGTGGGACCCGAGAAGCCTTGTTCTGCATATATGTATGTTGGTTGGGGGTAATTGCAATTTGTTTAAAGTTCAAATACACTAATATTTGTTGATTGCTAACGTATGTATGTGGAGTAAACTCCGATATTGTAATCCGCTGCGAGATAAAGGGGGTTTATGTGGGCCATAACCCACAGGTCACAGTATTTTTTAAATTTGCAGTTTTGTGTTGCATCTAGTGGGTAATTGTGGGGTTAATTCAGCTAACCCTACATATTTTGATATTTGGGGCCTTATGGAGACTCAGGTAAGTAACCCGACACAGAACAAAGGAGAAGAGAACAACATAGAACGCTGCAGGTAAGATATGCAATAGGCATAGGCGGTGTAAAACATAAAAGCACAGGTCAAGTCGAGCTAAGACAGTAATGCTGCAACATAGTTGGAAATGTAACTGCAGAAACATAAAAGGCAAAGGGACAACAAGCATAAGAGGACAGGCACACAACAAAACTAAGAAGTTGAATTGAATTGAAAATATTGCGAACCAAGATCTGAAATTTTGCGACGATGTTCCTCAGGATTTTGGCTTCTCTCTCTAAGAATTTCAGCTTCTGAACCTTCGTAGAAAAAACGTTATAGCGCTAATTTTGTGATGACTGTTTTAAGTGAAATTCAGGAGCCTGCAAAAAGCCATAACTTCAACAGATCATATCTCCGAAAATATTGCGAACTAAGCTCTGAAATTTTGCGACGATGTTCCTCAGGATTTCAGCTTCGCACTCTAAATATTTCAGCTTCTGAACCTTCGCAGAAAAAAAGTTATAGTGAAAATTCCACGATGACCTGTTTGGAGCAACAAAACCCTAGAATCCAAACCTCTGATACCAAATGTTGTGAAACCAGCTCCAAAAATAGAAGAAAAGAGATATCAACGCCTTAGAAATAAGCCACTTCGAGGGGGAAACCTCCAATACATTACATGAATGAACAATTCTTGGATGGTACAAATTACAAAACCTCCTTTCTATATATAGGAGTCCATGGGGCCACAATTTAATCTTAGTGGGGCCACAATGTAATCCTAGCCGACCTAACAATAATAATTTAAGGGCACAATAATAACAATATGGAGGTTACAGGGGTATAATAATAACAATAAGGGGGTTACACTAACAACAATAAGGGACTATACTAGTAATATAGGGACCTAACATTGCATGCAGAGGAGAAACTCTTCGTTCCAAAGAATTAACCTCAAGATGTGGAGTATCCACATGCGGAGGATCATGGAGTGACAGAAAACACTTATGTAGAGTCATCCACCATAAATGGTAGAAGGCCCACCACGAAAGCTGATAGATTGAGACTTAATGCAACAAAGAATGTAGGAGCCCCTATTTCACTACGCAGACATAGACAATGTCTAGAGAGGTTTACTAGATACATGGCTCTTATGAGCAAGTGTATTGTGACATAACCATATTCCTTTGAGAACGCAGTGCAACAACCAATTTGGGTGGACGCTATGGTAGAGGAGTGTGACTCCATCGTCAAGAACAGTGCATGGGAAGTTTTCCTAAGACCAGTCGGAAAATCAGTGGTTGGATCTAGATGGATCTATAAGGTGAAGCAAGCAGAGGATGGGAGTGTGGAGAAGTACAAGGCCATATTTGTGGCCCAGGGATTTTCACAAGTTGAGGGGATCGACTATGAAGAGACTTTCGCACCAGTCACGAGGTACTCTTCCATTAGATCTATCCTTGCACTCTCAGCGTAGATAGGGTGGCACATTCATCAGATGGATGTGAAAAATGTGTTTCTCAATGGAGTTATTGAGGATGAAGTGTACATAGAGCAACCAGAAGGTTTCGAGATCTTTGAAAGTGAGTCGCATGTGTGTAAACTCAAGAGAGCATTGTATGGGTTGAAGCAAGCACCTCGTGCTTGGTACACTCGGATTGACAACTATTTCACCGGTTTGTGCTTCACCAAAAGTGAAGCAGATCCAAACCTGTACCAATTTGTGGTTGATGGTAAGCTCTTGATTATCGTACTTTATGTTGATGATCTAATTTTGATAGGTGATGAGCAGTTGATAACTTCTTGGAAGGAGGATCTTGCAAGGGAGTTCGAAATGAAGGACATGGGACTCCTTCACTATTTCCTTGGTTTGGAAATATGGCAGCGGGGTGGTGAACTTTTTGTTTCTCAAGGAAAGTATGTCAAAGAGATACTAGGTAAGTTTCACATGGAGAGTTTTCAACCCATGGACACTCCTCTTCCAGGAAATTGGAGGAAAGAGGATGCTACTTCAGGAGAGTTAGTGGATGCTACTATCTATAGGAAACTAGTGGGTTCACTGATGTACTTGGTGAACACCATACGAGACATTTGACACACAGTTAACCAGCTGAGTCAAGCTATGGTTAAGCTGACCAAGCTCTTTTGGAAGGCAGGGAAGCATGTCTTGAGATATCTCAGGGGCACTACAGAGTATGGATTATGGTACAGACAGAAAGAGGGAGTGAAGCTTCAAGGATTCATGGATGCATATTGGGAAGGAAATCCATCAGACAGAAAGAGCACATCAAGAGGGATCTTCAGCATATGATTGACATCAGTCTTGGTACAACAGGAAGCAGAAATCTGTGGCACTCAGTTCAGCCAAGGCAGAGTACCTGGCAGCAAGTCAAGCTGCATGTGAGGCCATCTGGATGAGAAATATCCTGGTTGGTATTTTTGGTTCTCAGATGGATCTGAATATGATACATTGTGATAACCAGAGTTGCATTAAACTCTCGATTAATTTGGTATTCCATGAAAGATCCAAGCACATAGACATCCAGTACAACCACCTTAGAGATTGTGTTCAGAGGCGCATTATGTTACTTCAGTACATTCCCACGGAAGATCATGATGCAGATATTCCAACGAAGGTGCTCGCCAGGAGAAAATTCGAATACCATAGAGGTGGGATCGGGGTCCCTTTATTGTTGAGATGGAGTGCTGAAGTCCAACAAGAAATTGCAACACACACACTAGTGTGGGACCAACAGGTCCTAGCGATACATTAGTGTGAAGGCCACTTTAATTAATTAAATTGGTGCAGTGTCTAATTTAATTTTCCCTTAATTAAATTGGACAATAAAATGTAATCTTTCTCATGATCACTTGTAATATTTAACTGAGTGTGATAAACTCAGTTAGCTCATGTATTTCGAGTTGAGGGTGGTTGGTGAGGCATGCAAAGTAATTCTATTATTTATGGAGTTTGAATTACAGTTGGTGCATTAGTTTAATGCATGAGTAATCAGTTAACTCAGTTAGGTGAGTTAGAGTCAGTTGAACTAGTTGTAACTGTGAATTAAATATTATTTAATTCGCAATCAATGATCTGCCATGAAACTGATGATTACTATTAATAACTACATGCATGTCAGTTCCAATGGAGACCCAGTTGAGACAAAGGTTAAAGGGATGTTAACTATCAGTTGTGTGATTAGTAGGTTTCCCACATACAACCAGACATCCATTAGATTTCCCATGATCCTTACACAGTTTTGGAAGGCCAAAATTCCTAAAGAATAGGGATTGCATTTATCAAGAATTGCACAAGCAAGACAGACTGTTTAGAGGTTGATAATTAGGTAAGTGTTGGTCAGTTTTGTCTAGGATAGTGTGAGACAGTTGTGAGAGTGTAGGAGACTCTTGTGAGAAGGGTGCATTGTAATTGTTTCATGATTCCATGGTGAATATATAATAGAAGATAGAGGGATTTTGAGCAGCAAGCTTTCTCCGGGAAATTATCTGTGTTGTGGTTTGATTTGATTCTTTCTTTGCTTAATGTGATTGGCAATTGTGTTTAATTTCCGCAATTGATTTGTAGAAGGATTCAATATCTAGCTTTAGTACATTGTTAAATCGGATTGAATCCATTGATATACATATGTTTGTATAATTTCTACAATGAGAAAATGAGTAGGAGCATGCATCATGATCCACTTTCTCTGTGGAAAAAATCCATGAAAGATCCTTAATTTCACGATCAACAATAGAATGGGAAATAAACAAGATTGTTTTCCTTGAACCCACATTTGCAATATGATAGAATGAGAAAAAATCCGCTGAAATATTAGGAACATATAAAACATTGTTGATCATGTCACGTATCATCTTAATGGAACCTTTCCCATGAACAACCAAATGTGAAGAGTTCCCATAAAAATGTAATTTGTATTGCACCATCCTATATCCATCTTAACTTTGTATCTATTATGTGTTGAGAGAGATCAAATATCTTGAGGTGCAAACCTATTTTTTGAGTGCAAAACTTGAGGAAAGGTTTGCACCTTGAGAGATGTTGATCCTTCTCAGCCCTTGATATATGAGGGGTTAAGATGGATATAGTTTGGTTTAGTATTTTTAAAAGATTACCCACCAAAACACAAAACAACAATTACAATTTTTTTATTTTCACCCAATGGCACCAAATGACACATTCTTCTGAAGTATTCCCCCTTTAAATAGGCTATATTCCACATGAATACCATGGGTTATCATAAACCTAGAGCGCAAAAACTCAGTAAAGTTTACCTAAACTACCCAACAAAAATTAATATAAATTAATATTAATTCAAAAGTGAATTAATAAAAATTTATATAAATTCAAAAGTGATATAAATTTCAAAATAAGAAAATGAAACTAATATAAATTCCATGAAAAATGAGCTCATTAATATTTTTATGTTAAATAATTTGACCAAATCAACTTAAGTTATAATTATTAATTATGATCACAATTTTATTTTTATAATTTTAATTATCTAGTCGATAGTACATAACATTACATTACATAATATAATAGGACAAGACATTACAACACCTTTAAACACAATGAATTAATGAAATCAAACCAATTTTTATATGCAACTATATAATAGATGACTCCAAAATCAAATATCCATCTAATTGATAACAAACTTATAGTAACAAAAAAAAATCCTGAACATTTTTTGTATGATAGCTAAAAGGAAATAAATTGTGTTTCTTCATTTCTAAACACGAGATGGTCAATTTCCTAATGACCTTTTTTCTTTAAACACGAGATGGGAGATGGTCAATTTCCTAATGACCTTTTAAAAGAAAAACATACTTAAGAAGACTTTTCTTCCCTTTAAAATCTTGCTTAGGTGAGAGATTTGAAGAGTTACACTCATTTGTACTTTGTGTCCACTTCGCTTTAGATGTCTTATCATTGAAATTGAAGTTGGGTTAGTATAAAAGCATGAGACATAATTTTTGGAACTAAGCAGCCATTTGGTTAAGTTTATCCTGTTCACTAGTACGGCTTTCAACAACAGCATCAAAAGTAGCATTACACAAGCTTGTCACAAGGCATCATTAGTTGAATGAAATGTGGAAGCAAACACTAAGTATGATTCACTTAACTTACCAAGCATTGTAAAAATGAGTGGTTCATCTTTTTTTCAATATGACAATGTTCATTATTTTTTTTCAATATGACAATAATTTATTTGAGTTGTCTATGGTTTTAACAAAATAAGTTGTTTGAGTTGTTAATAGATTTAACAAAATAAATTGGATTGTAGTTTGTTTTTTGTTTTTGTTCTTTTTTTTCAGGAATTTAGTAAAATAAATTCAAAAAATCAAATAATTGGAGTCTTTGAATTATAATGGTGGAAATGAATTCAACACCATCAAAAATCTTGTAATATCCAAAGTCTTGAAGTTTAACAACTATAACCCAAAGTTTCAAAAAATCTTATTAGAATTTTTTATAATCTTCCTAAAATATCTAAATTATTTTGTGGATTTTTAAAACTTAATTTAAATAAAATATTGAATGGTATCAAAATTATTAAGACTGAAACTTATGAAATAATTCTTGAATAATATCAAATTTATTATAATTAAGACTTTTATCAAATAATGGATCGAATTACCCGATAGCAAGGCTTGCCAATTGCTAGTTAAGACTTTTATCAAATAATGGAGTTGTCTTTAGTTGGTTTTTGTTATTCAAACTGGTTTTTGACTCTATATATGGATTCAGCACCCTCAAAAACCTCTAGGGCACTTCGATTGTGCAAAGTTAGCAATCAAACTTCTCTTTTCAAAAAATTTCTGCCGAAATTTAGAAAAATTACAACGTAAAAGCCTTCAAAAAAAAAAATGGCACTAAACACTACTCGTCAAATAATTGATCGAATTACCCGATATAGCAAGGCTTATCCTCTTCGTCTGTATCATAATGGTAGCAGAGTGGATTTGTATGCAAGATACATAGAGAGAATCCTAATATACGGGTGAAACAATGAAATTTGAAATTTTGAATAGTTACATTCCCGCTTTAGTTTTGCGAGGGTGTTAGAAATTTCTAAAAGGAAGAACCCACTCAAAGAATTTCTGCATCTCGACCAATCTCTGAAGTACAATTTTGCAGAAGGTACAACCCACCTGAGAAATGGACAAAAGTAGCTAGGATGTGCAGTGCTTAGCATGTGCGTCGGCGAGATCTCTGAACCTCTCTAATTCTGGAAGAACAACTGTCTCCATGTTTGGTCTGTCTCTGCGCCGCAATTCTGTGCATTTGAGAGCCAGCTTAGCGAACTCTATAGTTTCCTCAAGAGGCCACTCCCCTGCAGTTTTGTCCAGAATGTCTTTGAATGAGCCCTGCCGAATGGCTGTTTGAACATTTTCCATAGCAGCTAATGGGCGTTTGGCCGTGAGCAATTGCAGGAGAATGATTCCGAGGGCATATAAATCAGAAGCGGGTCGCAATGTCCCAGTCCGTATGTACTCTGGATCCATGTAATTCAAGGTGCCAGCAAGGAGTGTGTTCCTGTACTCTGTAACGGTGGAAGAGACTGTAGGGGAAATGAGCTTAGCTAGTCCTACATCGCCAATTTTGCTTACAAAATTGTGATCTAGTAATATGTTGGCAGGCTTTAGATCACGATGAACGATTGGATTTGGTCTGGCGGTATGAAGAAAATGAAGTGCAGATGCTATTTCTGAAGCAATTCGAAAGCGGATAAACCATGGAAGAGAAGCTCTCGCACCCCTGTGGAACAACTGATTCTCTAAACTGCCATTTTCCATATATTCATAAACTAGACATCCGTGCTCGGTACAAGTTCCAAGAAGCAGAACCATGTTGGGGTGATGTATGCGGCTTAGAAGCTCAATCTGCAAAAAGGATTCAGAAGGATCATTCAAAAGTTTCTTAGCATTCTATTCATTTAGCCTTACAATGTCTTTAATTGGTATAAAATATGAAAATTATAGAGCCAGTAAATCACTCAAATCCTTTTGATACCTCCCGTTGGAATGCATCTCTGCCTTGAGCTGCATCTGTTCTGAGAACCTTGATAGCCACAGTGGTATGATCCAAATTCCCCTTGTAGACTGGGCCATATCCTCCCTCGCCTATTTTAAGTGATCCAGAAAAGAAATCCGTAGCAGATTCAATCTGTTCTATTGAATATCTTCTACATCTTTGATCAGCTGATTCGAAAGCACCCTTTGCCTCCTCCAATTTCAATAACTCTTCAATCAGCTGGATATTTAGTCCTTCTGCCTGCCAGAAGTAGTCCAACTTCTTCTAATTAAGTTTCAAAATAAAAATGTATATCAAATAGCAGACGATGCTCACCTTGCACTTCACAGCAATTTCCTCTTCAAACGCAATTGCCCCACTGCACGTCTCCCTGGTTTGTTGAAATTCAGTCTTTAGCATTTCTAGTTCGGTCTCATTATCAGGCTGCATGTGGGAAACAATTTGCATTCAATTGCAGAACATAATTTACTTTATGCATTTAAACCTATGATTGCATAGTAAAATTGAATCAGGTGAGAAAAACATAAACATTATTAGTCTTTATTGTGTGACTGGCAGATTCATTTCTCAATAGGCTTCCTGAAAAGAAACTAGTTTTGCCCACCCTTGATAACAATGCCTCTTTAAAATCCCTTCTGTTGTTCTCAATGATCTGGTTGCCATTCTCATCAACGATAGTGATTTCACTGGGTTCTAAAACTCTCTGCCCTGACATTTCTAAAACAATAAAAGAAAAATAGTTTAGAACAATAAAAGCAGACACAGTTACATATTTTACTTGGTTTCTATTACAAAATCTAGAGTTGAATCAAAAGTAAACATATAGCTCATTTAAAACTATTCAAAACGTAAGTTGCAGGTAAGCAAGATTGCCAAAAATGAGTAGTTAAAACAATCCATGGCACGGTAAAGAAACCTTCTTTGCCAAAGAATATTGTATTACCACTTAATAGTAAAGTCTCTTCTGAACTATGAGTGCTGCTATCTTGTGCCGAAGTTTTGTTGTCATGCACTGAAGTAAGTTTGCCTTTTGATATAACATATAGAGAACAAAACTTTGGGCTTTTCATTGCAATAGTTGCTGGTAGACCATGGCATTTCAGGTTTCTACAAAAGATTTCAAAGCATGGACATCAATACTTCTATGGCATGAGCATACCATTTAATATAGAAAAATCTTAACTCAGTGTATGAATAGCCTTGTATGAGTACTCTGTGTTCCCAGCATACTCTGTAAAATCAATATTTTGTTGGGATAAACAAAACTGTTAAATCAAATTTTTGTTGGGATGAACAGAACAATAAATCACATTAGATAGCAATTGTGATGAACAGTAAAAGGGCTACTCAATTATTGGAGATTTTGTTCAGCAGTGATGGGTTATGAAGTTTAAATAATACATTCATTTTCTCGACTTTGGCACTAATTTACCTTGTTATTAGACGATGAGAAGACCCCATAACGAGCTTACTGATTCTGGAATATGAGATATATTTCAAAATTGCCTTGGGTATATTATGATCTTCTAGTACAATGATTTCTGCTTGCACCTGATTTCCATTGACAATGAGTAAGCACTATTGCTCCAGTCTGATATGGCAAAACTGCTGCCTCATAATCAAAAGCTTCCAAGAGGACATAAAATTTTTAAGTTAACCTTTTTTCTGTTACACATCTGCAGAAAAGGCCGGAACAGGCCAAGAGTCTGTGATCCAACTGTTTGCACATGAGCGGCTAGAGCTTCACTGCATACCTGGGAAATTGGCATGTAGTTTCCCACTGCAACCAGAAACACATAAAAGTCACATCATCAAATCATACAAAGCTCCAAAGCTATGAATCCTGCCTTTTATTGTGTCGAGGAAAAAACTCGAGATGCTTGATAGAAGATATGCATAATTGCAAACTTATTTTCACGAAATGAGTATAATTCCATCTTAATTTGGGATTTTATTGCAAATTTAGAGCAATTCTTTTTGGAAATGTAAATTTTCCCAGTAATTTTGTCCATTTTCTATGTTATAATTATAATAAACCATAATTTAAATTTGAAATTCCATTATTATTATTAATATATATTTTTATATAGGAGATAAATTTATTTATAGTAAGAGATCCATCCTATTTGATCCATTTCTAAATCATTATTCCTGTTTTTACATCTTGCATTTTATTTTTGGTTTTCTAATTTATAATATCTAATTAAATAGAAAATAAAATGATTAACATAAAATGTAATAATAATAAGGCGTTACTAAAAAATACTCAATTTACTTTTACATGTAAAAAATAAGATAGTTTTTACTGTTCAACTTTCGTAAGGATTGAAGTGCTCCTCTGCAATTTTTTTTCATGGATTGAAGGTGCATTCTTCAGCATAATTTAAAAAATGATTTAGATCATATTTTTGATTTGATTTATTCACACTATCAAGATTAATTTCTCAAAAACAAAGCTTTTTTTTATTAATGCTAGTCTTTAAA
Source organism: Pinus albicaulis (assembly GCA_034641835.2). Lineage (NCBI taxonomy): Eukaryota > Viridiplantae > Streptophyta > Pinopsida > Pinales > Pinaceae > Pinus > Pinus albicaulis. The sequence continues at coordinate 1,154,029,060 of CM076582.1, read as the reverse complement.
CAATATTAAAGAAAATTAGCTTTAAATTGGTTGATTTCTTGTTGCAAAGTATGTGGATTGGGAGGTTACAGGGTCAATTCTCCTTGAGGCTTTTAGGGTTAGACCTGCTAATTTGATCGGCGAAATTTGTGATTCCTTTAAGGGTTGATCTGGGTTGATTTGTCTGGATTTCTCAGATTCCCTTAGGGATTGATCTGCCTTGATTTTCCCGTGAATATAGCAGCCACCAAGTAGGATTGATCTGCCTAGATTTTCTCATGAATGTAGCAACCACCCAATATCCGTAAACCACCATTAAAAAAAATACATTACCAAATAAAATAAATAAAAGTAATGTATTATTACTAAATCATGAAAGTGATGTATTGTTACTAAATCATAGGTGTGTTTGATTTGAATTCCAAGTGCCAAGTGACATGGGTTCTTTATAAGCCTATCTGTTCAACAAAGAAATCATTAAATTAACAAAAACCAGTAACTGCAACAGATAATGTCCAGAATTGTTCAAACTTTTCTATCTTAATCCTTCTTATAGTACTTAAACAACCACCGTAAATAAACTAGCACAGAATGTATATTTACTACAATGGTTGGGGTTTAGAGGGACTCGGTCGATTTTACCGAAAATAATCTGAGCTAGTTCATAATTCCTAACAGGATGTCTTATGGTGTACAATGGAATTTCTATCTGAGTTTAAAACATGATTTAGATCATACTGATTTGATTTATTCACACTATCAAGATTGATTTCGCAAAAGAAAAGCTTTTCTGTGAGTAATTTTAGTGTTTAAATAATATTAAAGAAAACTAGCTTTAAATGGGTAGGGTTTTGGTTGCAAAGTAGGTTGATTGGGAGGTTACAGCGTCAATTTTTTTGACTTTTTTAGGGTTAGGCCTGCTAATTTAATTGGCAAAATTTGTGATTTCTTTAAGGGTTGACCTGACTAGATTTTCCAGATTCCCTTAGAAATTGATCTGCCTAGATTTTCCCCTGCAACCAATATCGATGAACCCATTAAAAAAATTGAAAAATAAAATTACCAAATGAAAATGATGTATTGTTACTAAATCATAGGTGTGTTTGACTTGAATTCCAAGTGCCAAGTGACATAGGGTTCTTTATAAGCCTATCTGTTCAACAAAGAAATCATTAAATTAACAAAAACCAGTAAATGCAACAGATAATGTCCAGAATTGTTCAAACTTTTCTATCTTAATCCTTCCTTAAACAACCACCAGAAATAAACTAGCATAGATAATTTACTACAATGGTTGGGGTTTAGAGGAATTCGGTCGATTTTACCGAAAATTATCTGAGCTAGTTAATAATTCCTAACAGGGTGTCTAAGGTCTTATGGTGTATAATGGAGTTTCTATCTGCGTCTGTTCAAATTTGAAAATGAAGAATTAAAATTCATGATAAATGATTATCTTACTTGGAGTAGGAACAGCAACAATGGGACGCCGCACATGTATCAGCGTCAATTGACCTCTCTTGAAAACTAAGTTATCCAATACCCATTGAACTGTATGCCCGCTTTTCTTGCTCACACATACCGCGATTATAGAAGAAGAGGCACAAAAAGCTGCAGCATCCGAATTCTGTCCAATCCCGTCGAACATCTGTCTTTCTGTCAAGCTACTCATTTTCCCAAAATGTTTAGGGACATGAATTTTCTCGAAGAATTTCGTCCAGATCGGTTCAATTTTCCATCAAAGCTTAAGAAAAAAAATTTCCGACATCCCTGGTGTCGATGAATTCACATTTTTCCCCAAAATTTCACCTTTGAGTGTTGTTAATTGGGTTTATTTCAAATCTCTGAATTCATATTTTTTTCCCAACCATCTTCAACATCTGAATAAATTGGATTTAGATTTTCGCTAAGTTAAATTCTTGTAAATAATATGTTGAGTTTTAAGATTTTGTTGTTGTATAGCTTTGAACCATGAAAAATGTCTTTACCCTTACTTCTTATATAGAAACAAAAATCTTCAACATGATGGCCATTCTTTTACAAATGATTGTTACTCTCTGCACCTATTGCTAATAACATGTTGAGTTCATATAGAATATATTGTTGTAATGACTTTTACTTTTGTTGTTGTATGGCCTTCAACCCTGAAGATTATCTTACTCTTGTCTCATGTAATTGGTTACATGGTATAAAAGAAAATCCTCCAGTGAACTGCTGGCTGCAATAAGATAGCCATCTTTCTAAAGATAATTATTATCCTTCCCATCCAAGTTCATTTCCTGAAGTAACATGTTAAACTTATGTAAAATATATTGTTGTGATGTCTTCAATCCTTATTGTTATAATATGACTTTAAACCTTGAAAAATATCTTACCCTTACCTCAATACTAAGTTCCAAGAGAAAAAAAAAAAAAAATTTTCCACTACAAAAATAGTGAAAACAAACCACAATTTTGCCAGAAAAATAATAGACTCCCGTTGCCCTAACAATAGCCCATCCTTCTATAATTGTATTTGAGTATTGCATTTTTTGGGCTTTTCCGTCCCTTCCTCAGCAAGGAAGCAGCCTTGGATGATCATTTGTTAAATCACTTTAATGTCTATCTACTGCTGCAATTTTTTCGGGTGTGCTCGACTGGTATAAGTAGGCTTAGAGATCATGTTCCCCACCCTAATTGGCAGCGAGTATTAAAATGAAAGAGGATGGTCGACTCTAATTGTCTCTTTTTCCATTCATGAGAATCCATTGATACAGCCAATTACCAATTTGAAATATTAAACAAACTTGAGAACCCGAATTCAGAAAATTGGATCCCTTCCATGTCTGAGAATCGATTGAGACAGCAAATTTTCCGTTGGTTGTCATATTAATCAAATTTTCGAGGGCCCGACTTCATTAAATTGGACATAATACCTGAAATAATGGATTCCTTGGATTGGAAATTTCCACGGAATTCTTAAATATTTAATTTCGTCATAGGATTGCGCGGTATGCGTACTCTTAAGCATTTCCGCGTCTTGATTAGTAGCTGTAACCCACATTCCCGTCTAGTTCCGACTGAACCAATATCCTTGTTTGACAGATAATGCTGCCATTTATATTTTGTGTTATCCGTAAGGCCTTTCTTCTTATGACAGACGGACCGATTGAGACGGCCTCGGTCGGTAGGTAGAATAACATTGGGTAAACATCGAGCAACTGTTTTTAACCGGTGGAAACTGTAAGAGTGGAAAATGCAATCTCATTCGCAACATCAAAAAAATTTAACCATATATTAAAATGAATGTTAATGTATGTCTTAAACTGCTTTTGTTTTGCTAAGAGTTTGTCTTTCTAGAATGTAAGGAAATAGGTTAATGACTCAAGATTCAAAGGTCTTCGTTGAGGAAACCGCTCTTACAAACCACGCAGTTTCCTCGATTTGAACAAAAATAAGACAAGTTTTTTTTTTTTCTTCAAATGTTGTGTAATTACTAAAATCTAAGTCGTGGAAGACGAACAAGGTAATATGAACACATAATTCGAAGTTAATAATAAATGGACAAAGTTTATTTCCCGTCATATTTATATTAATGATTTTTTTTTCACAACATATTGTTGAGTGTGTGTTATACACATATATAGCATTAGGAGAATTAGTAAAATTGCTCCTTGCTATCAAGGGGGCTTGGAATCAAGTCAAAGGAATTGCCCTATATTCTTGAACCTAATGCAGTTGTCCACAAGCACACTAGGTGGATTAATCGAGTTTATAACCTATATGGGGCCTTACTGTTGGTTAGAAAATGGTTTTCAATGTGGTGCATCCATTGTTCACTTGGGTATGTATTATATTATTTGCACATGTTGCAATAGGAGGGGGATCACAAGGGCAGTAGTCCCCATGAAACATTGTAAAGGGATCCATGCATCCATTGATCGCTTCGGTATGTATTATATTATTTCCACATGTTGCAATAGGAGGGGGATCACAAGGGTAGTAGTCCCCATGAAACATTGTAAAGGGATCCATGAGACCCCTTCGAGAATCATTAATAGGTTTATACCGTGCAATTTTTCTAGGTATGGTTTTTACCTTTAGCAGTTTTAAGCCACACAATTTTGTGGTCCATGGTAATGTAATTTCAGTTAATGAACTACGATTGTATTCTAATCTAGGGTTAATGGATTATGTGTTTTAGAGGCCACCAAATCATATGTATAGAGTATTGTAAACAATGAAGTTGATTGGTGATTAAGAAAAATAAAAAGTGTGGCTCTAAACAGTTGGTTTTCTTGGTTCGGGTTTCTAGGATAAATATCTATATAGTATGTGATTGTCATTATTTTACTTTTATGCTTATGAAAAACCTATGTAGAATTGCATTATTGTATAAGGTTTAAAACTTACATTTGGTATCAAAGTTGTTATTGGCTTTAGGGGGATACTTTTGTGGCTAAGACTTTGATTATCTTTGGCCTATGATGAATTGTGTTGCAATGGGAGCGTTGTGGTGGTGATTCTTGTGTTGGAAAAGAATGTTGAACAATTCAAAAATAAAGATCAAGAACTTTAATGGGCAAAGTTTTGAGTTGTGGAAGCTCAATATGAAAGTTATTTTGGAAGACAAAGAGCAATGGGTCACTTTGGGTTTGAGTACTACACTGATAAGGATGTCGACGAAAGACTAGACCTAGTTGGATTGAAAGGAAAGAACACAATATGGTTTTTCCTTTCATGGTCAATATTATTTAATGTTTCAGGAGAAGCTACAATGAAGGCATTATCAAACAAGTTTGGGGCTTTGTATCAATCTCAGTCCCCAATGAACCAATTGTTCAGATGGAAGAAGTTGTATAACCTAAGGATGAAGGATGTGATGGAGCATATGAACACCTTCAATACTATGGTAAGTCATTTATTATCTCTTAATATTAAGATTTCGATGAAGATAAGTGTATTAGATTATTGTGTTATTTACCAGACTTGTGGGATATTATGGTTGTAGCCATATGTAGTAATGCAACTACTTTAAGTTTTGATGATGTGGTCTCATCCTTATTGTCGAAAGAGATGGGGTGAAAAAACATGGAAATTCAGAGTACATATGCCTTATCAAAATAGGACATTCATCAAATAGAAATAAGAATAAGTCCTCAAGTGGGAGATCTAAATCTCTAGGAAAATTTGTAAAAGTATGTTAGAGATGTGGAAAAGGACACTTCAAGAAACAATGTAGATCCCAAATTGTTAAGAGGGGAGGGATCAGATGATACTCTTTACAAAAATAAAATCATCCTCAGATGAAGGAGGGGATGTGTACTTGGCTTCTTCAAACACACGTGTTGATCATGACATATGGTTGATTGTATCAGGTGCCTCCTTTCATATGACTCCTCATATTGAGTGGTTTTATGAATATGAAAGTTATGATGGAGGTGATGTTGTCATCGGAGATGACTCAATAATTAGTATCATAGGATGATAAAATGTCAAATTGATACTCAAGGATGGAAGGGTTAGAACACTCCTTGATGTTCTACACATTCCACGATTGGCTAGAAACCCAATATATGTATGGGATGAGTGATGTAGGTGTAACTACTACATTTGAAAATGTAACATACAAGATGATTCAAGGAACAATAATATTGTTGAAGGGAGTTTGAACTGAAACTCAGCACAAGCTGTTGGGAAGCATTATTAGTGATGGGTGTAATAGTTCCCTTGTTCCTAAGGGTAAAGATTCATAAGTAAAAACCCCTATTGTCTCTAGATAAAAGATGATGATGTGGCATCAAAGACTAGGGCATACTGGAGAGAAGGGAATTTGAGCACTACATAGTAAAGGTATGATTGAACATGTGTTTGATTGTGTTGTGGATCTTGATTTTCTATGAACAATGCTTATATGGTAAGCATAATTGGGCAAGATTCTCATCTGGTGCTACAATGGCAAAGCGAGTATTACAGTTGATACACAGTGATGTGCTTGATCCCGTGTTGGTTCAATCACTAGGTAAATATGTGTATTATGTCTCATTTATAGATGATTCCTCGAGGAATACAAGGATTTATTTCCTTTAGAAGAAATATGATTTCTTTGGAAAATTTAAATAATTCAAGGCTCTTGTTATATACTTGACCTGTGAAGAATATCACAATGCCATAAATATGAGAACAATATAGCCAGAAACATAGAAATAACACATGAAGTGAGACAAGCTACAAATACATTATATTATTCAAAAGTAGAATACAATGTTCACTTGCCTCTTCGAGGGGGCAACCTCCAACAGAGCAGAGCTCAATTACAATAAAACTCGATGAGACTTCCCTTGCTATCTAAGACTATATATAGTTTCATGACATCCAAAACCTTAACTACTCGTGGTCCCTTACATAATATGGGTTAACCACCTTATTTATTAACTATGGCACATTATAACTAATTGTGGTCCCCTTTCTATAATGTAGGTCAACCACTTACAATACTTATTAATGCGGATAACTGCTTACAGACGTTATTGACTCAATTAACTAATTATGACTTTGATGAGCTTCCTTAAACTTATTACATAAATAAAGGGGTTAGGGTTGGATCTAAAAACTCTTGTGAAGAATCAAACCTAAAATAAATCAAGATGTTGAGGACAAATAATAGTGAATAATTTTACATAAATATGTTTGAAATTTTTTATGAACAATATGATATAACAAAATAGAAAACAACACCATACACACCCTAATAAAATTAGTTTAAAAAAAATATTTTATTTGTAGCCATAATAGTTAATATGGGAATCCCACCTAACCAAGACATAAATGTCATTAATGGCCATGTCGTGTCAATTCATAACATCCTTACTAAACCAATTGTAACTTTAATACAATACTTGGGGGTTATCATAATATAGAAAGAGAAGAGAGAATACTATACCCCTAACCATGCTAGTTAATATCATTGGGAGCTAGACATAACCAAGACATGAATGTCGTGGATTCACATGCCATGTTTTTAAGACATAGTTCAAATGTGTTACTAATGGACATTATGTGAGCTAATTTGAACATGCTTTGGAATCTTTGTATGGAATTTGTGTGAAAATCTTTTTTTTTACGATTGTTAGGAATTTTACAATGCCGTAAGGAAATAGCATAGGAAAGAGTAGCCTAGAAAAAACAATACATTGTAGAGAAGGAGCCATTTTAAAGGAATGAAAGGAAAATTTTGCTTCCATGAAAGCAGGTAGTGGAGGTTTCAAAGATATTGATGATAAGAGTTATCAATCAGAAAATTTTGTTGTAGATATTTAAATAGGCAATTGGGGATGAAAACATATATGTAAATCAACATAATATGTTTAGATATATAAAAATTTTGTTATAGATATTGATATAGGAATTAATTGGGGGTGAAAATCCTTTGGTGATTTATAATTCTCCGAAATAAGTGTGAAATGAGCATTTCAGTCAAATAATATATTTTAAATACATTTAAGTACAATCTATCTAGCATAGATGTAAATAAAGAGAATTTTTATTAACCGAAATAGAGTTTACTCTAGACACGTTTGTAGAGAAAATTATAACACACTATCACACTTTTCTTATCAGAGCTAAATGCTCCTATATGCAACAACAATGGATTTCATCACTTAAGAGCAGTAAAAACAAGTTTATTGAGTAATCAACTCCAACACATTTGTAGAGAAAATTATAACACAAGTATCACAATTTTCTTATGAGAACTAAATTCTCCTATATGCAACAAGGATTGATTTCATCACTTCAAGAATAGCAAAAACAAGTTTATTGAGAAAACAACTCTAGCACTGAGAGATATTTGGAAGCAGCTGTTGAATTGGTGAACAAATCTTGCTCTATGGTGGTGGATATTGGTCATAACTTTATTGATCTTGTATACAACATTGTAAATTTGCATGTAGCTTATACTACATTAACCATGAAATTGTCAATGTTTAGGGCACACTTTCCATCACATTTGTAGAGAAAATTAAAATAGAGTATCACATTTTTACTCCTTAAGGCATCACTATTTCAAAACAACTCTCCTAGCTGTCCATGTTTGAGCCATTGGATCAAATGTTAGACGATTGAAATGTTTTAGGTCATTAGATCAAGTAAATATTTGTATATATGTTTTTTATAATGCTAGTTTTTTTCTTTTTAATAAGTTAGATTGAATTTAGGTTTTGGTGACTTTTAAGTTAAAATGTTGATATTAAAAATTTGTTAGATTTTAACCTCAATTTTTTAATAAAATTTAAATTAATAACTTAATAAAACTAGATTTAACATAAATTAGTTTAATGAATAGAAAAATTTGTAAAATACATAAGCATTAAATTTTTGGGTACATAAGCATAATTTTTTTTTTTTTTTAATAAAAAAATTTATATCATAAAATTAAACTCCACAAAAACCAATTAATTTATATTACATGGATTAAAAACAATATACAAAAAGGAAAATAACTATTTATATATTTAAAAATTACATTTTTGTGCTACTATGCACTCCAAAAAAGTATGATAGAAAGGTTGTAATGTCATGTTTAACATTTTGACTATGTCAAATGACACAAAATTAAAAATAAAAGTAAATTAAATTTAAAAAAACGCAATGTAATGAACATTTTAAGTAGGTCAAAATACAATAAAAAATAAAAATAATAAAGTAAAATAATGATAAATTATAAATACAACCCATGGTATTCATGCGAATGTAGTTTCTTTATAGGGGGGAACTGAGATGACCTAAATCAATGTTAAGTCTAGATCTAAACTAATTATTTAATAAAATTATTTTTAAATGTTTATAACCATTATTCTTTTAAAATTTTACTTTATAAAATGTATCTAAATTTTCATAAATCCAAATATACATAATTCTCATTTCTTAAATAACACTAAATTTATCTTTAAATGGGTTGGTAACAATTGAGGATATAGAAGAAAGGAGACATGGTGAAGAGAAGCTTCCAAACTTACAATGTATGGGGTTCATTGCAACCTTGGATATATTCTGTGAGTTGTTGTGATTTTTTTCTTGTGGCTAAAACTTAGTTTTGGTTGTCACTTAGTTATCATGATTCAAAACATTGTTATCATCTCATATCCTTATATCATTAGATATATTAAGTGATCTCATGTGATGTTTTGTTTGTCACAATGATTTAAAAATCAGTTATTATACCACAATATTGACTTTCTCATTGTTTGCTTTGTTTATGAACCCTTTAAAAAACCACAGGAACATTTGATTTTAAATTTTGAACTCCAGACTCTCGAGCATGGGTAGGGTTTTCAAAAATTGAAGAGTAAATTGGGTGGTTATTGTTATAAATTGTTGTATAAGATGGGACATTTGGATGGTTTGTCGACAATATGGATGTCATAACAGATATCTATTTTGAAATTTTTAGTGTCTCTGGCTACCATGCATCTAATAAGATCCACTTTCGCTGAGAGCGTCAACAGATCACTGTGTGAATGATAACTTGTGACATCCCTAGCCATTTTTCTTTGATTGTGGATCAGATTACAAACTAATAACTTGTGAAATCCCTAGCCATTTTCTTTGATCGTGGATCAAGTTATAAATTAGAATACACTATAGACTCTACAATATATATTGGTTGGAGGGAAAGGTTATGATAAAACTTGTACAAAAAACCCCTTAAGGTTGTCTCAACTTACTCTATTTTTAATAGCATAGTGTCAATTTTGTAAAACTAATAAAAACTTGAGTAACTTTGACATCATATAATATGAAATTTGTTTATGATTATAAAGTAAAAAACATGTAAGATTTTTTTAGCTACAATTGCGTAATTAAAGATATGTATATAGTTTCCATAGTTAATATTGATCTAGGCCATCTTAATTTCAACATGAATACCATGGGTTGTTTTTATAGTTTATTATTATTTTATTATTTTTATTTATTTTTATTGTATTTTGACCTAGTTAAAATGTTCATTACATTATGTCAATCTGTTTATTTAATTTACTTTTACTTTTATTTTTGTGTAATTTGACATAGTCTCACCAAAACCTAAATTCAACCTAACTTATTAAAAAGAAAAAAAAAACTAACATATATATATATATATATATATATATATATATATATATATATATATATATATATATATATATATATTTACTTGTGGATCTAATGGCCTAAAACGTTTCAATCATCTAACATTTGATCCAATGGCTCAGGCATGGACACAATGGCAGCTAGGGGAGTTCTTTTCAAATAAGAACGCCTTACAACGTAATTAATTCATTATGTTTTATAGTTGAACTTAACTGGTGTTGTATGTTTAACTTTTTCTTTGGACAATTTAGGTTTTGGAAATTTTATAAGTAAGATTTCCTCTAACCTATCTCTAACCCTAACATTTTTCATGCTTCAAGTTTCAGGAGGAAACGACTTTCCATTCTCCTTCACTAATGTAGCCTTTGGTGATGCTAAGACAAGCGATAACACAAATGGAGATGAGGAAAAAGAATCTTCCAACAATCACTTTGCAAACATCAACACTCCCCCTTACAATTCCATAGATATGTAACCAGGTGTAACAAGAAAATCTAGAAAATCGAGTGTACCCTAAATTTAAGATTAAATCTTCCCAGATAAGGCACTACATCCAATTCATGTAAGAACATGCTTTAAATGGGAAATTTTTGGGCTTCTAGCCCACAGAACATGCTCTCATCAATTGGATTGAAAACAAATGGAAGCCTAAATGAAAAATAGTTCTAGAATTGGGGACCAAAGGCTACTTCACAATGATATTTTCTAATATGGAGGATATGGAGGATTTGACTAGAGTAATTGAAGGAGGTCCATATTTCTTCAATCTACAAGACTTTACCTCCATTTATGGACTGAACTATTTTTCCGAGATAAAGAAAGCTTTATGGAAACCAGCACAAACTTGTGTCTACATGGATATCTCTCAGCCTCTGCTAGCCTTCATTGATCTCTATTTTAGGCACGAGCTTTGGCAACAACCATTGGAATATGAACACATCCCTTTCCACAATGGAATTTTCATGAATCATATTAGAGGGCATTTTAGTCTAAAAAATCAAGAAATTAATAAAAAAATGCTATGTAGAAATTTTTAATTTTAATTTACTTTTATCTATATTCCACAATATTTATTAGCACAACATTCAATAAACTTTTTTAATATATTATTTCTATTTTTTTACTTATATGGAAATCCCTAAATATATGGCACTTTTATTAAAATAATTGTCTAGATATATTTAAATATAACTAACTATATTTATATTTTATAATTATTGTGTATATATAGTTTATATTTATTTATTTTTTTATGTTTTTTTTTTTAAACTATATTGTCTACTAAAGCCACAATTTCATGAAAATATATTTTTTGGTCTGGTAATCTTTCCTTTCTAGAATACATTTTTTAACTATTTAATTACATTGAACTATTTAACTATTTTATATTTAATTATATATTTTATATTTTTGGTTGGAATCTGGTAATTTGTCTTTTTTTTTTTGGAAAACGTTTTTAACTTATATTAATTATTTTTAACTATATATTTTATATTTTTTGGTGGAATTGGTAATTTGTCATTCTTGGAATACCTTTTTTAAGTATTTTATATTTAATTAAATATCGTTTTTGAGATTCAACTTTGTTAAGTAAGTCATTCATATATGACCACTCATTGCATCGGTGATGCTCGGGTGATGCTTAGAGCGGTGAAGAGGTGAGATTGAAACTAGTGAAATGAATCACGTAGGGGCAATCATCACTTCTTCTTTGGAGTCATCCATCCAAGCCCCAGTAACCACTCCCACCCATCCGAGGCCCAGTAACCAGGACTTCGCTGGAGGTCACCCATGGGAGAACTCCTCTGGCTCAAGTGCCCTTAACTATGCAGTTTTCCCCACAATCAAGCCCACTTAGCTTGCTACCCCATTTGAAAAACCTTGCAAGTATTGTGCCTCATGAACCATTCAAGTAGAGTTCCATTTACTCTTTTATATTTAACGATATATTTTATATTTTTGGCCGGAATCCGGTAATTTTTCCTTTCGAGATGGAATACGTTCTTTAACTATTTAACTATTTTTTATTTTTAGAGATTTAATAAATTTATATTTTACATTTTATATTTAACTACCTTTTAATTATTTAACTATATTTTATATTTAACTATTTATATATATTTTATATTTAACAAACTTTTTTGGTGTGTTTTTGGCCATGATTATTAATGTCAAATGAGCCCATATTCTAATTTATATATTTTCACTAATATCAAGATTTACATTGCATTAATAATTTTTTCAATATTCTAATTCATATGGGTAAGGTAGATAAATAACATTAATAAAATATTTCACGAATACCCAAATTAATAATAAAAAAAATTATCGATACCTAAATTAATAATAAAATATTTCACCGATACCAAAACCAAACAATTTAAAATTATTTAGGACATGTACTTCTTTTTAAAATTTCATGGGCACTTTTAGGCTGAAATTTATGTCTTTAAAAAAATTCCTTCTTCACATCATGGCAATGCAACAACCTAAAGACCCACCCACAAATCCATAAGGCTTCACTCCAGTCAATTCCAATCAAAAACATATAAAGGCTTCAACTACTTCTGTGATCTAAGACTCCATACCCAAAACAACTTTGAAGTCCTCAATGACACATCCTTTGACCTGTCTCTCGTAGGGAAAATTTCATGGGTTAATATTGGCAAGTGGGCTAATTTTCCATTTTTTTTTCCAAAAAAAGATTAGTGGATTTCCTTTTTTACTAGAAATGATTTTCTCAAATTTTATAGCATAAAATTATTTTACCTTAAAATTTACCAAAATTTTATCAAACTATATCATATCATTAGAAATTTTCTTTAACTTCTCCTTCATATAAAAAAATTAACTTGGGATAAGCTTCTCTCCAGGGGTTGTGTTCGTCAATCACTCTATTTCTTATTCTGAGCAAATTAAAAAAACCTTGAACATATTTTCCACTCTTGTCCTCTCGCTGAAGATCTTTGGAACGAGTTCTTCAATATCTCTAAATGATCTTTCTAACTAGAGACTTGCCCTCTAGACTTGATTAGTAATTGGCATCTTTCCCCATTCTGCAATCCCATTCTCAATAGAGCTTGGATTCTTGCACCTATATTTATCCTCTAGATTATGAGGAAAGAACATAATCAATGTATGATATGCAACTCTTGGGACTCCAACCTCTCTCTTTGGAACACCTTTATTTGTGATCTCAAAGAAACCATCCTTATCTCCAATTGGTAGATTGAAAATTCTAAGACTCTAAGAAACATATTCTTGCTACTCTCAATATACCCTATTCCCATACCCAACTCCCATCTCCCCCTCCCTCATTGGCTTCCTCCCTCACCTCACGGTGGTCTTCCCCTCCTCTTAATTTTATCAAAGTAAACTTCAATGGTGCCTCCAAGGAAAACCCTAGTCCTGTAGGCTACGAGGCTACGAGGGAGTCTTTCGTTGATAAACATGACACATTGTACATCTGTATTTTGGTTACAATGGCCACAACATTAATAATGCAACATAACTTAAAGCTCTTGAAACAGGGTTGATAATTTCCTCCAGCCTCAATTTCTCTCACCTAAGCCTCTCATCTCCTTATTACCTTGATTACTAAGCTCCTCCATGGATCCTCCTCTCTCAAAATCGCTAAAAGTTGGAGACTTGAAATATTCCTTAATATCATTGAACAAATCCTTCCTCAAATCTTGTTGACAATCCCTCACATATCCACCAATCGGTTGTGCTATACCCACTATGTTCAACCATTCTTCTTGATATTCCTCCCCCTTCATAATTAAAATATGAATACCATGTAGTATCCATGTTACAAGATCCTTTCCATCAAACTTCCTCATATCCATCTTTGGAATATGGTGGTTCTTCCCGCCAACATCAGAGTTTATGAAATCACAATTAACATTTATTTTGTTCTCATCATGAGGTTCTTCTACTATCTTTTCACCATTAGGAAACCTTTCTTGTATCAGCTTTGTCAAACCTTCCATGTCTGCTTTTAGAAAATTCTTCATGTTTTCCATTTTCTCATCGATCTTAGCTTCCATGTCATCCATCTTAGATTCCATGCCAGCCTCCATGCCATCCATCTTAGCTTCCATGTAAAATTAAGCGAGAACCATCCATCTTATATTTAGCCTTTCTTCAAACCATCCATCTTATTTTCCACGCATTTCTTCAAAACTTCCATGTCATTTTTTTTTGCTCTTTGCGAGAGTGAAATTTGTTGCACTTGCTCTTGTAAATTTGATATGTCATGTTGCCATTCTTCGTCTTCATGAGTCATAGTAGAGCCTTCTAAAGAATTAATGGGTGTTGAATTCTTTTTAGGAGGAATTTCAAAACCCAATATTGAAATATATTCTACAATATGCCCTTGGAATCAATTCAACTTGATTATTCAAACAAGACTTATGTAATTCAGAAAAAAAAAAAAAAAAAAAAAAAATACAGACCTTTTACTTGCTTTTGAGGAGCTTGATATTGAAATTGACTTATCTCTATACTTGAAGATCCTCAATATCTGAAATTTGGCCCTATAGTAGTCCTCTGAAGCTTCTTTCAAATTCCACAGGTCTGACTTGATTTGGATTCTTCAAGACAACGTTATGTCCAATCTCCCACAATGACCTAATTATGGACTGGTTCACTAGAGCGAACTTGTATGACTTGCCATGTGTCACTGTTTGCTCCTTTGGCTCTAAAATTTATAGACAGGAAACTAAAGTCTATGTACTTCTAGTCACTATTTATATAATTCCAATCCGATGCTCAAAGAGAGAGTTATGAATATTTTCCCACGATCACCTCTTTGAGATGAAATTTGGGAGCCTGAAAAAGACCTAAATTACATAGATCATATCTCCGAAAATATTGCGAAAAAAGATCTGAAATTTTGCGACGATGTTCCTCAGGATTTCAGCTTCTCTCTCTAAAGATTTCAACTTCTGAACCTTTGTAGAAAAAAAGTTATAGCTCCAATTTCGTGATGACCATTTTAAGTGAAATTCAGGACCCTGCAAAAAGCCCTAACTTCAACAGATCATATCTCCGAAAATATTGCGAACCAAGCTCTGAAATTTTGCGATGATGTTCCTTCGGATTTCAGCTTCGCACTCTAAATATTTCAGCTTTTGAACCTTCGTAGAAAAAATGTTATAGCGCAAATTCCACGATGACCTGTTTTGAGCAGCAAAACCCTAGAATCCAAACCTTTGATACCAAATGTTGTGAAATCAGCTCCAAAAATAGAAGAAAAGAGATATCAACGCCTTAGAAATAAGCCACTTCGAGGGGGCAACCTCCAATACATTACATGAATGAACAATTCTTGGATGGTATAAATTACAAAACCTCCTTTCTATATATAGGAGTCCATGGGGCCACAATGTAATCCTGCCGACCTAACAATAATAATTTAAGGGCACAATAATAACAATATGGAGGTTACAGGGGTACAATAATAACAATAAGGGGGTTACACTAACAACAATAAGGGACTATACTAGTAATATAGGGACCTAACATTGCCTGCAGAGGAGAAACTCTTTGTTCCAAAGAATTAACCTCAAGATGTGGAGTAGCCACATGCGGAGGATCATGGAGTGGCAAAAAACACTTATATAGAGCCATCCACCAGAAATGGTAGAAGGCCCACCACGGAAGCTGATAGATTGAGACTTGATGCAACAAAGAATGTAGGAGCCCCTATTTCACTGCACAGATAGAGACAATGTCCAGAGAGGTTTACTAGATACATGGCTCTTATGAGCAAGTGTATTGTGACATAACCATCTTCCTTTGAGGAAGCAGTGCAACAACCAATTTGGGTGGACGCTATGGTAGAGGAGTATGACTCCATCGTCAAGAACAGTGCATGGGAAGTTGTCCCAAGACTAGTCGGAAAATCAGTGGTTGGATCTAGATGGATCTATAAGGTGAAGCAAGTAGAGGATGGGAGCGTGGAGAAGTACAAGGCCAGATTTGTGGCCCAGGGATTTTCACAAGTTGAGGGGATCGACTATGAAGAGACTTTCGCACCAGTCGCGAGGTACTCTTCCATTAGATCTATCCTTGCACTCTCAGCGTAGATAGGGTGGCGCATTCATCAGATGGATGTGAAAAATGTGTTTCTCAATGGATTTATTGAGGATGAAGTGTACATAGAGCAGCTAGAAGGTTTTGAGATCTTTGACAGTGAGTCGCATGTGTTTCAACTCAAGAGAGCATTGTATGGGTTGAAGCAAGCACCTCGTGCTTGGTACACTCAGATTGACAACTATTTCACCGGTTTGGGCTTCACCAAAAGTGAAGTGGATGCAAACCTGTACCAGTTTGTGGTTGATTGTAAGCTCTTGATTATCGTACTTTATGTTGATGATCTAATTTTGACAGGTGATGAGTAGTTGATAACTTCTTGCAAGGAGGATCTTGCAAGGGAGTTCGAAATGAAGGACATGGGACTCCTTCATTATTTCATTGGTTTGGAAATATGGCAGCGGGATGGTGAACTTTTTGTTTCTCAAGGAAAGTATGCCAAAGAGATACTAGGTAAGTTTCACATAGAGAGTTTTCAACCCATGGACACTCCTCTTCCAGGAAATTGGAGGAAAGAGGATGCTACTTTAGGAGAGGTAGTGGATGCTACTGTCTACAGACAACTAGCGGGTTCACTGATGTACTTGGTGAACACCATACGAGACATCTGACACACAGTTAACCAGCTGAGTCAAGCTATGGTTAAGCTGACCAAGCTCTTTTGGAAGGCGGGGAAGCATGTTTTGAGATATCTCAAGGGCACTACAGAGTATGGATTATGGTACAGACGGAAAGAGGGAGTGAAGCTTCAAGGATTCATGGATGCAGATTGGGAAGGCAGTCCATCAGACAGAAAGAGCAAATCAAGAGGGATATTTAGCATAGGATCGACATCAGTCTTGGTACAACAGGAAGCATAAATCTGTGGCACTCATTTCAGCCAAGGCAGAGTACCTGGCAGCAAGTCAAGCTGCATGTGAGGTCATCTGGATGAGAAAGATCCTGGTTGGTTTTTTTGGTTCTCAGATGGATCCGACTATGATACATTGTGATAATCAGAGTTGCATTAAACTCTCGGTTAATCCGGTATTCCATGAAAGGTCAAAGCACATAGAAATCCAGTACCACCACCTCAGAGATTGTGTTTAGAGGTGCATTATGTTACTTCAGTACATTCCCACGGAAGATCAGGATGCAAATGTTCTGATGAAGGCACTCGCCAGGAGAAAATTCGAATACCATAGAGGTGGGATCGGGGTGGCAAATAATGCCTTTCTTGTTGAGAGGGAGTGCTGAATTCCAACAAGAAATTGCAACACACACACACACTAGTGTGGGACCAACAGGTCCTAGTGATACATTAGTGTGAAGGCCAATTTAATTAATTAAATTGGTGCAGTGTCTAATTTAATTTTCCCTTAATTAAATTGGACAATAAAATGTAATCTTTTCTCATGATCACTTGTAATAGTTAACTGAGTGTGATAAACTCAGTTAACTCATGTATTTCGAGTTGAGGGTGGTTGGTGAGGCATGCAAAGTAATTCTATTATTTATGGAGTTTGAACTACAGTTGGTGCATTAGTTTAATGCATGAGTAATCAGTTAACTCAGTTAGGTGAGTTAGAGTGAGTTGAACTAGTTGTAACTATTTGTTGCACTAATGAGAGATCAAGTGAATTAAATATTATTTAATTCGCAATCAATGATCTGCCATGAAACTGATGATTTACTATTAATAGCTACATGCATGTTAGTTCCAGTGGAGACCCAGTTGAGACAAAGGTTAAAGGGATGTTAACTATCAGTTGTGTGATTAGTAGGTTTCCCACATGCAACCAGACATCCATTGGATTTCCCATGATCCTTGCGCAGTTTTGGAAGGCCAAAATTCCTAAAGAATAGGGATTGCATTTATCAGGAATTGCGCAAGCAAGAAAGACTATTTAGAGGTTGAGAATTAGTTAAGTGTTGGTTAGTTTTTTCTAGGACAGTGTGAGACAGTTGTGAGAGTGTAGGAGACTCTTGTGAGAAGGGTGCATTGTAATTGTTTCATGATTCCATGGTGAATATATAATAGAAGATAGAGGGGTTTTGAGCAGCAAGCTTTCTCCGGGAAATTATCTGTGTTGTGGTTTGATTTGATTCTTTCTTTGCTTAATGTGATTGGCGATTGTGTTTAATTTCCGCAATTGATTTGTAGAAAGATTCAATATCTAGCTCTAGTACATTGTTAAATCAGATTGAATCCATTGATATACATATGTTTGTATAATTTCTACAATGAGAAAATGAGTAGGAGCATGCATCATGATCCACTTTCCCTGTGGAAAAAATCCATGAAAGATCCTTAATTTCATGATCAACAATAGAATGGGAAATAAACAAGATTGTTTTCCTTGAACTCACATTTGCAATATGATAGAATGAGAAAAAATTAGCTGCAATATTAGGAACATATAAAACATTGTTGATCATGTCACGTATCATCTTAATGGAACCTTTCCCATGAGCGACCAAAGGTGAAGAGTTCTCATAAAAATGTAATTTGTATTGCACCATCCTATATCCATCTTAACTTTGTATCTATTATGTGTTGAGAGAGATCAAATATCTTGAGGTGCAAACCTATTTTTTGAGTGCAAAACTTGAGGAAAGGTTTGCACCTTGAGAGATATTGATCCTTCTCAGCCCTTGATATACGAGGGGTTAAGATGGATATAGTTTGGTTTAGTATTTTTAAAATATTACCCACCAAAACACAAAACAACAATTACAAATTTTTTATTTTTCACCCAATGGCACCAAATGACACATTCTTCTGAAGTATTCCCCCTTTAAATAGGCTATATTTCACATGAATACCATGGGTTATCATAAACCTAGAGGGCAAAAACTGATGTCAGTAACTTGACTGAGTAAAGTTTACCTAAACTACCCAACAAAAATTAATATAAATTAATATTAATTCAAAAGTGAATTAATAAAAATTTATATAAATTCAAAAGTGATATAAATTTCAAAATAAGAAAATGAAACTAATATAAATTCCTTGAAAAATGAGCTCATTAATATTTTTAATTTTATTTTATGTTAAATAATTTGACCAAGTCAACTTAAATTATAATTATTAATTATGATCACAATTTTATTTTTATAATTTTAATTATCTAGTCAATAATACATAACATTACATTACATAATATAATAGGACAAGACATTACAACACCTTTAAACACAATGAATTAATGAAATCAAACAAATTTTTATATGCAACTATATGATAGATGGCTCCAAAATCAAATATCCATCTAATTGATAACAAACTTATAGTAACAAAAAAAAATCCTAAACATTTCTTGTATGATAGCTAAAAGGAAATAAGTTGTGTTTCTTCATTTCTAAACACGAGATGGTCAATTTCCTAATGACCTTTTTTCTTTAAACACGAGATGGTCAATTTTTTTTTTTTTTGTTTGTAAGTTTGGTAGTACTTTTCATTTTTCACTTTTTTTTTTTTTTTTTTTTAAAACTCCATTTTCATGAACATGTCCGGATACATCACCCCGATTGGGGAAGGGAATTGAACATGTCCTAATGACCTTTTAAAAGAAAAACATACTTAAGAAGACTTTTCTTCCCTTTAAAATCTTGCTTAGGTGAGAGATTTGAAGAGTTACACTCATTTGTACTTTGTGTCCACTTCCCTTTAGATGTCTTATCATTGAAATTGAAGTTAGGTTAGTATAAAAGCATGAGACATAATTTTTGGAACTAAGCCAGAGATTTGGTTAAGTTTATCATGCTCACTAGTACGGCTTTCAACAACAGCACCAAAAGTAGCATTACACAAGCTTGTCACAAGGCATCATTAGTTGAATGAAATGTGGAAGCAAACATTAAGTATGACTCACTTAACTTACAAAGCATTGTAAAAATGAGTGGTTCATTTTTTTTTCAATATGACAATGTTCATTATTTTTTTTCAATATGACAATAATTTATTTGAGTTGTCTATGGATTTAACAACATAAATTGTTTGAGTTGTTAATGGATTTATTTGAGTTGTCTATTGGATTGGAGTCTTTGAATTATAATGGTTGAAATGAATTCAACGCCATCAAAAATCTTGTAATACTCAAAATCTTGAAATTTAACAACTATAACCCAAATTTTCAAAAAATCTTATTAGAATTTTTTATAATCTTCCTAAAATTTCTAAATTATTTTGTGGATTTTTAAAACTTAATTTAAATAAAATATTGAATGTTATCAAAATTATTAAGACTGAAACTTATGAAATAAATCTTGAATAATATCAAAATTATTATAATTAAGACTTTTATCAAATAATGGAGTTGTCTTTAGTGTGACTTTTTGAAGTTTTCAGGTGCCCCTCTGAAAATTTTTGAGGTAAAATCTCGGTTTTTGTTATTCAAACTGGTTTTTGACTCTATATATGGATTCAGCACCCTCAAAAACCTCTAGGGCACTTCGATTGTGCAAAGTTAGCAATCAAACTTCTCTTTTCAAAAAATTTCTGCCGAAATTTAGAAAAATTACAACGTAAAAGCCTTCAAAAAAAAAAATGGCACTAAACACTACTCGTCAAATAATTGATCGAATTACCCGATATAGCAAGGCTTATCCTCTTCGTCTGTATCATAATGGTAGCAGAGTGGATTTGTATGCAAGATACATAGAGAGAATCCTAATATACGGGTGAAACAATGAAATTTGAAATTTTGAATAGTTACATTCCCGCTTTAGTTTTGCGAGGGTGTTAGAAATTTCTAAAAGGAAGAACCCACTCAAAGAATTTCTGCATCTCGACCAATCTCTGAAGTACAATTTTGCAGAAGGTACAACCCACCTGAGAAATGGACAAAAGTAGCTAGGATGTGCAGTGCTTAGCATGTGCGTCGGCGAGATCTCTGAACCTCTCTAATTCTGGAAGAACAACTGTCTCCATGTTTGGTCTGTCTCTGCGCCGCAATTCTGTGCATTTGAGAGCCAGCTTAGCGAACTCTATAGTTTCCTCAAGAGGCCACTCCCCTGCAGTTTTGTCCAGAATGTCTTTGAATGAGCCCTGCCGAATGGCTGTTTGAACATTTTCCATAGCAGCTAATGGGCGTTTGGCCGTGAGCAATTGCAGGAGAATGATTCCGAGGGCATATAAATCAGAAGCGGGTCGCAATGTCCCAGTCCGTATGTACTCTGGATCCATGTAATTCAAGGTGCCAGCAAGGAGTGTGTTCCTGTACTCTGTAACGGTGGAAGAGACTGTAGGGGAAATGAGCTTAGCTAGTCCTACATCGCCAATTTTGCTTACAAAATTGTGATCTAGTAATATGTTGGCAGGCTTTAGATCACGATGAACGATTGGATTTGGTCTGGCGGTATGAAGAAAATGAAGTGCAGATGCTATTTCTGAAGCAATTCGAAAGCGGATAAACCATGGAAGAGAAGCTCTCGCACCCCTGTGGAACAACTGATTCTCTAAACTGCCATTTTCCATATATTCATAAACTAGACATCCGTGCTCGGTACAAGTTCCAAGAAGCAGAACCATGTTGGGGTGATGTATGCGGCTTAGAAGCTCAATCTGCAAAAAGGATTCAGAAGGATCATTCAAAAGTTTCTTAGCATTCTATTCATTTAGCCTTACAATGTCTTTAATTGGTATAAAATATGAAAATTATAGAGCCAGTAAATCACTCAAATCCTTTTGATACCTCCCGTTGGAATGCATCTCTGCCTTGAGCTGCATCTGTTCTGAGAACCTTGATAGCCACAGTGGTATGATCCAAATTCCCCTTGTAGACTGGGCCATATCCTCCCTCGCCTATTTTAAGTGATCCAGAAAAGAAATCCGTAGCAGATTCAATCTGTTCTATTGAATATCTTCTACATCTTTGATCAGCTGATTCGAAAGCACCCTTTGCCTCCTCCAATTTCAATAACTCTTCAATCAGCTGGATATTTAGTCCTTCTGCCTGCCAGAAGTAGTCCAACTTCTTCTAATTAAGTTTCAAAATAAAAATGTATATCAAATAGCAGACGATGCTCACCTTGCACTTCACAGCAATTTCCTCTTCAAACGCAATTGCCCCACTGCACGTCTCCCTGGTTTGTTGAAATTCAGTCTTTAGCATTTCTAGTTCGGTCTCATTATCAGGCTGCATGTGGGAAACAATTTGCATTCAATTGCAGAACATAATTTACTTTATGCATTTAAACCTATGATTGCATAGTAAAATTGAATCAGGTGAGAAAAACATAAACATTATTAGTCTTTATTGTGTGACTGGCAGATTCATTTCTCAATAGGCTTCCTGAAAAGAAACTAGTTTTGCCCACCCTTGATAACAATGCCTCTTTAAAATCCCTTCTGTTGTTCTCAATGATCTGGTTGCCATTCTCATCAACGATAGTGATTTCACTGGGTTCTAAAACTCTCTGCCCTGACATTTCTAAAACAATAAAAGAAAAATAGTTTAGAACAATAAAAGCAGACACAGTTACATATTTTACTTGGTTTCTATTACAAAATCTAGAGTTGAATCAAAAGTAAACATATAGCTCATTTAAAACTATTCAAAACGTAAGTTGCAGGTAAGCAAGATTGCCAAAAATGAGTAGTTAAAACAATCCATGGCACGGTAAAGAAACCTTCTTTGCCAAAGAATATTGTATTACCACTTAATAGTAAAGTCTCTTCTGAACTATGAGTGCTGCTATCTTGTGCCGAAGTTTTGTTGTCATGCACTGAAGTAAGTTTGCCTTTTGATATAACATATAGAGAACAAAACTTTGGGCTTTTCATTGCAATAGTTGCTGGTAGACCATGGCATTTCAGGTTTCTACAAAAGATTTCAAAGCAGGGACATCAATACTTCTATGGCATGAGCATACCATTTAATATAGAAAAATCTTAACTCAGTGTATGAATAGCCTTGTATGAGTACTCTGTGTTCCCAGCATACTCTGTAAAATCAATATTTTGTTGGGATAAACAAAACTGTTAAATCAAATTTTTGTTGGGATGAACAGAACAATAAATCACATTAGATAGCAATTGTGATGAACAGTAAAAGGGCTACCCAATTATAGGAGATTTTGTTCAGCAGTGATAGGTTATGAAGTTTAAATAATACATTCATTTTCTCGACTTTGGCACTAATTTACCTTGTTATTAGATGATGAGAAGACCCCATAACGAGCTTACTGATTCTGTAATATGAGATATATTTCAAAATTGCCTGGAGTATATTATGATCTTCTAGTACAATGATTTCTGCTTGCACCTGATTTCCATTGACAATGAGTAAGCACTATTGCTCCAGTCTGATATGGCAAAACTGCTGCCTCATAATCAAAAGCTTCCAAGAGGACATAAAATTTTTAAGTTAACCTTTTTTCTGTTACACATCTGCAGAAAAGGCCGGAACAGGCCAAGAGTCTGTGATCCAACTGTTTGCACATGAGCGGCTAGAGCTTCACTGCATACCTGGGAAATTGGCATGTAGTTTCCCACTGCAACCAGAAACACATAAAAGTCATATCATCAAATCATACAAAGCTCCAAAGCTATGAATCCTGCCTTTTATTGTGTCGAGTAAAAAACGTGAGATGCTTGATAGAAGATATGCATAATTGCAAGCTTATTTTCACTAAATGAGTATAATTCCATCTTAATTTGGTATTTTATTGCAAATTTAGAACAATTATTTTTGGAAATGTAAATTTTCCCATATCAAGTAATTTTGTCCATTTTCTATGTTATAATTATAATAAACCATAATTTAAATTTGAAATTCCATTATTATTATTTATATATATTTTTATATAAAAGATAAATTTATTGATAGTAAGAGATCCATCCTATTTGTTCCATTTCTAAATCATAATTCCTGTTTTTATATCTTGCATTTTATTTTTGGTTTTCTAATTTATAATATCTAATTAAATAGAAAATAAAATGATTAACATAAAATGTAATAATAATAAGGCGTTACTAAAACATACTCAATTTACTTTTACATGGAAAAAATAAGATAGTTTTTACAGTTCAACTTTCGTAAGGATTGAAGTGCTCCTCTGCAATTTTTTTTCATGGATTGAAGGTGCATTCTTCAGCATAATTTAAAAAATGATTTAGATCATATTTTTTATTTGATTTATTCACACTATCAAGATTAATTTCTCAAAAACAAAGCTTACTAAAAAAACAAAGCTTTTTTTGATTAATGCTAGTCTTTAAATAATATTAAAGAAAATTAGCTTTAAATTGGTTGATTTCTTGTTGTAAAGTATGTGGATTGGGAGGTTACAGGGTCAATTTTTCTTGAGGCTTTTAGGGTTAGACCTGTTAATTGGTTGATTTCTTGTTGTAAAGTATGTGGATTGGGAGGTTACAGGGTCAATTTTTCTTGAGGCTTTTAGGGTTAGACCTGTTAATTTGACCTGCCAAATTTGTGATTCCTTTAAGGGTTGATCTGGGTTGATCTGTCTGGATTTCCCAGATTTCCTTAGAGGTTGATCTGCCTTGATTTTCTCGTGAATGTAGCAGTCACCAAGTGAAATTGATCTGCCTGGATTTTCTCATGAATATAGCAGCCACCCAATATCCGTGAACCACCATTAAAAAAAGAAAATTACTAAATAAAATAAATGAAAATGATAGTATTATTACTAAATCATGAAAGTGATGTATTGTTACTAAATCATAGGTGTGTTTGACTTGAATTCCAAGTGCCAAGTGACATGGGTTCTTTATAAGCCTATCTGTTCAACGAAGAAATCATTAAATTAACAAAAACCAGTAACTGCAACAGATAATGTCCAGAATTGTTCAAACTTTTCTATCTTAATCCTTCTTATAGTACTTAAACAACCACCGTAAATAAACTAGCACAGAATGTCTATTTACTACAATGGTTGGGGTTTAGAGGGACTCGGTCGATTTTACCGAAAATAATCTGAGCTAGTTCATAATTCCTAACAGGGTGTCTTATGGTGTACAATGGAGTTTCTATCTGAGTTTAAAACATGATTTAGATGATTCTGATTTGATTTATTCACACTATCAAGATTGATTTCGCAAATGAAAAGCTTTTTTATGAGTAATTTTAGTGTTTAAATAATATTAAAGAAAACTAGCTTTAAATGGGTAGGGTTTAGGTAGCAAAGTAGGCCAATTGGGTGGGAGGTCATAGAGTCAATTTTTTTTTACTTTTTAGGGTTACGACTGCTAATTTAATCGGCTAAATTTATAATTCTTTTAGGGGTTGATCTGACTAGATTTTCCAAATTCCCTTAGAGATTGATTTGCCTGGATTTTCCCCTAAATTTCCCCCTTTCCCCTGCAACCAATATCGATGAACCCCATTAAAAAATTGAAAAATAAAATTCCCAAATGAAAATGATGTATTGTTACTAAATCATAGGTGTGTTTGACTTGAATTCCTAGTGCCAAGTGACATAGGGTTCTTTATAAGCCTATCTGTTCAACAAAGAAATCATTAAATTAACAAAAACCAGTAAATGCAACAGATAATGTCCAGAATTGTTCAAACTTTTCTATCTTAATCCTTCCTTAAACAACCACCAGAAATAAACTAGCATAGATAATTTACTACAATGGTTGGGGTTTAGAGGGATTCGGTCGATTTTACCGAAAATTATAAAAGCTAGTTCATAATTCCTAACAGGGTGCCTTATGGTGTATAATGGAGTTTCTATCTGCGTCTGTTCAAATTTGAAAATGAAGAATTAAAATTCATGATAAATGATTATCTTACTTGGAGTAGGAACAGCAACAATGGGACGCCGCACATGTATCAGCGTCAATTGACCTCTCTTGAAAACTAAGTTATCCAATACCCATTGAACTGTATGCCCGCTTTTCTTGCTCACACATACCGCGATTATAGAAGAAGAAGAGGCAGAAAAAGCTGCAGCATCCGAATTCTGTCCAATCCCGTCGAACATCTGTCTCTCTGTCAAGCTACTCATTTTCCCAAAATGTTTAGGGACATGAATTTTCTCGAAGAATTTCTTCCAGATCGGTTCAATTTTCCATCAAAGCTTAAGAAAAAAAATTTCCCACATCCCTGGTGTCGATGAATTCACATTTTTCCCCAAAATTTCACCTTTGAGTGCTGTTAATTGGGTTTATTTCAAATCTCTGAATTCATATTTTTTTCCCAACCATCTTCAACATCTGAATAAATTGGATTTAGATTTTCGCTTAAGTTAAATTCTTGTAAATAATATGTTGAGTTTTAAGGTTTTGTTGTTGTATAGCTTTGAACCATGAAAAATGTCTTTACCCTTATTTCTTATCTAGAAACAAAAATCTTCAACATGATGGCCATTCTTCTACAAATGATTGTTACTCTCTGCACCTTATTGTTAATAACATGTTGAGTTTATATAGAATATATTGTTGTAATGACTTCTACTTTTGTTGTTGTATGGCCTTCAACCCTGAAGATTATCTTACCCTTGTCTCATGTAATTGGTTACATGGTATAAAAGAAAATCGTCCAGTGAACTGCTGGCTGCAATAAGATAGCCATCCTTCTAAAGATAATTATTATCCTTCCCATCCAAATTCATTTCCTGAAGTAACATGTTAAACTTATGTAGAATATATTGTTGTGATGTCTTCAATCCCTATTGTTATAATATGACTTTAAACCTTGAAAAATATCTTACCCTTACCTCACTACTAAGTTACAAGAGAAAAAAAAAGTAATTTTCCACTAAAAAATAGTGAAAACAAACAACAATTTTACCAGAAAAATAATAGACTCCCGTTGCCCTAACAATAGCCCATCCTTCTATAATCGGATTGGAATATTGCATTTTTTGGGCTTTTCCGTCCCTTCCTCAGCAAGAAAGCAGCCTTGGATGATCATTTGTTAAATCACTTTAATGTCTATCTTCCTCAGCAAGGAAGCAGCCTTGGATGATCATTTGTTAAGTCACTTTAATGTCTATCTACTGCTGCAATTTTTTCGGGTGTGCTCGACTGTTATAAGTAGGCTTAGAGATCATGTTCCCCACCCTAATTGGCAGCGAGTATTAAAATGAAATGTATCCTTGTTTTGGAAAGAGGATGGTCGACTCTAATTGTTACCAATTTGAAATATTTTTCCATTCATGAGAATCCATTGATACAACCAATTACCAATTTGAAATATTAAACAAACTTGAGAACCCGAATTCAGAAAATTGGACATATTCCCTGGAAAATTGGATCCCTTCCATGTCTGAGAATCGAGTGAGACAGCAAATTTTCCGTTGGTTGTCATATTAATCAAATTTTCGAGGGCCCGACTTCATTAAATTGGACATTATACCTGAAATAATGGATTCCTTGGATTGGAAATTTCCACCGAATTCTTCGTTGATCGTTCCATTTGCATATTCAATATTTAATTTCGTCGTAGGATTGCGCGGTATGCGTACTCTTAAGCGTTTCCGCGTCTTGATTAGTAGCTGTAACCCACATTCCCGTCTGGTTCCGAGGTCAACCGTGAACCAATCTCCTTGTTTGACAGATAATGCCGCCATTTATAGTTTGTGTTATCCGTATGGCCTTTCTTCTTATGACAGACGGACCGATTGAGACGGCCTCGGTCGGTAGCTAGAATGACATTGGGTAAACATTGAGCAACTGTTTTTAACCGGTGGAAACTGTAAGAGTGGAAAATGCTCATCTTCATTAGCAACATAAAATATTTTTTTACCAAAAATGTTAATTTTTATTCATGTTGTGAGTATGTTTTAAACTGCTTTTTTGGGCTAAGAGTTTGTCTTCCTAGAAGGTAAGGAAATAGATTAATGACCTAAGATTCAAAGACTTTTGGTTGGAGTGAAAGCCTACCCCTTACAAACCACCAGTAGGTGGGGTGGTTTTCCTTGAATCACAAGGATGTCAATCTACATTTGCGGATAGCAGCAAGCGATAGTTGTCCCAATGTTGGTTTGAGAATTGAGTTATGATAAGTTTCTTTAGATTGAAAAAAGAAGAAGAAGAAGAAGACAAGTTTTTTTTCTTTTTCTTCAAATGTTGTGTAATTACTAGAATCTAAGTGGTGGAGGACTAACAAGGTAATATGAACACGTAATTCGAATTTAGTAATAAATGGACAAAGTTTATTTCCCATCATATTTATATTAATGATTTTTTTTTCACAACATATTGTTGAGTGTGTATTATACACATATATAGCATTAGGAGAATTAGTAAAATTGCTCCTTGTTATCAAGGGGGCTTGGAGTCAAGTCAAAGGAACTGCCCTATATTCTTGAATCTAGTGCAATTGCCCACAACCACACTAGGTGGGTTAACCGAGTTTATAACCTATATGGGGCCTTGCTGTTGGTTAGAAAATGGTTTTCAATGTGGTGTATCCATTATTCACTTGGGTATGTATTATATTATTTGCACATATTGCAATAGGAGGGGAATCACAAGGACAGTGGTCCCCATGAAACATTGTAAAGGGATCCATGCATCCATTGTTCGCTTGGGTATGTATTATATTATTTGCACATGTTGCAATAGGAGGGGGATCACAAGGGCAGTAGTCCCCATGGAACATTTTAAAGGGATCCATGCATCCATTGTTTGCTTGGGTATGTATTATATTATTTTCACATGTTACAAGAGGAGGGGGATCACAAGGGCAGTAGTCCCCATGAAACATTGTAAAGGGATCCATGAGACCCCTTAGAGAATGATTGATAGGTTTTTACCGTGCAATTTTTCTAGGTATGGTTTTTACCTTTAGCAGTTTTAAGCCACACAATTTTGTGGTCCATGGTAATGTAATTTCAGTTAATGAACTACGATTGTATTCTAATCTAGGGTTAATGGATTAGGTGTTTTAGAGGCCACCAAATTATAAGTATAGAGTATTGTAAACAATGAAGTTGATTGGTGATTAAGAAAAATAAAAAGTGTGGCTCTAAATAGTTGGTTTTCTTGGTTCGGGTTTCTAGGATAAATATCTATATAATATGTGATTTTCATTATTTTACTTTTATGCTTATGAAAAATCTATGTAGAATTGCATTATTGTATAAGGTCTAAAACTTACATTTGGTATCAAAGTTGTTATTGGCTTTAGGGGGATACTTTTGTGGCTAAGACTTTGATTAACTTTGGCCTGTGATAAATTGTGTTGCAAAGGGAGCTTTGTGGTGGTGATTCTTGTGTTGGAAAAGAATGGTGAACAATTCAAAAATAAAGATCAAGAACTTTAATGGGCAAATTTTTGAGTTGTGGAAGCTCAATATGAAAGTTATTTTGGAAGACAAAGAGCAATGGATCACTTTGGATTTGAGTACTACACTGATAAGGATGTCGATGGAAGACTAGACCTAGTTGAATTGAAAGGAAAGAACACAATATGCTTTTTCCTTTCATGGTCAATATTATTTAATGTTTCAGGAGAAGCTACAATGAAGGCATTATCAAACAAGTTTGGGGCTTTGTATCAATCTAAGTCCCCAATGAACCAACTGTTCAGATGGAAGAAGTTGTATAACCTAAGGATGAAGGATGTGATGGAGCATATGAACACCTTCAATACTATGGTAAGTCATTTATTATCTCTTAATATTAAGATTTCAATGAAGATAAGTGTATCAGATTATTGTGTTATTTACCAGACTTGTGGGATATTATGGTCGTAGCCATAGGTAGTAATGCAACTACTTTAAGTTTTGATGATGTGGTCTCATCCTTATTGTCGAAGGAAATGGGATGAAAAAACATGGAAATTCAGATGAGCCCACATTATAGAAAATGTGAGGTCAAGTAATTCAATTAACTAATTATGACTTTGATGAGCCCCTTAAACTTATTACATAAATAAAAAAATTAGGATTGGATCTAACAACTCTGGTAAAGAATCAAACATAAAATAAATCAAAATATTGAAGACAAATACTGATGAATAATTTTGCATAAATATATTTGAAATTTTTTATAAACAATATGATATAGCAAAATAAAAAACAACACCATACACACCCCAATAAAATTGGGTTACAAAAAAGATATTTTATTTTATTCCTAGCCATAATAGTTAATACGGGAATCCCACCGAAACCAAGACATAAATGTCATTAATGGCTATGCCGTGTCAATTCATAACATCCTTACTAAACCAATTGTAACTTTATACAATACTTGGGGGTTATCATAATATAGAAAAACCAATTGTAACTTTATACAATACTTGGGGGTTATCATAATATAGAAAGAGAAGAGAGAATACTATACCCCTAACCATGCTAGTTAATATCATTGGGAGCTAGACATAACCAAGACATGAATGTCGTGGATTCACATGCCATGTTTTTAAGACATAGTTCAAATGTGTTACTAATGTGGATGTGAGCTAATTTGAACATGCTTAGGAATCTTTGTATGGGATTTGTGTGAAGAACTTTTTTTACGATTGGAATTTTACTATGACGTTTAACTTTACCTTTTTATTTTTTCTCTTTTTTGACATTGATTATTCGTAATTAATTCATTATGTTCTATAGTTGAACTTAGCCGGTGTTGTATGTTGAACCTTTTTCTTTGGACAATTTAGGTTTTGGAAATTTTATAAGTAGGCTTTCCTTTGAGCTATCTCTAACCCTAACATTTTTCATGCTTCCCGTTGCATGAGGAAACGACTTTCCATTCTCCTCCACTAATGTAGCCTTTGGTGATGCCAAGACAAGCGATAACACAAATAGAGATGAGGAAAAACAATTTTTTAACAATCATTTTGCAAACATCAACACTCTCTCTTACAATTTCACTCTCTCTCTCTCTCTCTCTTAAAATTAGGAAATTGAGTCTACCCTAAATTTAAGATTAAATCTTCCTAGATAAGGCACTACATCCAATTCATGCAAGATCATGCTTTAATTGGGAAATTTTTGGGCTTCTAGCCCACAGAACATGCTCTCATCAATTGGATTGAAAACAAATGGAAGCCTAAATGAAAAATAGATCTAGAATTGGGGACCAAAGGCTACTTCACAATGATATTTTCTAATATGGAGGATTTGACTAGAGTAATTGAAGGAGGTCCATCTCCATTTATGGACTGAACTATTATTTCGAGATAAAGAAAGCTTTATGGAAACCCTAGTGTGGATCATAATATACTCTCTGCCAAAGGAATTTTAAGAGGAAGAAACCTATAGGAAACACCCTTATTCACTTTGTAAAATATTCATAATTCACCAAATGAGGTAGTATAAACTTGTGTCTACATGGATATCTCTCAGCCTCTCCTAGCCTCCATTGATCTCTATTTTAGGCACGAGCTTTGGCAACAACCATTGGAATATGAACACATCCCTTTCCACAATGGAATTTCCATGAATCATATTAGAGGGCATTTTAGTCTAAAAAATCAAGAAATTAATAAAAAAATGCCATGTAGAAATTTTTAATTTTAATTTACTTTTATCTATGTTCCACAATATTTATTAGCATAACATTCAATAAACTTTTTTAATATATTATTTCTATTTTTTTAATTTTATGGAATCCCTAAATATATGGCACTTTTATTAAAATAACTGTTATATATATTTAAATATAACTAACTATATTTATATTTATAATTATTGTGTATATATCGTTTATATTTATTTATTTTAATGTTTTTTTTAAACTATATTGTCTACTGAAGCCACAATTTCATGGAAATATATTTTTTTGGGTAATCTTTCTTTTCTAGAATACGTTTTTTAACTATTTAATTATTTTATATTTAACTATATATTTTATATTTTTGGTTGGAATCTAGTAATTTGTCTTTTTAAAAAAAATGTTTTTAACTTATATTAATTATATTTAACTATATATTTTATATTTTTTGGTGGAATTGGTAATTTGTCATTCTTGGAATACCTTTTTAAAGTATTTTATATTTAATTAAATATAATTTTTGAGATTCAATTGTGTTAAGTAAGTCATTCATATATGACCACTCATTGCATCGGGTGATGCTTAGAGGCGTGAAGAAGTGAGATTGAAACTAGTGAAATGAATCACATAGGGGCAATCATCACTTCTGGAGGTTGCACCTGGTAACCATGACTTCTTTGGAGGTCACCCATCCAAGCCCAGTAACCAGGACTTCGTGGGAGGTCACCCATCGGAGAACTCCTCTGGCTCAAGTGCCCTTAACTATGCAGTTTTCCCCACAATCAAGCCCACTTAGCTTGCTACCCCATTTGCAAAACCTTAGCAAGTATTGTGCCTCATGAACCATTCAAGTAGAGTTCCCTTTACTCTTTTATATTTAACTATATATTTTATATTTTTGGCTGGAATCCGGTAATTTTTCCTTTCTGGATGGAATACATTCTTTAACTATTTAACTATATTTTATTTTTAAAGATTTAATAAATTTATATTTTACATTTTATATTTAACTACCTTTTAATTATTTAACTATTTTATATTTTACATTTACCTATAATTGTCTATATTTATATTTTATATTTAACTATTTATATATATTTTATATTTAACTAATTTTTTTGGTGTTTTTTTGGCCATGATTATTAATGTCAAATGAGCCCATATTCTAATTTATATTTTTTCACTAATATCAAGATTTACATTTCATTAATAACTTTTTCAATATTCTAATTCATATGGATAAGGTAGGTAAATAACATTAATAAAATATTTCACGAACCCCCAAATTAATAATAAAACATTTTATCGATACCTAAATTAATATTAAAATATTTCACGGATACCAAAATTAAACAATTTAAAATTATTTAGGACATGTACTTCTTTTTAAATTTTCATGGGCACTTTTAGGCTGAAATTTATGTCTTTAAAAAATTCCCTCTTCACATCATGGCAATGCACCAACCTAAGGACCCACCCACAAAGCCATAAGGCTTCACTCCAGTCAATTCCAATCAAAAGCATATAAAGGCTTCAACTACTTCTGTGATCCAAGACTCCATACCCAAAACAACTTTGAAGTCCTCAATGACACATCCTTTGACCTGTCTCTCGTAGGGAAAATTTGGGTTAATATTGACAAGTGGGCTAATTTTCCATTTTTTTTTCCAAAAAAAAGATTAGTGGATTTCCTTTTTTACTAGAAATGATTTTCTCAAATTTTATAGCATAAAATTATTTTACCTTAAAATTTACCAAAATTTTATCAAACTATATCATATCATTAGAAATTTTCTTTAACTTCTCCTTCATAGAAAAACATTAACTTGGGATAAGCTTCTCTCCAGGGGTTCTGTTCGTCAATCATTCTATTTCTTATCCTGAGAAAATTAAAAAAACCTTGAACATATTTTCCACTCTTGTCCTCTCGCTGAAGATCTTTGGAACGAGTTCTTCAATATCTCTAAATGATCTTTCTAACTAGAGACTTGCTTTCTAGACTTGATTAGTAATTGGCATCTTTCCCCATTTTGCAATCCCATTCTCAATAGAGCTTGGATTCTTGCACCTATATTTCTCCTCTGGATTCTTAGGAAAGAACATAATCAATGCATGATATGCAACTCTTGGGACTCCAACCTCTCTCTTTGGAATACCTTTATTTGTGATCTCAAAGAAACCATCTTTATCTCCAATTGGTCGACCACAGATTGAAAATTCTAAGACTCTAAGAAACATATTCTTGCTACTCTCAATATACCCTATTCCCATACCCAACTCCCATCTCCCCCTCCCTCACCTCACAGTGGTCTTCCCCTCCTCTTAATTTTATCAAAGTAAACTTCAATGGTGCCTCCAAGGAAAACCCTAGTCCTGTAGGCTATGAGGCTACGGGGTAGTCTTTCGCTGATAAACATGACACATTGTACACCTGTATTTTGGTTACAATGGCCACAACATTAATAATGCAACATAACTTAAAGCTCTTGAAATGGGATTGATAATTTCCTCCACCCTCAATTTCTCTCACCTAAGCCTCTCATCTCCTTATTACCTTGATTACTAAGCTCTTCCATGGATCCTCCTCTCTCAAAATCGCTAAAAGTTGGAGACTTGAAATATTCCTTAATATCATTGAACAAGTTCTTCCTCAAATCTTGTTGACAATCCCTCACATATCCACCAATCGGTTGTGCTACACTCACTATGTTCAACCATTCTTCTTGGTATTCCTCCCCCTTCATAATTAAAATATGAATACCAGGAAATAACAACTCAAGATATCAATACCTTGATGTGGTTGGCAAGCAATGAAATAAACAAAGATGGGATATAGTAATGTTTTCTTTTACTTCCAATCTTAGTTTAATTATATTGTTAGCATAGAATCTACAACTCAACAAGGTTGCTATTTTTTTCTTATGTTGCTAGTCTCCACTTGAATGGGGCAGCAAATGGAAGCCAAAAACAATATATTTTCTAAATTGATGTAAAATTTTTCTATTGTAATACAAAAACAACTTAAAAGAAATGTTATGTATTTTAATAATTAAAAAAAGCCAATTAGATCTATTTGCTCGATGAGAAAAATGATTGAGACAATCTCTACTAAATTCAATTTTAACAAATAACATGAAAATTTAGGTATAATACCTTTAATTCTTATTATTGAAAATAAATAGTCTTTTTGTATTGATTATATTATAAGTATATTTAAAATTTGAATCATATTATTTAAAAAAAATTACTTTCATTTTCACATTTCTAAATTTTTATTTTTAATTTTTCCTCGAATTTGGATTAGCTCATAATAATGGTCATAAATCCATGATTGAAAGCCTTCTGATAGTCCATAATTAAAAGCATTTTGATAATAGCTTTGGTTGGGCTCATAATAATGGTCTTAAGGTCATAAATGAGAGCATTTTGATGTCACATATTTAATCACATCTCCAAATGCGTACTTATATTTATCACTGTGCGTGCCTTACATTTTTAAGGTGCCTTTTTAATGGAATCTTTGTTATTTAGTTGTTTGCCACACTCAACATTGAGCAAGAATTGTGCATAATACAAATGTAATTTTTGATTATATTTTGTATGTTTTACGAAATATTCAATTTGAAGTTGCATGTTATATGATTGTTGAATAATGTTATATATTTGATATATTTTAAAGAAAGATATTTAAGTTGTTGTTGTTGTTTTTTTTTTTTTTAATATTATTTTATTAAATTTAAATTAATTAGAAAGAATTTGGAAAAAAATTAATTTTAAAATTGTGAATATTAATTTTTTAAGTATAAAATTGAATTTTTAAAAGTGTTAATGACTAGTTTTTAAAAGTGTGAATTATGATTTTGAAAGAGTAAATTTTGACTTTAAAGTGTGAATATCATTTCCAAAAGTGTAAGAAAATAATATTCAATAATTTTATTTAAGGTAATAATTAATAATTAAAAATATATCATTATCTTATGAGTTCTCACTTGATACAAGTTATTAAAAAATTTCAAATATATAAATTTTTTATTCAAACAAACTCTCATTTATCAACATCACTCTTACTCTCTCTTTTGTATTTAGTATATTCTCATTGCCTTCAATTGTTTCAAATCCCTTTCCATTGACTTTTATTATCTTTCCCTTCCATCTTATGTTATTCATCCAACAAGTTATCTTGGGATGCTAAAATTGTTCCCTTTTCTCCATAATGAAACATTTGTTTCTAAATTTTTGTTCATTTCTTCCATACCAAAAGGTCCCTCTACCAATAGATTTGATAGATGAGGTTTTCCTCTAAGTAATTTTGGACGACCATTGAGCAACAAATGCTGCACTTTAATAAGAGGTAACCATTTTTCATCTCGAATTGAGGCTTTATATTTCATCACTATTGGGATATTAACAAGCTAGATTTTGAAGTATTTTCTTTCTTGGATACCAAATATCTAGTCTCCATCAAACAAACAAGTGTGAATCCATAAATCTCTTGAAATCAAATAATTCATCAATTAGATATAAGATAAAGAAATCCTGGGCTTCACATATCCTATAAATTTCCATCATCTCTAACCATGAAAATATATCTTTCCACTTTATTGGAGTTGATAACCAAGAAGAAACCAATTTCAACAATGTCAAGCATCCTCTTTATTGTTATAAGGTATGACAATGTGAACATGATGACTTTTTTTTATCACCCACACAATTATCTTTTTGCAACAATAATATTGGGGGCTAATTTTCTATTTGAACTACTTGCATTATTAGCATTGACCCGAAAACCTTTCATATCAACTTGCTTGTATACCACACATCTTTCATAAGTTTCAATTTGTAATATATCAGCATGCAGCAAGTGGTTTAATGTTTCCCTATCATTCAACACCATACACACAATAAAATTGGGTTACAAAAAAATATTATGTTTCCCAACCATCATAGTTAATATAGGAATCCAACCTAACCAAGACACAAATGTCATTAATGGCCATGTCGTGTCAATTCATGACATCCTTGCTAAACCAATTGCAACTTTAATACAATACTTGGGGGGTTATCATAATATAGAAAGAGAAGAGAGAATACTATACCCCTAACCATGCTAGTTAATATCATTGGGAGCTATACATAATCAAGACATGAATGTCGTGGATTCCCATGCCATGTTTTTAAGACACTTCAAATGTGTTACTAATGTGGACATTATGTGAGCTAATTTGAACATGCTTTGGAATCTTTGTATGGGATTTGTGTGAAAAACTCACTAATGTGGACATTATGTGAGCTAATTTGAACATGCTTTGGAATCTTTGTATGGGATTTGTGTGAAAAACTCTTTTTACGATGGTTAGGAATTTTACTATGGCCTTTACTTCTACCTTTTTATTTTTTCTCTTTTTCACATTGATTATTTGTAATTAATTCATTATGTTTTATAAAGTTGGACTTACCAAGTGTTGTATGTTGAACTTTCTCTTTGGACAATTTAGGTTTTGGAAATTTTACAAGTAGGCTTTTCTTTGAGCTATTTCTAGCCGTAACATCCTTTATTCGTCAGGTTGGAGGAGGAAACGACTTCTCATTCTCCTTCCATAATGCAGTCTATGGACTAGAGATAACACAAATGGAGATGACGAAAAATAATCTTTCTAACAATTACTTTGCAAACATCAGCACTCTCCTTTACAATTCCATAGATATTTAAGCAGGTGCAACATGAAAAGCTAGAAAATCAAGTGGTTGTTAAATCTTGCCGGATAGGGCACTGCATCCAATTCATGCAAGACTATGTTCTAATTGGGAAATTTTTGGGCTTATAGCCCACATAACATGCTCTCGTCAATTGCATTGAAAACAAATGGAAGCCTAAATGACAAATAGATCTAGAATTGGGGACCAAAGGCTACTTCACAGTGATATTTTCTAATATGGAGGATTTGACAAGGGAAATTGAAGGAGGTCCATATTTCTTCAATCTAGAGGACTTTACCTTCATTTATGGACTGAACTATTTTTCCCAGATAAAGAAAGCTTTATGGAAACCCTAGTTTGGATCATAATATACTCTCTGCCAAGGGAATTCTAAGAGGAAGAAACCCTAAAGGGTATAGGAAACACCCTTATTCACTTTGTAAAATATTCATAATTCACCAAATGAGTTAGCACAAATTTACATGGATATCTCTCACCCTCTCCTAGCCCCCATTGATCTCTATTTTAGGCACGAGCTTTGACAACAACCATTGGAATATGAACACATCCCTTTTCACAATGGAATTTCTATGAATCATATTAGAGGACATTTTAGTCTAATAGTGGCTTGTAAGGAAAAATAAAGAAATTAATAAAAAATGCAATGTAGAAATTTTTAATTTTAATTTACTTTTATCTATGTTCCATAATATTTATTAGCACAAAATTCAATAAATTCTTTTAATATATCATTTCCAATTTTTTACTTTTATGGAAATCCCTAAATATATGGCACTTTTATTAAAATAATTGTCTATATATATTTAAATATAACTATCTATATTTATATTTTATATTTAATTGTGTATATATAGTTTATATTTATTTTTTTTTTGATGTTTTTTTAACTATATTGTCTGCTAAAGCCACAATCTCACTGGTAATATATTGTGTATAAAAACTTTTTGTGAAAATCACATGAAAGCAAAAATTGTGAAGCGTTTCAAACCAGCGAGTGTGGTTCATCATCAAGACAAGATGAGATCAAGGAACCTGTTTAAATAGAAAAGGAAATATGTTTAAATCTGATCAAGGAACCTTTTTAAAGAGATGTAGAGACACTTTCCTTTTCTATTTAAATAGGTTCCTTACTCAGATTTCTCATCTTGTCCTGATGATGAACCATACTCGCGGGATCGAAACACGTCACAACATTTTCTTTCACGTGATTTTCATCGAAATATTTTATACACATTTTATGGATCACAGAAGCCAAATTCCTAATATTGAAACCATGCTCGGTAGGGTCTTGGCACTTAAAGTTTATCAATTTGAAAGAGCACATTTGCAGGTATCTAAGATGAAATCTAATCTAACCTTTATAAAGAGATATAGAGACACTTTCCTTTTCTATTTAAACAAGTTCCTTGATCAGATTTCTCATCTTGTCCTGATGATGAACCACACTCGTTGGTTCGAAACACGTCACAACATTTGCTTTCATGTGATTTTCATTGAAAGATTTTATACACATTTTATGGATCACAGAAGCCAAATTCCTAATATTGAAACCCTGCTCCATAGGGCCTTGGCACTTAAAGTTCATCAATTTAAAAGGGCACGTTTGTGGGTATCTAAGATGAAATCTGATCTAAAATTTTTAAAGAGATGTGGAGACACTTTCATTTTTTATTTAAACAGGTTCCTGGATCATATTTCTCATCTTATCTTGATGATGAACCACACTCGCTGGCTTGAAACGCGTCACAACATTTGCTTTCATATGATTTTCACCGAAAGATTTTATACACATTTTATGGATCAAAGAAGCCAAATTCCTAATATGGAAATATATTTTTTTGGTCCAGTAATCTTTCCTTTCCAGAATACGTTTTTTAACTATTTAATTATTTATATTTAATTATAACTATTTAATTATTTTATATTTAAATTTTTTATATTTAATTATATTTAACTATATATTTTATATTTTTTGCTGGAATTGGTTATTTTTCATTTTTGGAATACCTTTTTTAAGTATTTTATATTTAATTAGATATCATTTTTGGGATTCAAGTTCGCTAAGTCATTCATATATGACCACTCATTTCATCGGGTGATGCTCAGAGGGGTGAAGAAGTGGGATTGAAACCAGTGAAATGAATCACATAGTAGCAATCATCACTTATGGAGCTTGCACCAGGTAACCAGGACTTCGTTGGAGGTCACCCATCCAAGCCCCAGTAACGAGGACTTCGCCGGAGGTCACCCATCCGAAAACTCCTCTAGCAATTTTCCCCACAATCAAGCCCACTTAGGTTGCTACCCCATTTGCAAATCCTTAGCAAGTATTGTGCATCATGAACCATTCAAGTAGAGTTCCCTTTACTCTTTTATATTTAACTATATATTTTATATTTTTGGCAGGAATCCCGTAATTTTTCCTTTAACTATTTAACTATATTTTATTTTAAAGATTTAATAAATTTATATTTTACATTTTATATTTAAATACCTTTTAAATATTTAACTATAATTGTATTTTATTTTTAATTATTTAACTATTTGACGTTAACTATAATTGTCTATATTTATATTTTATACTTAACTATATATATATATATATATATATATATTTTATATTTAACTAATTTTTTTGGTGTATTTTTGACCATGATTATTAATGTCAAATCGGCCCATATTTTAATTTATATTTTTTCACTAATATCAAGATTTACATTGCATTAATAACTTTTTCAATATTCTAATTGATATGGGTAGGTAAATAACATTAATAAAAAATTTCAGGAATACCTAAATTAATAATAAAATATTTGATCGATACCTAAATTAATAATAAAATATTTCACAGAAACCAAAATTAAACAATTTAAAATTATTTAGGACATGTACTTCTTTTAAATTTAAAAGATTCTGATTGGTTTACATATTATGACAAGGAAAGTACCTGAAAATTTCATGGGCACTTTTAGGCTGAAATTTGTATCTTTAAAAATATTCCCTCTTCACATCATGGCAATGCAACAACCTAAGGACCCATCCACAAATCCATAAGGCTTCACTCTAGTGAATTCCAATCAAAAGCATACAAAGGCTTCAACTACTTCTAAAATTGATCCAAGACTCCATACCCAAAACAAATTTGAAGTCCTCAATGGCACATCCTTTGACCTGTCTCTGGTAGGGAAAATTTCAGGGGCTAATATTGGCAGGTGGGCTAATTTTCTATTATTTTTTTCCAAAAAAAAGGATTCGTGGATTTCCTTTTTTGCTAGAAATGATTTTCTCAAATTTTATAGCATAAAATTATTTTACCTTAAAATTTACCATTTTTTTTAAAAAATTTGGTAGTACCTTTCTATTTTCATATTTTTATAGAGCAAGTTGCTATACATATTGTATCATTTATGGTAGGCCTGAAGGAAACCAGGTCTGTTGGCCACTGCAGCTAGTTAAAAGCTAACCAAAACATGAGTTGTCTTTTTCTTCTAATTACAGCTTTAATTACTTTAGTATGTCCATAACATTTGCAGCTAAAACAAAAAATAT
Source organism: Pinus albicaulis (assembly GCA_034641835.2). Lineage (NCBI taxonomy): Eukaryota > Viridiplantae > Streptophyta > Pinopsida > Pinales > Pinaceae > Pinus > Pinus albicaulis. The sequence continues at coordinate 1,153,988,208 of CM076582.1, read as the reverse complement.
TACTAATATCCGCCAAAAACATGAGAATAAACTATTCATTTAAACAGAAATCCGATCAGAAGAATCCACAGGGGCTGGGTCTTTTGTTGTAGTGCCCACCAGTTCCCCTCGTTGCATACTTTGAAGCCGTCACTCTATCTTTCCAATTCTGTCATTTGTCTGGATTTGAACCTTCACCATCTCATGTATGTCTTGTTTCATTTGTTGAAGTTCAAAAAGCATAGAAGAATTGTCTTCCTTTTCTTCCATGCTAGCCATTGCCTTTGCGAGAACACATTTCATTTTCCAATATGTCTTGACTGATTGCTGGAAGAGGGATAGACGACCTCTGGTGCTTCCTGGGTCTGATATAAAGTCCATTTTGGCAGTCTATTCCTTCATGTCTTCATCTTCACTATCATTTTGTCTTTCCCAACCATGTATTGTATTTCGTATATGAACCATCTTCCCAGATTCATACACATGAGCTATATTCTCCAGTACTTGCTCATTTGTCTTCCTTCCCCTTTTACTTCGTCCAATATATTTATTGCTTTGTCTATTGCGGTTTCCTCTACATTTTGGATTTTAACCATGATGAACCAACAAGAATATACACCCAGAAACCTGGATAGGAGCCCTGTGTGTAGAGAGGGATCAATAATATGAACCAAAGAAAATCTGTTGAATACCTATGGAGTCCACAGAATCCCCAGAAAATTTGCGAACAGGGTTTTATGACAGTCATAATTGTTAAGTAAAAAAACCGCATTGAACCTGTTTGAAAATTGATTTTTGCAGAGAGGAGACTGGTGCGAAAGACAGTTCCGCCACAGAATAAAGTGAAACTGCCCTTGACAATGCAGACCCAAAAACAAACCCTTACCCCACCTAGGAAAGCTGATATACCAATATTTTATCCCCACTAATTCTCCATATAACAGATTTTGAAATCCGACTGAAAACTGACTGGAATTGAGTTTATCAACCTTACCCAACATCAAGCAAGTACCAACGCAATACTGATAGACCTGATAATGAAAGTATTTTGATAGACAGGGACATACATTTTTCCAAATGCAAACCCATAGTAAATTTATGAAAAACAAGGTTAGACCGTCAAAATGAGACTGCATGTAATGAATCCTACCAATCCTATTGAGCCTGAATTAAAAATTAAAGGACTGAGCAATCATTGCCAGGTTTTTAATGAAGCAAAAAGGAAAAAACGAAGAGATACTGGCAGAGATCATACTAGTACCAAACATTCGAAGTTTAAAATATGGAGGACTGCGGAAATGAGGTTCAATTTTCAGACTAACAACCTCAACTTTTCTATAGCATCCAGAGAAATGAATTGACATAAAATTGGTCCACTTTGAATCCAAAGAAACCAAATAATGAATAGAGACACAGGGATGAAATTATTCTTTGTTTTGCAGAGTGGGGAAAGGAAAGTCGAATTGTAATATGAAGGGCAGTAGTACCATTACATACCAATTGATCTTCCTCCAATGATGCCTATTATCTTGCTCCTACAATTTCTCCAACGCGAACTGGACAGGGTTGCACTGGACTGTTACACTGCTCTTCCTTCGCAAGGAACTCTGCTCTGTAATACTGCTACTAACCAAGAGATTAGGTTTATGATAACCATCATCTCGCTGCCAACCCACCTTCCATAAAACTCCTGACAGATTTTGATGAGGATTGACAGCTCCCTGCATGCGTATTAATGTTCGGTAATGGAAAGGACCGCCACCACCCTGCCATCTTAACTTCATCTTTAAGGATTGTAGAGATCATCCACCACGTGGAGTCCCACACCCTGCCCTTCCTGCTGGGCACCCTGATCGAGGTTGAGATCTATATTTTTCTAAAATAATTTGTAATGGGTGAAGTTCAGCATTCCAAGCTTGATGAGACTAATTAATATCAAGTTGGCGCTCAACATTCTTGCAGCCCTAATTCGCCGAATAATTAGCTGCCTCATTACCTTCACGACGCACATGTTTGGAAATAATATATCTTATTTGGCGGAGAAGTTGGCCAATCTCTTCTATAAGTCTGGCTGTTCTCCAATTTTTACTAATTTTATCCCATTGAGTTCCTTGCTGAAGTTTTTTTAAGATCCCTACTATCATTGCTGAATGACATTCTACTATTATTCTTTGATAATTTTCCCAGATTGCTATTTCAAGACACTGTTTCACTGCCATTAATTCAGCTTCATTATTTGTGGCAAATCCAATTGGAAATGAGTATATTCTACAAACAATTCCAAGAGAATTTCTGAAATCTCCACCTATCCGTGCCTGTCCAGGGTTTCCTTTAGAAGCACCATCAAAGTTTAATTTCAAGAAGCCCTCCGGAGGTGGTTGGAAAATTGATGAAATTGACTGCAAATTAGGTTTGAACTTCCATAAGGATAAAGCTAACATTTGAGGCTTTAAATTCAGTTTTTCTAAAATTATAGCCTCCCTAGTATTCCCTTCCCAGTCATCATCCACCCAACGTTCGACCAATATGGTTTCCCGAATGTTTTCCACAATTTCCTTCCATGTTTGGACAACTTGCCTCTTTTCTCCTCTAAATATTCTATGGTTTCTTTCTTTCCATATCCGCCAAAGTATAAATCCTATGGATAATCTCCAAGCACGATTAACCACTTCGCTTTTATATCCTCCTTTTTTCCAATTGCAAATAGTTGCGTTGATGCTGGTGTTATCCCTATCTGTTTGTCCAAACAACATTTCATTGAGTTGCCAGATCTCATTAGAAAAACTGCAACTGTTAAATAAATGTTCAATAGTTTCCTCCTTCTGTTTGCACATCATACAGTATGAGGGGCCCTGAATTCCTCTATTTTGTAGATGATCCCATGTTAAAGTCTTCTTATGACTTAAAAGCCACATAAAGTACTCCACTTTAGGCCAAAATTTCGCACTCCATATTTTATTCCAGATTGGGACTGCAATATCCTGATGATTATTTGACTTGAGGTAGTAGGCTTCTTTTATTGTGAACATACCTTTCGATTTGTAACCCACTAGAAAATTTGGCCCAATTTCCGATGGCCACTTCGTCGCTATTCCGACACATAGTCGTCGCAAGAGCGACAGTTCGAGGCCGGAAAAAACGTGGTTAGCCATTATGTTGCAATTCCGATGCTTTACCAAAGTGTCGCAATTCCGACACTTTTTCCGACGTTTCCAAACAACCGTCGCTCTTCTGATGTTTGTAAACTGTCGCAATTCCGACGATATGCAGTTCGATGTTTTGAATGTCTCTCTTCCGACGTTCGTAAAATGTCGCTCTTCCGACATTTGTAAACTGTCGCAATGCCGACGATATGCGGTTCGATGTTTTGAATGTCGCTCTTCTGACATTTGTAAATTGTTGCCATTCCAACGATATGTGGTCTGACGTTTTCAACGTCGCACTTCCGACGCTTATTAAAGTGTTGCAATACCGACACTTTCCCAAAGTGTCGCAATACCGACGCTTTGCAGAGGCGTCGCAATACCGACGCCAGGAAGAACTGTCGCAATACCGACAAGCATTTAAAAATTAAAAAAAAAAAATGGAACGTCGCAAGACCGACGAAAAGGGAAAACGTTCACAGCGTCGGAAGACCGACGCTTATAAGGCGTCGGAAGAGCGATGCTTACAATGCGTCGGTATACTGACGACGGTTTCAATTTCAAAAAAAAAATGAAACTTTAAAACAGGGCATAAAATGGTTATAAAACCCATTTAAAATTATCCTTCATGCGGAACTTTACCTTCGTTCCCTTGTGGCTTAATCCTCATTAAAAGCTCGCATATCAAACACTTTCCATGTCCAACTTAATGAATCCTAATACTCGGCTTTATAACTTTGGAGGAGAGCATGAGTATTGAAACTGGGTATTGCTTCTCCAGTGAACACTTGATTAGTTTTTTTTTTTTTCTAAATTAAACTAATTCTGTTATGAAAACATAATTTTACAAAACTACCTCAGTTCAGCTATGGGAGCCTGAAGACTGGGCTTGATGTCCATGCTGTTAACACAAAATCGAACTGCCCAGAATGGGAAACCAATTATTTTTCGAGTTTGGTCACCGCCCTTGAGAGGGAAACCAGTGCGTTGGTCATTGCATACATCATAAAAACATGAAAAAAAGAGTGACTGGCAGCTGCTGCTGCTGTATAGAAACCAGTGGTAAACAAAAAACTTGCAAAACAATAAGACATGATTGACATATTGAGCCATGACGGAATGGGATTACTGTTCTGTATGTGGAGAAGGCGGCTCCTCCACTTTCCGGCATGCATACTGGTTATCCGGTTCAGCAACATCCCCTCCCTGTCCTTCTTCCTTGCTCTTGGAGTCTATGGTCACCTGCAGTGAAGGATTTCCAACCTCTGCTTTCTGTTTTGCTTCCTTGCTCTTGCTGTCTATGGCCACCTGCAAAGGATGTATGCCCAGGTCTAGAGAAGCAGGCCCAGGTATCCCAAACAGTCGCGTTGAAGTATATTCATCCAGAGCATGGCTGAGACCTGAGGGAGGGGGGATAGGATTAGGCAGGGGAGCAGGGCTGCGGGATATTTCCTCTCTCAGGGAGACTGTCACAAAGATAGTGATAGAAGGCCGGTTAGAGGAACAGTCAAAGCGGAGCTCAGCTCTTTGTGAGGTCTGGCAAAAGAAGGGATTGTCCGGAGCTCGCAAGCCAGGGTGAACAGGATTGGTTGGACCAGCAGAGGGAAACGGAGAAGACTGAGTAGCGTGGGTGGAGTCAGGAGGTCTGGTGCTACCTCTGTTGCTTCGGGAGACAGGAGAGTGCCTCCATTCAACACGCTCGGAGGAGGTTTTGGCTTCAGAGCTCGTGGAGGGGCGAGAGCGAACAGAACGACCACGACTCGCACCCCGTCGGCAGCGCATCATGTGCCTCAATTTGGGCATGGCGGACACTGAGTTAAGAGTAAAATTGAGACAAGAGGAGCTGAGCGAGGACAGAGGGAGTCTGCAAGTAGCGTTACAAGGATGAGGCGAACGGGAAAAGGAGTAGCAGAGATGACTTTGTGTGAAATGCGACCCCGGAGTGGTTTCCAAACAACAGTAAAGAGAGCAGTGTCGCCCTGTTTGTGTGCGAGCACTTGGCTCAGCACAGGAAGCAGGGCAAGCGCTCCACAGAGGGTGCAAACGACCGAGGCTATCAGCAGAGGAACAATTCGAATCGACCCGGGCGGAGTCCATGGTGAACCAGCAAAGCAAGAGATGAATAAGAAATCGACGGCAATGTTGAGTAAATGCAGGAGGGACATGCAGTTTAATGGTGCAATTAATGGAGCCGCAGGGGGCCATATGGCCACCCCATGCGAGTCTCCTTGGGATTAGGCCTGGGACAGAGATCCCATCAATATTCCCTGCCATCCGCATCCGGAACTTGACGATCAATGTGCACTAGCTTGATGCAGTTCTGTAGTGTATCTCTATCATGGATGATTTGCGGGGATCCATGTTGGAGAGTGTTGATGCTGTCAATTCCTAGATTAGCTAGAAGATCTGGTACTTTGTTTCCTTCCCTTTTGGTGTGGGTGAAGGAAATTTCTTGGTTGTTTTTCAACTAGCTGCTTATTCTCTCAATTCTGGAAGCCAATCGCCAGCTAGTGGCCATTTTCGTTGAGCTGGTACCATGAAGCATCTAGTTTGCCATGTTGATGAGAATCTGGGAGTCCCCTTCAATGAGGGTGGGGGAGAAATTATAGTGACGAATGAGATTCAGCCCCTGCCAAAGTCCCTCCAGTTCTGCTAAGTTGTTAGTGTCCCAACCTGAGGAGCCGAAGTAGATTGCAATGACTTCTCCTTTGGAATTTCTGAATATGCCCCCAAATCCAGCTTGACCTGGATTGCCTTTTGAGGCTCCATCAAAGTTTAACTTGATGATCCCAGGGGGAGGAGGAGTCCAGTGAAACGAAGAGACATAATTTTGTCGACTGTTGGGGCTGGTTGTAGTTGAAATTTTGAGCTGCCAGTTTTGCCATATGGAAATTTCCTTTGGTTGCTTGGGAAGGTCTTCATCCTGCCAGGAGTGGAGAGCAAGAGATTCTTGGAGATTGTTTTTGAAGTTAATCCATAAGGTGTCCAAGGGCGTGGCTTGATTTTTGAAAATTCGTTTGTTCCTCTCTTTCCAGAGTGTCCAGAAGAGAAGCCCCGGAATCATCTGCCAAAAAGCATTTAGAAGAGAGATGCTGTATGGACGGCTGGGCCAGTTGCGTATGATGTTGGTTAAGTCCCCCTTTGGCTTGATTTTTTGACATCTGAAACATATTTTCTCCCAAACGGTACAGGCAAGCTTGCAGGAGATCATAAGATGGTGGGTTGTTTCATTGCTTTGTTGGTAGTTTGGGCATTGCGAAGGGCCAGAGAATCCTCGTTTGAGAAAATTTTCCCAAGTGAGAATTCTTTTGTGGCTGAGCAACCAAAGAAACGTGGAGACCTTGGGCCAAGTTCCAGGATTCCAGACAAATTGCCATAGCGGATCACGAGGGAGAGGAACAAGATGCATGAGGGAGAAGGCCTCTTTTGTGGAGAACATGCCTCGGGTCGAACAACCCCATCTGAGAATGTCAGGATCTTCTGAATATCTGATTTTCCAGCGTTGTAGTTCCTCATTGAGCATATTCAGAGTTTCATCCTGTGCTTAAGGAATGATATGCACTGGGGATTGCCATTGTCTGTAGTCTTTACATCTGGTGGAGCTCCAAAACTGGCTGACTTTGACTTCCTCAGGTTCATTGAAATTCCTGTCGTGGAGGGTGAGGGTGTCCATCAGCTTTGGACTCTGCTGCCATGAGTCAGTCCAGAACCTAGCTGTGTTCCCATTGCATATTTCCCAGAAGCTATGTTGTAGTATGAGTGCATAATGCTGCTTGGCTGCATTCCAGATGAGGGAGCCAGTGCTTTCTGGGACTAGCCGGATGAGAGCTTCGGGAGGTCTATTATTTGCATACTTGGCTGTCCAAAGTTTAGCCCAAGGCGTATGTGGATTTGAGAGCCATTTCCACCAAAGACGAGCCCCCATGACTTCATTGCTGTGGAGAGGATCTCTAAGACCTAGCCCTCCTGCTTCCTTTGGGGAGAAAACTGTGTTCCAGTTGACTAAAGCCCATTTCCTATTTTGGCCGGAAGACCCCCAGAGGAATCTGCGTTGCAAAATCTTGATCTGCTTGAGAACCCATTTTGGCGCTGCAAGAACTGAGAAGAGATAGAGAGGCATGGACTGCAGTACGACCTTTATGAGAGTGAGTTTTCTTGCTAGATTGAGTGCTCTAAAAGTCCAAGAAGAAAGTATGGCTTCCAACTTTTCCAAGAGTATTTTCCAGGATGAGTGTTTGATAGCAGAGTCCACGAGCGGCACACCCAGGTATTTGCCTGGAAGGGAAGCTATGGAAAAACCAAGGATCCGGGCAATGCTGGCTTGGGTAAGGGGAGGAGTATTAAATAAGAAGAGCTGGGATTTGGAATCATTGACAGACATACTAGAGGCAGTTGCGAAAAAGGTTCAAGATGGCTTTAAAGGATCGAGCTTCCTGAGCAGAAGGATGGCCGAAGAGCATATTGTCATCAAAAAATTGTTGATGGGTTGTAGCAGAGGAATCATGAAGGGTGATGCCACGAAGGTGCCCAGTATTGACAGCATGATGGATAAGTTTGCTGAGGCCTTCAGCCATGAGGACAAAGATGAAAGGGGATAGAGGATCCCCTTATCTGATGCCTCTTGACGGAGAGAAAGGAGTGGAGGGGATACCATTGATGAGAATGGAGTATAAGGGGGAAGTGATGAGGCTCATTATCCATCTTATCCACATTTGATCAAAGCCAAAAGCACTTAGGAGGTGCTGAATATATTTCCAACATAATTTATCAAACGCCTTAGAGAGATCAATCTTGAGTAGCATACCTGGCTTCTTGGTACTCTTTAAGGAGTGAATTACTTCATGAGTTAGAATGATGCCGTCCATTATTTTCCGTCCCTCCACGTATCCAGTTTTCTCAGGCGAGAGTAAAATTGAAAGAAGGGGTTTGAGTCGATTAGCTATGACTTTGGAGATGAATTTATAGATGACATTGCATAGAGCAATGGGTCTATATTTTTCTGGAGTGCTAGGGTGTTCTTCCTTTGGAACTAGAGCTATGAATGTAGCGTTGAGTGATGGTAGAAGCCAATGTGAAGTTCTTGATTCCTCTACTAGCTGCCAGACTTCCACTTTGATGAGATCCCAGAAGTGGTGGAAGAAATTTGCGGTGAAGCCGTCGGGTCCTGGCGCCTTGCCTTCCTTGGATTGAGCCATCGCTGTTTCGACCTCTTGAAGGGACACGGGGCGTAGTAACATCAGATTGTGCTCGGCATTGACAAGCTTGGGAATTAGCTATGTTGTTTTATCAATGGCCGGTTGTCTATCTATATTGCGCTCTTCTTGCTGAATGCCTTTGAAATAATTCAAAAGAACTAGCTCAATTTCTTCGTGTTGCTCCACTTGCTCTCCTTGTGAATTAGTGATGTGAGTAATGCAATTTTGCATTCTTATTTGCACTGTGGACCTGTGAAATTTTTTTTTGTTCCTTTCTCCTTCCTTTAGCCAATGAGTTCTAGATTTTTGCCTCCAGAAGATTTCCTCTTGCTTGTGCCTCTCCTCCAGCTGTTTCTGTATGTCCAGTTCTTTGGACGCCAGGAGATCTGTTCTTCCTTCTTGGATGATTTTTTGATGAATTGCTTCCATTTCATTTTCAAGTTTCTTTATCTCTTGGAATATGTTGCCAAAGACGGAAGAGTTCCAATTTTTGATGAGGGATTTGAGATGTTTGAGTTTCTGCTGGAACTGGAACATCTTCGAACCCTTTGGTGGAGAGAAGGCTCTCCAAGCATCATTGACCAAGGATTTGAATGATGGATGAGAGAGCCAAAAAGCCTTGAATTTGAATGGCATTTTGAGCTATGTACCCATATTTTGCCAGTGCAACGCTATGGGCCAGTGGTCTGAGCCTGCAAATGGAAGAATCAATGCAGAGAGGTCCCCTCCGATATGAATGGCGTTGTCCGATATGAGAAATTTGTCCAATTTTGAGGCAATCTACTGGTTCCCAGTTCTCCTGTTGTTCCAAGTGAAGGAGCCATTTGAGAAGGGGAGGTCTATTAGCCAACTGTTGTTTATAAAGTATTTGAAGTGAGAGCATTCAGGATCCAGCCTTGGTCTTCCTCCAGTTTTTTCTTCTAGCTTGGTAATCATGTTGAAATATCCTCCAACAACCCAAAGAGGATACGATCTGTTGGAATTGAGGACTTCCATGGTATTCAATAGCGCTATTTTCCTGGTTCGATCCTGGGGAAAATAGACATTGGAGAGGATCCCATGTATATTTGTTCCTATGGGGTGAAAAGTAGCCTGAATGAGATTGTGCGCTGCATGGAAATTTTCTAGCATGATGGATTGAGTGTCCCAGGCTATCGCAAGTCCTCCTGATGAACCTGAGGCATCCACAGCCACTGAATTACATCTAGGCCAAGCTTTGGATAATATTGAGCCTAAAACCTCACTGTTACATTTTGTTTCTTAGAGAAAGAGAATATTAGGTTGTTCTTTCTGAATCATGTTTTTGATCATTTTGAATTTTCCAGGGCTATTGAGCCCTCTGACATTCCATGATATGAGTTTCATGGGGAACTATTGGCTAGGGGTTTCAAGAACCGGGTTAGCTTGGGGTATCGTCCGGAATTCACCAACATCTCCCCTAAAGTGATGGTGCGTTGCCAATCTGGTTTTCGGCCTCTCTTCTTGGATTCTTTTATGATTTTTAGGCTGTCCCAATGACTGCCCGGCTGAATGCCTAATTTCTTTTACTGTTGCACTTTGGATAGAACCCTTTCTAGGTTGTCAATTTGAACAGGATTGATCTTGTCAAACTCCTTGCGTCTGCACGCGTCCTCAAGTCCTAAGATATCAAGCTCTCTAAGTTCTAGACCTTCAGAATCGTCGTCCATGAAGCTCGGTTGGCTACCTTCGGGAGTTTCCTCAATTGTGGCTGAGGGGTTGGTATTTTTATTATCTATGTCCATGAAGCTGGGATTCCAGGTAAGGAGCTTGTTATTAGGAGGGGCTCTGGGATCGGTTACTTCACCGGATTGCTTCTCCTTCTGAACTGACTCAGGGTTAGGGGGATCGGAAGTGCTGGAGGGAACTGAAGTGGCAAGGGCTGAGACAGGGGAAAGAGGGTTAGATTCCAAGGTGGGGTTCGAGTTGGAGAGGACGGAAAAGCTGTTGCTGGTGGAAGGGCCGTTTGAGGAGGGGGGAGTAGATTTCTTCCCTCCCGCTGAGGGTTTCTTGCTATGTCTTCTGCGGGGGGGGCACCTTGGTGAAGCCATCTGGTTCTAATTTGTCCTCTGCCTCCTTATTCAGGGATTGAGCATTGAGAGGGCAGTCTATGAACAAATGCCCATGAGCATGGCACCTGCGACATCTAAAAGGAACATGTTCGTAGTCTAGAGGTTGAATCCATTCAAATTCACCATGATACAAACTTACCGCATCTGGCAGGGCGTTGTCCAAGTGCATGTAGATGCAGATTCTAGCATAAGAGGTATATCTGTGAAGCTTCGTCTCTTCAGCTATCTTAATGAAATCGCCTAGACCTTTGCCAATTGCTTGAAGTGAGTCTTCGTCCCAGTATTCAAGTGGAAGCGAATACAGTCGGATCCATACTGGAGCCCAATTGAAATTTTCTTTGTCTGGGTTGAATCTTTCGACCCAGTTCCTGAGATACAACCCTGCTGAGTTGAAGAAATAGGGTCCTTCGTCCATAACCTTATTTCGGTCCTCAATACAGTTGAAGATATCAATGAAAAAGCCTTTCGGTCCAAGCTGGAGAGTAACGTGTCCCTTGGGCTTCCATTTGGATGCGATCCAACCTTGCAGAGCTTTTTCCGTGGGCCAGAAACCGATAAATTTCCCTATAAGGGCATGATCCCTCATGTACTGGATCCGTGCATTTATGCGATGGCTTGGTAAATCTATTTTGGGTCTTTCCGGAGCTATAGGCTTGCATGTAGAAGATGTGGGTGCTACTGTGTCCTGGCTACTCTGCGTGATCGGCGTCTGAGATGCTGCCGATCCCTTCCCTTTGTCAGAGTTTTCAACTGTGCTGTCGTTTTTAGCGTGCGCTTCTTCATTGTTTGCAGGGGGGGTCGGCCGTCCCCCCCCCCCGAACTTGTCGCCATGGTTGAGCACCAGAAGCTATAAGCATTTCAGACTGGCGCCGTCAGGTTTGAGCGGGACTGCAAGGACGAGAGGGTTTCTGCAATCGCATGTGATAGCCCCTTCCAGCACACTAAAAAAACTTTAACGCATAGTTACTGCAAATAGATACAAGCAAATCCTATCAATTCCACCTTGCAACTCTAAGAGACATTGAATTAAATTTCATCTCAAGACAGGGCTTTGAGAGGACCGTTCTTCCATTGTATATTAAGTTCATCGTGAACACTTGATTAGTTACTGTAATGGGTTTTACATATTAAAATTGTATTCATACTGAGAGAAGCCAAAATAATAGAGATTAAATTTTCTAGATCCAAACAACCAATTTCCATAAAATCAAGAGAAAATTGGGTTAAAATAATTTAGCAAATTGATATTTCAAAAAATAATGTCAGGAACAAGAAATGTAAGCTACTTAAACCCTAACAAGCACTTTTGAATTGGATGTTCATGGCATGTTGTCCACCCCATCTTAGTTAGATTGGAATTACACCTTGCAATTTGATAAGAGTTTGTATTGCGTGATGAACAAAATGCAACTTTAATTGCAACCAAAAAAAAGGCAATCCTCTTGCAGAGTCCATAAAGGTGGTAGTTCTATATGGCCAGGCTTCACTTGAACAAACATGTCTACCATTACATTTTTAGTCTGCTCTTCCAGACAGAGCTGAGGCAAGGATGAAATGCATGCTCAAGAGTTCAACTTTCAGGGAAAAAACTTGAGAAATTTAAAGCACCTAAAATTCTCAGTAATACCTACCTTCATTGGCAATGGCACTTTTGGTACATATAAATAGTAGTAAAAACGATTAGATGAGAAATAAAGGAAGAAAAACTAGACTCAATGCCTGGCTTGGACCTGCAAGATAAGAAATAAAGGCACGTTGACAGGCCATCTCACATAGACCTGTTAGGACAATGCAATTTTATGGCAAACAATAGTGCAAGCCACACATCTCAAAATAGAACCCACACAATGCAACATGGCAAGCAAGAATGCTCGTCTTGTACAAGGGTAACCCAATAATCACTAGAATGTTATATCGAAATGTAATAAGATGTGATTTCTTGGCATTGATGAGAACACCCTAACGCGTTTATTCCATTTCCCAAGGTTATTGCTTTTTGAAGGAGTTGGACTAACAAAATTCGTTTTTATCAAATGTGCTTGCTCAACTTGTTATCCAGATGCCATAGTTCCAATATTAGTAAAGGAAAAATCCTGCAATATATCTGTATTAAAAAAAATGTATATAAGCTTCTAAAATACAGAAGTGGTTGGAATCCAATCTCCTTTAAGGCTAACAATTTGTATCTCATTCGAAGGGAAAAAATATAATGACAACTCTTGGTGTTCAAGCAGTCACTTAAGATTCTAGTTTTTGTACTACTAAAGAAAATACATTCTTTCTGCCATAGAGCCTAGGAAAAATTAAAATATTAACACTACAAGCAAGCCTTTCAAAGATTTCTCGGCCTACACAAAATCATTCAAAGTCTTCTGGGTTGTTTTCAGAGGTCGGGATGTACGCAGGAGGTAGAGACACATACAGGGAAAAAGATTCTGCCAATACCTTCTTCACTTCATGAAGCATCAAGCTTATATATGGTAGCATATCCTTTGGCTCTGAAAGAACACATGTTTCCAACAATCTGGGCTGCTTTCTTTTTAGTATCTGCACTTCTTTCCCTAAGACCGCGGTGGACTATAGGCACCAACAATGCTAGTGATGGAGCATCAATAATATTGACAAACGTTTTCTACAATGATGGTAAGAGATAAAGGGATACAAGATGTTGGTAATAAATAAACAACATCAAATATCACAAAAAATGGTATAGAAGGCCTGACACGAAACTTTAAAAATACCTGCAGAAGAATGTCAAGGGAATGCTTTGTGTATTCATTGGGATCTGAGATACTCAAGAGTAATGTTGAAACTAGTGCAGATATTTCAGGGTTCTTGATTACATTGCCAACCTGTTGATGCAGTTAGCACCAGTCAAATACCAATTATTTGAATAGAAGAATAAGCAATAAATATTGAACAAAATAGAGACGATTGGAATTGACACTCGGATACAAGGCATGTTACCTGCTGTAAATCCATCTGAGCAGTGGATTGAACCTTTGGGTGTATGTCTGTTAAAACCTGCAATGTCCATGACAAAGAATTAGATCACTGAACCAAAAGAATAAGATAATTAGGTAAAACAAAGATTGTGATAGTTTAGAACCCTAAGCAATCTCAAAGTTTACTTCAATATTTCTTCATTGATCCAAACCTCAGTCAGTTTAGGAACAATTTTTGGAAGACATTGTGATAGCTGTTGAGGTGCACAGTAAGCCATTGCTCCCAGTAGCTGGACACTTAACTTATGTAACAGAACAATGATCAAATAGTGCAGGTAATACAATTTCTAGCTAGGGATCAAAACCCAAACCCCTAATTTAGGCAGATTAGCGCCTGCGCGCACACACAAATAATATTATTCGTCTAGATGTGTATATAAAAATCCCATGAGTTCCATTGGGGAAAATACTTCATTTGAAAACATATTTGCATGTGCTATAGTTAGAAATATGCAGGACTGTACAAGCACACCAAAAATTTAGCCATATAGAAAATAAGTGTTTATGCCATAATTGTTGTGTTGTTAAAGGATGCTAGTTATATGAAAAAACAAGAAAAAAATATCAATTGTTTTAGTTCCACCACCTGTAGTTAAATAATAAAAGTTTTCTACATCTCCACCAGTTGTTGCATAAGAACAACACTTAAAAAATGCTGCCATGTAAAATAATACAAGGTAATTGTATTAATGTCCAACAAATGACCACAAAAGTAGGTAAAAGGGACTAAGATAGCACATCTAGTTCAGGTACAAAGTACAAGTGTAAAAGCATCTCCTCGAACAATGATGAAAGCATAAAAATATTAAGGTCTACAAGCAAACAAGAAACTAATTGCTAAATGTCTAGTTATGAGAGAGCGTAAGAGAAGAGAATGTGCACGAACAATAAAGATGATTGAGACTGGAAATCTAAGTGCTCAGTAAAACAGAGAGGACAGAGAGGATATCAAGGCCTGCTGTAAGGACAAACAAGGAGGCTCAGATATGGGCTTTCCCTCAACTTCATCAACCACTGTGAATGGACTGATCCATTGGTGGATGATATCCTATAGGGAGTGACCAATGCTCAAAGGCACCTGCCATATATCATTGGTGGTAACACAAAATGGAGGAAGTCCATTTCTTCTAACAGTCAAGGCCGTGGTCATATGGAGTAAAAAACCTTATGGATATGTATCTATCAACAAACACTATAAGATCCAACAGTTAGCAAAATTGGTTGAACATCCACCCAAGGCATAGTTCTGATGGGGAAGGCATTGATCATGGGTTCAAATAAAATTAACTGACTCAGAATAGCTGCCCTCTATCCAGATGTGTTGAGGAAGGAGAGGGGATTACACAAGGATTTCCTTTCAAAACAAAAAGCCATTGCAACTATAACCGTACAGTACCACAATAAACACTTTGCAACAATTAACCATGTGCTAATCTATAATTCTAAACTCAATCACATATGCATGAAAGAAAATATGAAGTTGTGTCAGATTGCATGAGTGAACGTCAGAGAGTTTTGAAGATTCAAATGGATGACCCTCACATAAATCTAGCACACCTCAAGACAAAGCCCTAGAATTCTCGCTGTAAGAGGAGGGTCCTGAAACGGAACGTAGAGTCTTGAAGGGTACACTGTAGGACAAGCTACGTTGTAGAGGCTAGAGTGAAGTAATCATACCTGCGCTAAACTCAAAGACATGAGTCACCAAGAAGTGCAACATGCCAATGGAGTTGTCCCTAAAGCACAACTGAATGGTGATCCTGCACAAGATGCCAACAAGATCTAGAGGATCTGATTTTTAGCATTTTAGAACACTATTTGATTTTTACGTTTTAGATAGTTGTATTATATAGTGTAGCTGAGACATTAAAAGTATCAAATTTCTGTGTGATTATAGACTGCATGATTAATTATATTATCTGGTTTCTCAAACTCAGTTAAGATTGAAACTTTGGGACTAAAATGAATTGTTCGTTACATTGTTGACTGGGAAACATATTCTGTATTGAAGTGTTATCTTATGAATTACTGACTATGGCTCTAATAAAGTTGTTACCTTGTGAATTGTTAAGAGGAAAATGTTGAAAAATACCTAATTGTGTGAGAAACCCTTGGGAAAAATTACCCTAGCACTCTACAATGGTATCAGAGCAAAAGTGATGCAGGGGCATTAGACACTAGCTAGAAATGTAGGAGGATTGTCCACATGTTGTGGCTAGAAGGGTTCGAAATTATTTAAATTTGTAATAGCAAGGTGTCGACACCTTAGCTTTCTATTGCGGTTAGAAGTAGTTCAGTAGTTGTAGAAGTCGAATAGTTTTGGTTTTGTTCATCTGTTCAGTTTCTGTTGTCAGAAATTATGTAATTAGGCTTTTATGTTTAGAATAAAAATGGTCCTCAGAGAGGAACCGAGGAGTCATACAGTGAAATATATATTG
Source organism: Pinus albicaulis (assembly GCA_034641835.2). NCBI lineage: Eukaryota > Viridiplantae > Streptophyta > Pinopsida > Pinales > Pinaceae > Pinus > Pinus albicaulis. The sequence goes on along the minus strand of CM076582.1, from coordinate 1,153,972,358 downwards.
TAACCCCGGACACAGTGAAAGGGGGGATTTTGACAGCGAAAGATTGAATTAAGAAACTGTATTCTCTGTTGAATAAGAATTAGCCTTATTGCCTATTTGTGTGTATGTATCGACATTCTCCGAAGAATGATTCTTTTGAATTGAGAACTCTGTGCATAAATTGAAGAAGAAAATTTGCTGTGTTAAATCTCCTGTAGCCCTCTTTGTCTGTGGTTGAGTGCCGGTTCTCAGTAATTAATCTGAATGTGTCAAATTGATATAGAACCCTTGTAAGAGGTCGAGAGTGAGTCCGTTGGTTGAGTGATTTTGTAGTGGTTCTCAGCCCAAGTGAGGGATATTGAGCCTTTGTATAAGGTTTCAAGCTCTGTGTGTTGGAACAAATATTTATAGGAGTGAAAACCTGCCATACTTCATTTGCCCAAATAACATTGAACTTTGTCGAAGGCGGCAAACCCTGCCCATTGAAGAAATTAACTTGTTTCATCGTTAGTCGAGCAATATTGTTTGAGGCTAGACCCGGAGTTAATGAGACAGAGTTTGTACAAAGAAATGCGTTAACCATACTAAAAATCCGGTTGTGCACTTTTCTATTCCCAGAGTGGGTTTCGGAACCCATTACCGCTCACGTCGCGCTGCCTTTGGGCCGGAGCGAAACCATTAAAAAAAATGCGATCCTATTATATGTTGCCACGTCACTGGGGCAATACCACCCCCATCGTGTTTTTTTGACGTGTTAAGGTCCGACGAGAAAAATAACGCGATATTGTTGTGCGTCGTCCGATCTGGAGGCCAAGAGATCTGACGATAATTGCACGTTCAACTACACAGAAGTTAACTCCAGGTAAAGACTGACAGTTTTGTGTTAATTTAACACTTTTTAATTATGATGGATGTGTGGGGCCCGTGAACCACCATACAATATGAATGTTGTGTTAATGTTATAACCCATGGTCAAATTTTATAAGTGCTATGCATATGTTTAAAGTCGTCGAACCGTTGGTTTAACGTTAAGTGATAAGGTCGGAGTATGAAAGCATTTTGTTATATTATGTTCAAACCTTAGAGAGTGGGTTAAGTTGTGAGTCGGGATAATACATTTCTTAAAATATACAAAGGGAAGGCTCCAAATATATATTAAGGGCTTTATAAACAAGGGACCAAGGTTATAATACAAAGTATATATATTATAGTCTTGAGCGTGAAATAAAAAAATAAATACAAAAGGCTCTATTTTTTGGGGTTTACATAAGGATGGTCAAATACATTCATTAATCAATTTCCAAGAATTTGATAAATGAATCAGAAAGAAGAAAATAAAGTAGAATTCCTTGGTTTGAGTAGAAGCCTGTATTGAGTGAAATTATTGACACAGAGAGAGACCAACTCTCCTTAGTGCCCGGATTCAAAATTTTGCTGTCAAAAAGTCCTGCCAGTGGAGATGGTATTTGAAAATTTGAAAAATGGAACCAATGAAAGAAAATTTTTGGGAAAACTATGCAGAGTTTTGGAAGCAGCAAGCAAAGTCTTGGAGGACGCTAGAAAAGAAACACGCAGAAAAAATCAGAAAATTAGAAGAATTTAAATGTTGTAACATCTAAGAAGAACAAAATGGGATGACTTCTGAAATAGTGGCAAGAAAAGCAATTCAAGCGACACTGATCATAAGCTCAATCTTGACAAACAAGGTATAAGAAAGGTTGAAGCAAAGACGAAAGCATGGAAATGAATGTATCCCCCTAAACAGGAGGAAAATCCTGAAGAAGACACCATGGCTAGAGGTAGCAGTTCTGAAGGTGTAAGAAGTCAGCTAAATCTCATAGAACAGGATGGACTTCCCAAGGAAGGGAATACTCTTTCTGATAGTAACAACATCCTTCCAATTTCAAATATGCAGGGAGGTAAAGATAATTTTGTCAGCAAGGACTCTCCATACATCTCTTGCAGTAATTCCTTAATGCACATCTCAACCTTAATTGTAAGAAAAAAGACAAAACGATCCACTATTAAGAATATTATAGGATCCACTATGAAGTTGCCAAACGATGATGAGCTTAGTGTAACGGAAATCAAATTTTATGAAGGGATGCCTTCAGGAAATAAAATATTAATATATTCAGATCATAACACTTGCGTTGAAAAAGTATTAACTATGATGAACGATGGTTTACAAAGGATGCAGTGCCATGTTGCCAACTGAATAATAACAGTGGACAAGAGACATCTACTTTTAGGTTTTTAAATTTACATGACAAGAAAGTGACAAATGCAGCTTCCAGTGGGGGACAGTCTGATGACATTCAGGACCAAACATCCATATGAGAAACTAATGCAGTTGATTTGGGCATTAGGAAGACATGTAGCCTCTTTCCAACATCTAAACTATCACAGAGTAATCAATCGAAGTTATAGATAAATCCAAAGAAAATGTTGAGTCAACTTATATGAAGAAAACCAGCAAATTGGTTCTATGTTCAGAAAGCGAGCAATTGATCTAACTATGTTGTTGCATTGAAATCAAAACCTATGAAAGAAATACGTATCAGCCAAAAGGAGTAAGAATTTTATTGTATATATATTCAAATAATTTCAATGCATCACTAGGATTCCTCTAATCCTTAAGCTCTGTTATTATGATTACAAAGAATTGAATGCTATATGATGCTATATTTATGATCTGAACTCATGTATACAAATGATGAATATATAAAGTTTTGAAGTGTATGTGTCATCAAATGAGGAAAGCCCTTGAAGCTCTTCAATAATATGGTTGGACATAATCATATTTATCAATAATATGTTGATCAAACGAATATCCACAGTCTCATAATGATATCAGTGTAGCATCAATTCCTCGTGATCTAATCGTGAGAAAACCCTTTATTTTATAACTTAAATGATAAACCCATTTTTCCAAAATAGATTTATTCCCTAGAGTGACGAGTCTAGCTAACTTCCTGTCATGACTAGGCCACAATGGCATCCAGCCTAACAGGTGTTTTAAACCAAACAACACCTACACTGTCTATTGACACACATGAATACGCACAGAAGACAATACACAAGAACAATTTCTTACCCTTAAGCTACCCTTCTTCTTTGCAGATCTATTGACATCAGCAAAGCGGTATTCATGCATAATCCAATTAGTCTTGTTTCCTTTAGGTGCTTTTCCGACATAGAAAACCAGAGCCTTATTTATTCCAACATGCCTGTTGCTGCTCTTAGCAGTGATGGGTTTATCTGCACCTGTGGATTTCCAGTATCCTGAGCCAACAACCTTGTTGGGGAGAGAACCATTTGGATACTTCCTGTCCCTGGGAGTGAAGAAATACCACTCCTTTTCTCCAAACAGTGCCTTTTTTGCAAGAATTGGAAACGTGTATTAGACCAGAGCAAATATAATTTATAATAACTAAAAGAAAATAGGAATGAAAAACAAGCATTTCTCATTGAAGGAACATGACATGGGCATAAATATGAAAGAACACTATAAAAATATGACAGAAGAAAACCGCTGTCCATATGATAGTCCATACCCACAAATAAAAATGAGATGATTCATTTTGAGATTGAAGGTTTCCATATCAAGCAAAGAGACATATCCAAGTATTAGTCCTAAGACATGGAAGCGCATTCATTTTTGGATTTGGGACATTAAAGAGTTCATTTTTGAGAGGTATAGAAAACTCGCGCACATTTATGTAATGCCCATCTTACACTAGCAAAACCCCAAATTTAACAGATTAGCCTTTATAGGCAGTGTAACCTAAAAAAGGCATGTTCAGCAAGAACCAAACTCAACCAAAGTTGTAACAACATCAAGAAGGACTTGCAACAATATGAAAGATAGGCCTTGCTTCAGATTTTTGTTTGGTCAGATAATCCTTTGGAAGTACTTAGCTCAGTTACTTCAATTTCATTTGAGGATCCAACATATTCTGCCTTAAGGGATCATTCTCTTACTACTGATGAGATAACATTACTATGAGATAATTTGCGGGTTTTGGGGAAAAAATAATTCAAGCTTTTGTTGAAGCGGTGTTTGCACATCTGGAAGGCCTTATCTCCTCAAGTGAAAAGTAATTTTGGGGTGATGATGATGAGCGAATTTTGAGTCAAATGGAGGAATTGCATTCTATTTATGAATAGAAAAATAAAAAACAAAGAAATCACAACAATGATTAATAATTAATCTAAGGGGATAGAACTGGAACAGTTTGCAGACAGTAGTTAAGATCTGCTTAACTTTGAAGACGGGATGAGATGCATTTTATGGAACTGCATTACCAAAAAAAAGCAGAGGCATTCATATCTCGAAATTAGCTTGTTGTATTCTTCGCAACGGAGGGAAGGATGTCATGCAGGGGACTCAACTCAAAGGAAATTCTTGTAATCAAGCTGGCCTTTACATTCTTAGTTTCAGACGTAATTGATTCTTGAGAGATTCTTTGTTAGGTCAACACCATTCTTAATATTTATAAACATGCTCGTGGCAATGTGTCAACACAATAGGTGGTTTATCCTATAGCTTAGAAGCTTAAATGCTTATCAATACGTGGTCGAATGGCGTTGGAAAAAAAAAGCCCAAGACGGTGTCGGGTTAATGAAAAGAGAGAAATTTCAATTGTAATGGGATCACTTCGAATGAAATTTAGAAATTTTTTCTGGGTATGCTAAGTCTCACCTCAGCAATAAGTGAAATAATCGATTCAAGCTCCAGTGGGTTCGAGAAAAGGAAATGATTAATTTATTGAAGGGTTGTTGTGTGAATTTGGGTCCGTTTTAATTTTAAATAAATAAATTTGAGCAAGAAAACTTAGGTGTAAAAAGAGAAGAGTAGTTTTTGCAGAGTGGCACAATGGAAGTGTTAAATATTGAAAGTTCTGCATCATTAATTTGTTATTATTATTATTATTGTGAAGTGGAGGAGCAAGATGTGGGATGGCAAAGAAAAGGTGATTTGGGTGTTGGTGGCCATATAGTTTGGCATCACTGTTTCTTAATTTGATGAGTATCACATTGGAGAAGCAGATATACTAACTAATGAAAATGGTTTCCATTTTCTGTCCTAAAATAGCAACAGTCTTATGCCACATATGCCTCAAAACCTTGCATTCGATCACCAGCTAAGGCTGCCGATCATATAACAGAAATGATTAGACTAGTGTAGAAATTATCAACTCTCTAATAGTGCTTAGAGAAAACTAAGCACTGAATATATGAGAAATGACCAAGCACTCACTCATATAGTCTCGTATGAACAACTTGGTCATTTCTGCAGAAAACTAAGTGATTCCTAAGTTTATCTGAACACTCTGCTCACACTACCCACCCTCTTGATTGGATGATCCCTACAGTGCCTTTGCATTAGCAAGCATTCACATCCATAGATATTAATGGAGGACCATCATATGATTTGCAGTGAACCTTCTGAGTCATATATGGTGAGATCAGACACCATCTGCTCAAAGTGGAGTGGGACAATTGAATTGCAACAATGAAACTAGTAGCTTTTAGTTTAGTGGGATGGTACATTAGTGATAAACATGCTATATTGGATGAGATAGACGCCCTTATAGTTTCTGAAATCTAGCATTCACTTCCATAGATGTTAATGGAGTACCATCATAGGTTTTTCTGTGAACCTTCCAAGTCATAGGTGATGAGATCAGATACCATCTACTCAAAGTGGAGCGGGACAATTGAATTGCAACAATAAAACTAGCAACTTTGAGTTCAGTTGGATGACACATTGGTCATAAACATGCAATATTGGATGAGATAGAAGCTCTTATGGTTTATGAAAATGTGGCCCTTGGCCCAAGCCTAAAACGCTGAGGTGGAATATATTTCTGGCAATGAGAGACCGGTCACCTCCATTAAGAAGTTCTATACTTCTCTGTCATTGAGCCTTTGGTTAGTATATAAATGACTTGGGGAGTACTAGTCATCTCAGGTAAGATAGTTTCTGTAACAGGGGATTAAAATGCCAGTGGTAGACTTCAACACATTTATTCAATGCTTATGTGGACGCTGGTTTGAATTCCAAGCCAACAAACATTGTTTGTTATACAAGTAGATGAGAGTGAGTAATAGAAGAAATGGTAGTCTAATGAAGAAAAGGTAACTAAGGTATTGGATTAGAATGTTTTTCTTATTTGAGAATAATCATATGATTGACTTGCTATAAAAACTGATGATAGAGATAAATGGTGGTTGTGATTGAAAAAACTATGCCAATAGTAGTCGAAAAAATTATATAGCCAACAAGACTTTGTGATGCTTTCAATTAAGGATGCTCCAAACCAACAAAATTCATATATCAATCCAATTATTAGTCCCAACTATGCCCATATTATGGAGTCATGCTCAATTCATACATCTTTTTCTGGTTATAGCATAGTTTGTGTTTGTTGATGGCATCCAAGCTAAGTAACTAAAAACACTCCAGGAGGACCCCTGAAATGTTGTTTGCCAAATCATAAACAGATTCCGGTGTGCCACTACTTTGAAATGTTGAAAAAGTGTTTTGGTGAAATTTTGGCTTTCTAAAATGTTTTATCAGTTTCTTGAAATGCACAATATTTCTGTTCCATCTTGAAATGTTTTACAAATTTTGGAAACATTTCAACAATAACCAACAACTTTTTAGGTAGAAAACTAAGCAACAAATTTAAAACACTTAGGAATCACTAAGAAAAAAACTCTCTGTAAATTTTTGTAGATGTTCTATGCTTGATGCAAATTTTTGTTATGTTTCTATTATAAAGATAACATCAAGTATAGGTTGATCCTAAAGCTTAAAAGCATTATTTCTCTTTTATCCAACAACAACATTATGTTCTACGATTGAAATCCAAGGTTCGCTCAACAATTTTAAAGGATTCCTGTAAACCTCCTCCATCATTTGTTTTGTATCACCCTTACTTGCCCCCACACACTATCTTAGAGGACATTCTACAAAATTGTTTCTCACCTATTACAGAGTTCTCTCCTTACTTGAAAGTTTAGATTTGGTGGCCTCTTCTCATTGGTTCACAAGTTACAACCCAGTTCAACATCAGCCCTTGTATATATTCATAAATATAAAATAGTTGTAAATGGAAGAATTGTGAAGGAAGTCCCTATCAGCCTTTTAGTCTTATAACCTACAAGAATGACCTCCAATAGGGCCTACGAACCATAACCATTATGATTCTACTTTTTGTATGGTAAAGAATTTGTGTAGGCCCTTTATTGAATACAATTCCAGTTGATTAGCTTGAGATCATCTCTCCTTCCTTGGTTACTTTTCCAAGCCCTTTGTTAATTAAAAAATTCATAGATTGAGTTTTGAAAATCCAACCATTGGATAAGGTGGTAGACAGTACATTCATATTCAATGATACAATGTTTCCAGGACCAGAAATTAGCCTTATAAATAATTTAGTTTCTTCCAGAGGTATATTTTTCCCAAGAACAAAAGAGATTGTAAATATGGTTGTAGAGGGCTTGGTTAGTTTATATGATCAATTTTACTGTATGCATCAGTACCAAGGCCCAAGAGGTAGAGTAGGAGGCTGCCATAGCCCCAATGTCATTGAAATTTCAAGACTAGGCAAGGTCCCGAATTGTTGCGCAACAGAAAAGCATCTCTAACCATTCCATTCTACTCACCATGGACTATCATGGCTAGGAGGAGAAGTCCAAGTCTAAACCTTATTCCTTGGGGACAAGTAGGTCCATGTTATGTTTTCTCATTTTCATTTACAAATATAAATGCGCTACTATCCTGTAGCAAGGCCATTAGAGGTACTTACCAGCCACAATAAGGCCACAACTGTCTCCAACAAGAACACATAAAGAATAAGGCTTACAGGTGGGAGGAAGGGTTGATTTGAGCAGGGATAGGTGCCCTAACCAGGGCCGAGTTCTTCAAAAAATACAAATCACATTTTAAGGAATTGGAAGAGAAGTTTGTGGAGAGCAGATGTAGGATTGGGTTTGAGTCTTGTGATAGAATTATGTGCTTGATGGTGTGAGGGTCACCTTTGTATAAAAGACCAAAAAGGGAGGTTGATACAACAGTAGTTAGAGGGATTGTTTGGAGAAGCGTTAGGCATAGTGTAGGAGTGTTCCTTAGCAAGTAGCTCTTGGAATTGAATGTGCAGTAGCATAGGGGGTGTCTCCATAAGTAAGGGAAACGTTCATATTGTTGGTTGGTCCATAAGTGCGGTAGGGATAGTTGAGGAGCAACCTCACCCTAGGGTAGTTTTTTCTTCCTTTAAGTGGACAAAAAATAGAAGTAGCCTGTGGGAGAAGTTGATACAATGATGAAGCAATGGGATAAGGGCTAGAAGAGTGCCCTAACTGGTCTTCTAGAAGCGCATAATTCAAGGGCAAGAGGGCAACAACAGAGAGTTGCAGATTTCCTCTTGGATGATGGCTTGAAGGGTGTCCTAGGAGATGACTCCAAGGAAATGGGAAAATCCCCATCTATTGCAAAAGGGATTTCCCGTCCTGAAGAAAAAAATTATAATAGAAAAATCATGAAAAGAAAAGGCTCAAATCTCTCTTCCAGACTGGTGACATGGCACAAGGCCACATGGACCACTGTGATTGGTTGACATAACAAATTAGAAGCATGATGTTAGCATCTAAAATATCTAGGACATGTGGCACTCCATGATAAAGACACATGGTGTGTGGATTTGAGTTTTTCAGGTGGTCAAGTGGGCTGAAAATAGGTGAAATGTGGCACCACTCAGATATTGACATGTGCCAATTGGTACAAGTGGTAGACAATTGGCATGCTCAAACAACGAGGTGATGCAAGAATGACATGAGGGAGAAAATATCAGAAAAGCCCCAAATCCGGAGAACTAAAGCTCATCACCAACCTGAGATTGACAACTTTACATGATGTAACCTATGAAATCGTAAATGGAGAAATCATAGTAACAATAAAGTAACCTATGTAACAATAAAGTCGGATTCATCCTGAGAGTGGTAAATGGAAAAATCATAGTGAACAATAGGAAACATGCAAAGTTGCTTACAATCAAATAGATGAAAAAACACATACAAAAAACCTAGATAATAATCATGAAAAAGCTTAATATTGAATTATGAACTGTAAAGGAACTTACAAAATGTTACATTGTGAACCTGGTCAAGCTCACAAGCAAAAATATTTTGGACATGACCCTGGTTGAAAAGTTGTATTTCTCATGATGCAAGAGGATTTTTACCTGCACTGCCAAGTCAATCAAAATCCATCATTATCTATACAATAAATACAAGTAATTGATGTAGTATTTTTAAAAAATACAAGTAATTGATGTAGTATTTTTTACTCTAAGATGCATTCTTATGATAATGTTAGAACATATGTTGAAAATGTCAAAACATACCTGAATAAGCTCCTCTTCGTTTCAAGAAAAATTTATTGGAGTTGCATGAACTTGGAACAAGCCTCCCACGATCTGAAAGAGTAGCAACTAAGTCAACAGTGACTTTTTTGTTGCTACGCTGGATCAAGGGAGGTTTGCTCCAAGATTAAATCGCTCCAATAAATTATTCTCTACTAAATAGGGCCAACCACGTGAAGGTGGAAGCTCTTATGGCCCCTCCCCCCCCTCACATCACTCTTAATTCCCCAATACCCAATCTATATTTCATTTTTTACTTTCATGAGCATAAAAAAAAATATTCAATAACTAATAAAAAAACAATGCAACAAAAAGTACGCAAGGAAACATTGAAATTAGTGCTTGACATAAAAATAGTATGATAAATGAGTTTTTTATATAACGCAAAAAACGTTCCAAGTATGGTAATGTTTGTCTTATAATAATACAATATTTTACATTATCAAATTTTATTTTTCTTCTTCCTATTTCTAAAGCTCCTAATTACATCATCAATATCATCGTGCTCTGCTCCTGTTTCGTGCCTTTCGACCCGCACTGCTGACCTAGTTGCGTAGTCACGATGTCTGGTCTCATCCAATGACGGGGCATCGCCTACAAAAACAGATAATATTAAATTTTAATTGTCAGTTTTTAAATATCATTGAACTAGTTCGGTAATATTAATAAAAAAATTGCAATGAGATTATTTACCTGGTGCACCAGTTGTCTCCGTTGGGATTTTTGCCCTGTCTTCCTCTCTGGTGGTAAGATCCTCAAGGGAAACATTCTCTCTCATTTAAACAAAAAACGTTGTAAGGACAACCATCAAGGTATAATTAGAAAAAAATATAAGTGGAAATTATTTACCGTCACGACCCTCACTGATAGTAGCATTTTCGGTCTAGTCCCCACTACAATGATCAAGTTGCATGTTAGGAACATCTACATCTGGCTCTACAACTGGGTTATTTTCCTCGTCGACAGTGCTGCTCCCCTGATTTAAACATAGTTGTTAGACATTAAATTTATGGACGAAAACAAACATATTGAAAGGTTAACGTTTTACCTTATCAGGCATTCTGGATCTTGGGACCTGCCCCAAGCTTCTGCGACGTTCAACTACGGCTTGATAGCCGAAATGGAAAGCGATATTTTTATCTTCCTCTTTAGTTTTTGCTCCGAAGTCATCACCCTAAATTACATATGATTGTGTATTTTTAATGTTATTTGATAGGATTACAAAAAAGTTGGAAGGCGATACAATTAATTATAAGATGTTTAGCTACTTACAATTCTTGCGGCTAATTTCAAGTAGCCGCCCTGGCCTAGCTTGTGATGGCCCTTTTTTTCAATCCTAGCTTTGGTTGCCTTCGAGATGTCAGGAAACCTATCATCAAAAGATTGAAGTCAGATATGACGTAGCACACTTTTATTTTAGACATAGAGAAAATTAAAGCTATTGAATTAAAGTTGTAATTTACCTTACGGGTCCAGTTGGCATTTTTCCTTCTTTCTTTGCCCTTTTCTCTTTTCCGTCATGGATGTATGCTATCCACTCACTCTCTAGAACTATGATAGGATGCTCGTATCTAGGGTTAAATTTAAATTTCATCCTATAGGTGGCCCTCGTATATTTCAAATATTTTCCAGCTATCCGAGCCACCGCTGTTCTGTCAAATGTGCCCACCCCAAAAAGGGCTTCTAGATAATCTAGAAGTTCTTTTTTTAGGTTGGAATTCTGGGAATTCCACCTTGTGCATATGGTTGGGCCAAAAATTACCAACGCATGGCTCTCCAAAAACTTGTAGAACTCATTGTTTCCTACACAGAAAAAAAGAAGATATTATCATTAATTTAAAAATAAAAATCATGATAAAATATGTTTTAGATAGAGTACATGAAATAGTTAAAATATTAAAATTTACCTGGGAGTTGTACGTGCTTTATAGGGACACCTTCATCGTTCACCAACAACATGCCATTAATGGTCCCTGTGGAGCTGACACGTGTAGCTCCAGGAAACACAATAATGTTGTTGGCCATATCAGCCTCATCATTGCCAACACGTTCAGCGGTTGGCTGGGTGTCTGCTTGGGCAGGGTGTGTTTCTTGGCTGGCACCTAAAGGAGTAGAAGGTGTACGAGAGGGTTGTTGGGAAATATCTTGCCCTTGTGTCCCACTACCACCAACACCGGGTTCAGCAAGTGCTAGATAACGCTACATACAAAAGAACTTTTTGTTAGTTTAGTCAATGTAAAAATTAAAAATCAAACTATCACAATTCATCTCATGCAGAACAAAAAAATATCCTTTTGACTTTTTATTATTACCTAATATGTTTCTAGCTGGCTCATAAGTTGTTTTATCCTCTCTTCTATTTCAGGTGTTTGAGGCGCGTCTATCAAAGTATTAAATTCCGACCTTGCATCTCGTGCCTTTTTTCGCAACAAGAGCGTTGGAGATAGGGATGAAGAAAGATCTTCCTCATAGAGGGAATCATCAGGCGTACCATGGCTAGGTGTCTGCATATTTGAACAAAATTAATATTATTTCAATTATGTAAATAACTAAAATACCTGAAGATAGAGCAATGCTGGCACTTTACATGTTCTTCCGCTGGCCTCTTTCCGCGATCATCCCGTCTCGGGGTTGTTCCTGTACTGCCCTAATCAGTCTGCCACATTGCAATAAAATTATAAATGTAAAAACTTGAAAACAATATCTAACTTGAAAACACAAATGAAAACTGAAATAATTTCTAATAAGACACCGGAAGACAGAGTTAGAGTTTCAAATATGCCTTGCATTGAATTCAGTCCTGGAAACATGTCATTGCACATTAAGGCACCCAAACAAGAGACGAGTTGACAATGAGACTAAACTAGGTTATTTGTAGTGAAATTTTAAAATCTCAAAAGGTATATTAATTATCGAAACAAATCAGCTTCATAATTTCAGTATTATTGAGTCTGCTGTGTATAAATCACAAAAAAATTGAAACAAAACACTAGAAAAGCAACAACATAATCACATTATACTATAGCAGTGATCTGACCTCTAAAGTAGACTTTCTACTAGTTTCATCAGTACCATACAAATAGTGGAAATGAAGACAAGATACAACCACATATGTCTAGTTATCCGAAAAACCATCCACCCACCAACCTCCTCTAGTAACCTACACTAGAAACAGATGTATGGGGTATTTTTATAAGGGGTTCCTCAAAAACATCCGCTAGAGGTTATTTTCCTTGTAGTGATTCTAGCCTATCACATCCAACCAATTTAAATTAATTGAAACTTTGAAATTCATAAAATATACTCTCCATTTTCACAACACAAGAATTTTGACAGAGTCCTTTTCAAATTTTTGAAAACCCGTGCCTCTTAGAATATGTTGTTGTAGAAAAATTGAGAGTTAAATCAAATGATTTGTGTTGACTACTTCACAACAATATCAATCGATCAACGAACTTTTTAGTAACATAGATGTCATGATCTATAATGAGGTGGAGGAGGAAGTGTAGAAGTGAGAGTGTAAATGGCCATGAATAAATGTTAGTGATCCTCAATTTGGATATGGACAACTTTGTTGTGGTATTCAAGAAAGCAGTGAATGATTGGGAGACTGCTATTAAAGAAATTGTAAAATATACAAGTGATATAAAGAGGCAAGGTTGCCCTGCCTAGGATACTCTGGAAAAATACAAAGGTGATTGAAGCTAAAAAATAGTGTGTGTGGGGCTAAGCGCTACATCACCTGACTAGCTTGTTCAGGGCTTCTCCTCCATAGGTTGAATATAAAAAGGCTCGTTGGTTTCCATTCATTCCATGTTTTCAGCTAGAGTCAAGAACTAAACTCTTGAAACCTTGAAACCCTCCTCTTTTCTTAATTTGAATAACTCTTGCTTCAGGAAAAGGGTCCAACTATCCTAGAACTTGGCATTACAGACTTGTATTGTAACTTCGTTGGTTGTAATTGAATCAGCTGATTCAATAGAAAATGGATAGGAATGGGTTGACTACTATTTGTAAGTCGAGATGACAACTACAGTCATTGTTTGTGGGTTTTTTTGTAGCATTTTCTTGTCAAAAGGATCCATTTTTTTTGTTTGATAACTTCCTTCTAGTCACTCTGACCCAGGAAGTGGACATCCAAACCAATAATTGAAAAAATTCCAATGAGAATGAATGCAACAACAAGAATATATGTGCATTGAGTGCTATTAGCATGCTGACTGAGGGAAGTACAAAGAATAGCGCACTTAGATGCAGACAGTCACATAAATCTCTTTCAGGGAAATCTGCTTCTGCCAAGAAATCCAAAAAAGAGAGAATTAAAGGAATGGTCCAACTTCTGAGAAATATAATCTGTGGTGAATATTACATGGACACTGCTATTGTCCTTAATAAGACTATTAGATATGTTAAATCTCCCCAGGTAAAAGTGAACAGATTAGAAGCTAATCAACAGGAAAAGGTGAACTGGGTTTGACCCCAGTGTGACTAGGTGTCTCTTGCAAAACTCCCAAGATACAATGAGAAAGTGGATGCTGCCTAAAAAGCACGAATATGGCTTTGCTAGCTTAAAATAAATATATAAATTCTCTCGCATACTTGTCTACATTCAATGATAGCTGTAGCTAGATTTTGATCTAATCCTAGTTTTAAGCATGCTGGAGATTGAGGTTTAGCATTAGCTATAATTATATCCACATGGCTAACTTATCTGGCCCTTATGTTGAATGTATAACTCTTGTCAAGGGATATGTATCATCCATGCCACATGGAAATTGTGCCAATGTTTGGGGTGGTGATTGTGTTGATAAATTATCACAAATTTGATTTCTTGATACTTTCCAATTACAAGCACCTGATTATTACAATAGTATGTTCATGTGTGACTATAATATGAACATATGTGGGTTTAATTTTCACCCTGCACTAGTACAGAGCTTTTTAGAGATTTTTCCTAGCAATGGCAAGGCAAAGAAAGAGACCAACCCTGAAAACATGGCCATGGAGAAAAACGCAATTTCTGAAGTACTGGCTGCAGGAACATCAGGCCTCTGGGATGTTAATTTGCCATGGTATAGGGAAACTATTCCCTCATCTTTTACAACTATGCCAAATATGGGATTGAGTCAATTGTGCATGATAGCCCTGGACACCTATGGGGGTGAGTTTATTGATTGTCCTGTGGTTAAAAATGAAGATGCAATTTGTGTGAGCTATGATGTATTAAGCAAAGGAAACTCTGGAGATTCTCAGACTCATCTACATGAAAACACTGTAGACTTAGACGCTCTTTTGAGTTCTGATGAAGAGGAGAGTAGCACTGGTCACTCACCAAGTGAATATAGTGGAAATAAAAAGGCATGTAAAAAATTTAGGGATGATACTAGTGCTGGGATTTTTGCCAAGAAAACAGGTATTAATCAATAGGAACATAAAGAAGAGGAGGCAGACTTTGGACCTGCTATTATTGAAGAATCAGTTGGCGAGTCTAGCATAAATGACAACTGTTTTTTGTTTGATAACTCCCTTCTGGTCACTCCAACCTAGGAAGTGGAAATCCAAACCAAGAATTGAAAAAATGCCAATGAGAATGAATGCAACAACAAGAATATCTGTGCATTGAGTGCTGTTAGCATGCTGACTGAGGGAAGTACAAAGAATAGCGCACTTAGATGCAGACATTCACATAAATCTCTTTTAGGGAAATTTTCTTCTGCCAAGAAATCCAAAAAAGAGAGAATTAAAGGAATGGTCCAACTTCTGAGAAATATAATCTATGGTGAAGATTACATGGACACTGCTGTTGTCCTTAATAAGACTATTAGATATGTTAAATCTCTCCAGGTAAAAGTGAACAAATTGGAGGCTAATCAGCAGGAAAAGGTGAACTGGGTTTGACCCTAGTGTGACTAGGTGTCTCTTGCAGAACTCCCAAGATATAATGAGGAAGTGGATGCTGCCTAAAAAGCACGAAGATGGCTTTGCCAGCTTAAAATAAAAATAGAAATTCTCTCACATAATTGTCTACATTCAATGATAGTTGTAGCTAGATTTTGATTCGATCCTAGTTTTAAGGCGCTAAATATTGGTGTGCTGTGGTTTGGTTTCATATATATATTGAACTTACAAATTGTAGGGTTTTTAGTCATAGAAATCCCGCTTTTTAATGTATAATGCGCCCGTCCTTACTGAAGCTCTGGTGGTATTGTATTGAGTGTGTATGGAATATATGATATTTGTCGAAGCATGTATTTCTTGGTCTTCTTTTCTGGTGGATCTATCAAAGTCGGATGATGACTACATGTGATAAATATTGTTTGAAGGAAAATGGTAGGAAATGGTGATCAATTTTTCTTCTTGTAAAGACCAAATTGTGATGATGGAAATCAACTGCCAAATTTTATGGAAAGCATGCTGGATACTGAGGTTTGGGGAATTCGTTATGTCTTACATTGACTTTTATTAAAAACAAAACTAAATCTACAGGCATGCCCTATTCAAGGAAAACGAGCAGCCCAATTTATTGCTCTGTTTCAAATCCTGGGCATTCTAAATGGTAAAATCACTTTTCAAAATCTGGAAAAATTCTGTTTGGCCATACCATTTTGCCTACTAATGGAGGAAGGGCCTGCTTTCTGGAGTTTCTTACGTGAAAGGCGGTTCTTTGCAGCAAGGGCCTGTTTTCTGGAGTTTCTTGCGTGACAGGCGGTTCTTTGTAGTAGGAGGCGTATATCCAGTAGGGTTTGAGTCGATTAGAAAAGGCAAGGAGCTGTAGTACTGATTACATGCAGGGTATCTATAGTGATTAATGTAAAATTTTGAAAGGCCCGCCATGATTAATCCGAAACCTTTGCAATTCGTTTGAAATTCATATTAAAACCATAGTTTATGGAGGTAATGCTCCACCATATAAATAGGTATTAAAACCTTTCAAATGCCAACTTAGGTTTGATTTAAAAATGGCATATAATTTTAGTTTAGCTTGTACAATAGTAAGGCCATTATTTATTGGTTTGAAATAATAAAAAACATGCAACAAACCCACATAATTAGTAAATTATTTAAAGACAATAATTCCTACATATTAAAATATAAAGTTATAACATACCAGCTCATACTTGAACATAACATCTGTATCAATATTCTTCTTCTGTATCTTCTTGATCTTCATCCAACTGATCGACATATATACCAACATCTGATTCAGAAACGGTGTTGAAATGATCGACCATGTCATCCTCATCATCAATTATGTCATTTTCAATAATATCCTCATCGACATCATCATCAATAATTGTTGCCTCATCTCCTATGCCTAGTTCATCTTCTAATATATCTTCTTCGTCTGCCAATGCATCTTCCTACTCATCTGCCATTGCATCATCTTCTTCTTGATCAATATCATGTTCTTCCTCTACAGTATACTCTACTGGCCTTCCTCTTGGATCATATCTAATAGCAAATGACCATTCGTTCTCACTTAGAACCTCTGAGTAAAAGACTTGTTCGCATTGGCTTGGAAAAACATAACAATATTTTCCTGCTTCAAACTGCGATGTTTTAACCATTGGAAATCCATTTTCATGTTGAATAAGTGTTCTATCATCATCACGTACATTCATTCGTAACTTATACCATTTGACGTCAAACAAAACTATTTTGAAGGAATTAAAGTCACACTCAACTATATCATCTAAAAACCTATAATATCTATTTTCAGATTCTCAAGGATGTCTGTCACTCCTGGAGGAAACATTAGTGACCTGGAACACTGCAGTTATCCCACTATCAGAAGTTTTCATGTTATCATCCAACTGTTTAATGCAAAATTTACGACCATTGCACCACATAGCTTTGTGGTGTTTCAACTGCAATATGCCAAACATGAAAAAGATGCATTCTCAATTAATAATTAATCATATAATTTACACAGCATGAAAATTATCTAAAAAATCAAACTTGTTGTCACATTATAAATATAGTATAAAATAAGTAATGAATAAAATAGGTGAATTAATTGCTTACCTTTCTATCTTTCAAACCATATGCTAAATCGATTTCCATGTCCGTAACGTTCCCATCTCCACTACGATACGCTTCTCTAATCAATTCAGACAGTAGTTTCCATGATAACCTACCGTCGTTACGTGCTTTACATGTTTCAATCCATTCACTCATCCACTCAAGATTGTTTGCAATGTATAAAAGTAGTGCCTCATAATCTTGAGCACCCGAATAAAAAAACAATAATTCACCAATATTAATAAATATTACTTATAACCATGGTAAATTATATTAATTAATAAACTATGAAAGAATAAGACCTAAATGAATATAATGATCATATACATGATGTAAAAAAATGAAACATAATATGTATTATACATAATAAATCTTTTACCTCTCACTTTCTTCATTCTACCTTTTCCCAACAGGTGCTCCACTTCAAATTTTTTGATGGAGTTCATATCCCAAATGAAATCCACTGCCTTCATAGCTGGCCCAGATAATATAGGAAGATAATGACTAATATACACCATGGATTCATATACCACATATCCCTCCACCATAGAACCCTCAGGTCGTGCTCTTTTTCTAACCAAAGCCTTCAAGGATTTCAGGTGCCTCTCGACCATCCACATTGACTTTGTGTGTACTGGTCCACACATTTCAATCTCCTCAACTTGGTGTATCAAGTAGTGTTCTTGTGCATTGAAAAATGTTGGAGGTAGATACTTTTGCATTTCACACATTAGTCGAGGAATTTCTCTCTTCCAATACTTTATTTCATCTTGATGGATTTCTTTCAATGACAACCATCTGCAAATCATTACGCAAGGTTATTTAAATGAAACACAATATATATCTCATTACAAGTAAATTAATACATCATTTCATTAAGTACGAAAAGAAATTTTAGCAATTAGATTTTGCGTATAAATCAAAATACTTACCTCATGTATTTACATAGAGCATATATAACTTGTTTGACATTGTTGTCGAAGTCATTTGGGAGAGATACAGATAGAACATACTAAAACAATAAAAAATGAATCGTTATTGGTTTCCAAATTAAACAGAAAAAAGGAAAATTTAAAATATGCATTCAAGCAATAACATACAAAAACGTATACCAAAAAAATTACCTTAACAAAGGTATGCCAAACATGTGTTTTCACCCCACTGAAGTCACCTTTTCTCGTTAAGATATTATTTATGTTTGAAGCAAAACCTGTTGGAAATTTAATTCTTCTAATGACCTCTTTTACATCATTGCTTTGTTGTTCTGTTAATAACCATGGAATATTATTATAATTTTGACCTCCATTTTTATTTGATCCGTCGATCACACTTTTCATTGCATGATTCGATTTCTCAATGTCAGCACAAATTTTGTCAATTTTATCTCTATCATGTGCACCATCTATGGTTCTCCATAATGTTTTTGTCACATTCTTCCCGACATGCATTGTATCAAACAAATGAGCTATTTTTAGGTCCTCATAGTAGGGCAACCTTGCAAATTGCGAAGGATAACATTTCATTCCAAGCGGAAGTACAATATTAGTACCTTCACCGTGACAATGACCTTGATATCAAAGAATAAAATAAATTAGAACAATAATTATAAAATACAATAAAATAAATTCATTAGTTAAAATAAAAATTCCAAACATTACATAAACAATTAATATATATATACACACAAATTACGTACCAGCTGCTTGACGATTATTAATTCTGTTATATTCCAACTTCCACAACTGAGGTGTCATTCTTTGTGGTTTTAATCCAATTTCTTCTTTATCATTGAAAAGATGTTTTTCAATAGTACGATACTTATGGTTCCTAGAGAGGAAGTGCCTAAACTCATCAAACACCATCTTTCTTAAGTCTGGCGAATGACGATACTTCATCTTAAGGCCACAAACTGGACATGCAAATCTACCCATTGTTTGAAGACTTGCAATAGATGGATCAATAACAATTATACTATGAGATCATTCTTAAAACATGCAATATGGTATATCTAATTTAGATAATTATGTATTATATTAAAGTGCAACGAAATATTACATACCACAAACATGTGTTAGTCTTGGGGCATCATGAATTGTCCATACAAGCATTCCACGACATTGAAATCTCTTCTAATTGATTGGTTTAGTGATGTCATACATAGTGATGCCATGCCATAACTGTATTAGCTCATCGATAAGAGGCTCAATATATACATTCATATCTTTGACCTGGTGTTATCACTCAGATTTTCCTTGAAGTTGTGGAAAAGGAAAGTAAATCCGAAGTAACCACAAACCAACCTTCAGATACATAATCTAGCCAATCTGTATCCAGAGAGGGCTCTCTCTTTAAAATTTAGCTTTATTCTTAGAAAATATTAGGCTAGTTATAAGTCCAAGAGTTTTGTTTGAATTTAAATGGTGGAATCCGCCAACTAAGGGCACGATTGAGTATTTCAGGCCATTGGGCTATGGAGTCGAAAGAATGGCTTTACTGGATTAAGTTTTTACACCAAAGATGGCTTTGCAGGGCAAGATAGCCAAACAGAGAACAATTTTAGATATTAAAGTGAATGGAATGGATTTTTAAGGGATGAAAGGCAATTAAGAATCTTTCAACATGTTCAAAGAAAGAAAGTGAATGATTACAAATAAAGAGCAGTTAAGAATTCTTTACTATAGTAATCAAAATGTTTAAACCAACGAAACAAGAGCAATTAAGAATTCATTGTTTATAACCAATTTAGAAGAAAACATTTAGAATAATCACAATTGAAATCAGAGTACACTTAAGAAATTTCTGATTTATTCTTTTTTGTCAATTATTCAGAAATGGAACACAGTGATATAGTAAACTTATATAAAACTTAAAACACAGGATAGAAATGACTTATTGAACTGTAGTCTGACACATGAATCCTGCAAAAAGTCTTGAGCTTCAATTCATCATCCAACAAGCCACAAAGAAATTTCTCCAAAAGCACTTTATTCCAAAAGTCAATGTTACAGCAAAGTAGAAGAATCCACCCTCAATACTCCAATTGAGGGAGTATTTATACAAATTCTAAACTAAAATATCTTGAAAAAAATATCAAAATTGGTTCACAAATCTCTCCAACTATTTTACATAAATAGAACTTAAGTAAAGGAAACTCAAACTAATGCATCTATTTGGAACTATTTTGTATGGATAGGTGATGACAAAGAGGATAATTCGAATTTGATCCAACTCTTAGTTGATGATGAGGCATCCAAGTCACTAACTGCTTCCTTTCTTTGTGCATTCTGCTCCAACAATTCTGCAAACTTGGGGTCCAATGATATCTTTTTATTTATCAATCCGTAATAGATATGTAAATATTGAAAGAGGTTATTGTGGATTGATATGTTGGTGAGATAAAACTCTTTCATTTTCCTAAAATTCCTCTCCAGCTGTGCACAATAGGCTCTGTAACAATATGTGTAAAACAGAGTTTTACAGAGTCTGAAAAATAGTCTGTAAAGATGTGCATGTATCTCTGATTCTGAAATCACTGTGAAAAACGTGAGATAGGTTTTTGTAGATGGGTATCTTGGGAACAAAAACCTCCTTCATTTTTGTATGATGTATTTTGGATTGGCCACAATCCTCTCTGCAAAATGATGACTTAACTGTAATTTTCTACAAAAAGTGCTTTCTAAGATTGTTTAATATTTCCAAAACCATAATAGCTATTAGAAAAGTGAGAGAGGTTTTTGTAGATGGTCCTCTTAAGAACATAAACCTCCTTCAGGTTTGCAAAATTCATCTTGTATTGATCACAATAGTTTCTGCAAAAAAATTACTAAAACATGCAATTTCTGCAAAAATGTTCCTTCTTGTTGTATTTTTCATCTTTTCACTTTTTTGTTCTTTTGACTGTTTTACTTTCACTTTAAACAAACTTCAATGTTGGTGAAAGTATTTTCATCTCTTTTTACCATTTTACTGCTTCTGTAATTACTTTTACTGTTTTACCTTTGACTGCTCTGTAATTTCATTTTAACTTTCACTCTGACTTTTACCTGATACACTTTAACCACTGATACTCTTTAACTATTCTTTACTGTGTCCTTTTACCTTCAATGTGTAGTTCAGGTTTTTACTGTCTGTTTCAACAGTAAATTGTTTAATATCCTATTTCCTCTGCTTGTCTTTCAACTGTATGTTTTATTTTCCATCTCTGTTTGAATATATTTGATAACACTCTTAGAGTAAACAAGTCTTATGACTAGTATTAAGACTATTTATCCAAGGATGTGGTCTTCTGATCACCTGTCAAAACAAAACAAATTGTTAAGAAAGAATTGGTTTGCAGGGGAGGTCGAAAAGGTTTCATTTGATTTTGAGAGGTCTGGCAGTGGTCTTCAGCAAAATTCAGTTAATGGCACTTGACATTTGATTTTTGAAATTTCTTTGCATGGAGGGTGTAGTCGTTTACTGTGGAGGAAAAAATGAGAAGACGCGGGTTGTTTGGTTTTATTCGAAAATTCAACAGGGTGATGGGATTTTTTATTAATTCATGAGATGACATCAGCACGTACGGGAGATGAGTCAGGGGGGAAGGTGGTAAGCGGTTTTTTCCGCACCGCTTTTGAGGGCAGGCGATATTAAGCGGATGGGCAGCGATTCCACAGAATGAATGGCGCGTGGCCATGGTACTGTTTGAAAACCACTGGCATTTCGCGCGTTAAATTTCGGATAAGAGATAGCCAGCGGAATCAACGACAGCCGTCGATATTGGAGCGAGAGATCGCACAATGGATGGGACGGGGAGTTGATAGGGTTTTAGTGGCGCGGGCCCAACGTGATTTATTACGAATTAATCATTTCAGGAGGCGTTTGATTGGAGGGTTCAGTTATTAATTAATCGTATGGATTAATTAATCTTTTTTGTATGGTCGGAAATGAAAAATGCATGGGGATGGATTATTCCAAAGTTTGATTTTAATTAAACTTTGGGTTTATTTTTTGTTTTAAACATATATACATATGTTTAAACCTTTTCATATATTTTATTATATGATAATTAAACCAATGTGATTTTCTTACCATAGGGGCGGGAATAGAATTAATGTTATATTTTAGCCAAAAGGGGGCATATTGTGGGTTTTTAATTTGAATAAGTGGGAATAAAATACTTTTGGCTAAAATAGTTATAATACATGCGTTTAGGGAATATTATATGAAAATGAGTTATATACATAGGAAAAGGTGATTTTCATAGGGAGTTAATATATAAATTAGATTTAATATGACAAGGGACAATGTAAACTCAAAATACTCAAATATAGCCAAGAAAGTGAAGATTCAAAAGTAAATGGTGTTATTATACTTTCATCACTTAGACTTAGAATAAAAAGTAATTTTGAGGGATTTTCATGAAATATTGAAGGATTTTCCTAAGTAAAATGGATTTTTACTTAGGAAAAGATTTTGAGAGGTGAATGAATGTGATAATAGATGATTTCAAGTATTTAGGTTTTTCAATTATTGGGCCGAGGGTCCGGTCCCTCCAAAAGTCAAGGAAATGCCTTGAGCCCCTTTAATCTCCAAATACCTTAGTGCTTAGGAAAATTAGTGAAATCTTTAAGGGAAAATGAAGGGGAAGTTAATAATCTTGAATTTGCTTTGCTGTGAACTTTTTCCAATGTAGTATCTGCCTTTGCACTTGTGATGAAATTAAAATTGAACACATTTGGAACCATCATTCATCACATGTAATTCTGCAACAACATCTACCTACCCTACTTACTTTACCCTACCATTTTCTCTCCTTTATTAGGGTGCACTTAGACTGACAAACCCTTATCAATTTTATTTTTCTTTTACATGGCAAACCTATCTAAGTCTACACTTATTACATCCAAGGGCTCAGATTAAACTGTTGAGCACCTTTTATTTACTCTACCTATCTACTTATATGCCAAGATTAAACTGTTTGGCCAGATATTTATTCTCTATTCTACAACATGAAATTGAAAGATGAACTAGCCAAGCTTAAACTGTTTGACTGTCCATAAATTGTGGCATAGGATACAAGTTGCACACAATTTTGTTTATTACATCAGAGCAAAAAGTAGTGGCATTTAGACTTGCACACTTTCCTTGGCCTTTCTTTTGGTGGGGTTCATTTTCTTTTACTGTTTTGGCCATTTTTATTCTTTTTACCCATTGATTTTTCTTTTAGGGTATACCCTCTTTACATTTTTTAAATTTTTTGATTTTTTGATAATATGGAACACCTTTGCACAAGAAAAAGGTTTGAACATATTACATAGTTCACCAAGCCAATCATGAAAAATGACACCTATTGGTATAGGAGTCTAACACCTGGTACTTACCTAATTGTTCAAAATTATGGTACATAATATTTACTACCATGATATATATATATATATATATATATATATATATATATATATATATATAAGTAAATAAATACAATATATATTTATGCAAACAACGAGAGAAATGAAAATGTTACATTCAAAAAAATAATGTATAAAATACCTGGAATAATCATAGTCAACATTATGTGCTCCCTCTTTATTGATATCCAAGGAGGAATGTTATTGTTGATAACGAAAATAGGCCACACTGAGTAAGTAGATCTAAGCTCTCCGAATGGATTAACACCACCAGCTTCCAATGAAAGCCTGACATTACGAGGTTCATTTTTAAAATCTACATATTTTTCCTCGATTTCTCTAAATGCAGAACCATCTGTAGGCATTCGAAGAACACCACCTCCACTTCTATTCTTTGAATGGTAATCCATAAAATGTGCTATGTTCTTACACCTGAACATTCGCTGCAAACGTGGAATTATGGGAATATGACGAAGAACCTTTTGAGGCACCTTTTTGGTTAGTTGATCTGTTCGATATCTACTAGTACCACATTTCGAACATTCTGTTTTCGACGCATGTTCTTTGTAATATATAATATGATCTTTAGGACATGCATCTATAGTGTTATATTCCATTCCAAAGTGTTTCATAATAGCAAGTAGATCTTGATATGTTCGAGGTAAAGTATTTGGCGATGGTAACAAATATTCACCCAACAATCTACAACATAAACAAAAACTAGTTAATGTAAAGATTACATATATATATATATTGAATTATTATTTTACACATTTATTACAACTGAAAAAAGGGAAAATAATCAACATTTACATATATGTGATCATATATACATATTTCATACCTTAGGAGTTATGTCATACATCTATTCGAAAAATTATTCATAACCTTTAAGTTCACCGGCAACAATGTAGCAGAGAGAAGAGTTGCATTTGAGTGTTCAAAAAGTCGTTCACTTGACCTTTTAATCAGAGGTACATCATAAATACCGTCACTATCTCCACCATCATCATCTGACTCACCATACAAGTCTTGGAGCATTTGATTTGTCCCATCATTAATGTGAACTGTCTCATTATTGTTATCATGATCTACCTCCATGGGATCATTAAAATTACCTTCATCATTCACTTCAAGTTCTTCACCTTGTACAACATCATTTCCAATACTAATATTTGCTGCAATATTCTCTTGTACTGGTGCAACATCATCTAATCTACTACTATTTAGCTGTGGAAGCTGGTTGATCATCTGCAAAAAGTTGGGGGGCAACTATGCCTTTATGAAAATTACAAACATTAATCATTAAACATTAGTGCGCATATAAAAAATATTAAAATAATATAAAATTTTACGATATAATCAAAATGAAGATAGATAATTAATTACCATGGGACGATAGTCATTCAATCCACCATCAATGTGCCATATTTCCTACAATGCATTGTTGTTGTTGCTATTAAAACTCTAACATTATTTCTCATACAACATTTTTTGCAAGGGCAATAAACTCTACCATCACCCCTTTCACCCTTTTGAATTTTTTTTTCCACCTCTAATGTTTTCTTCCATTGATGCAAATTATCCTATAAAGAAAATAATAATTATATTTAGCAATTATCTCTCTCAATGGTGTAGAAAACCCAAGACGTTTTGAACTAAATGGGAGCTCAATAAGCAAAAAGAAAATAAAAGTGGGCTTTTTGCAAATTGTTTATATTTTTAATAAAATTGTGGGCTTTTTACTCCCAATAAAAAAGTGTATATCAATTTTATACTTAATATAAAATTGTTTATATTTTTAATAAAATTGTGGGCTTTTTACAAATTGTTTATATTTTTAATAAAGTTGTGGGCCTTTTACTCTGTCGAACGCCTATCTCAGAACCTACACTAACCACCATAGGACCGAGGCGAAGAACCAAAAGTTAAACCACAACCAAATCCAAGTAATGAGGGGAGGGGCTGAGCGCATGCGCTGAGTCCCAATTGATTGTATGAGTGTGCATAGCCTTGGGCTCGTAATCGAAACATGTAAAACCTCAACTCGTATATAAACACCAATATCGCTTATATGCCCGGTGATTGTGGGATTATCCCACTGGACATCCTTGCCACCAACCGTCGCAAGAGCGACACACTGCCACCAACCGTCGCAAGAGCGACACATTGCCACCAACCGTCGCAAGAGCGACACTTTGACACCAACCGTCGCAATAGAGATACATCACCTAACCATCGCTAGAGCGACACTTTGACACCAACCGTCACAAGAGCGACACTTTGTCACCAACCGTCGCAATAGCGACACGTCCTTCTAAACGTCGCAATAGTGACACCTTCCTCTAAACGTCGCAATAGTGACACCTTGTCTCTATAACGTCGCAATAATGACATACTTTAGAAATCTGTCGCAATTACGATGCTATTTTGCAAACTTCACAAGACCGACACTTGCCTCTAAGTGTCGGTATTGCGACACTTGTCTCTAAACGTCGGTATAGCGACGGTTTCGGGCGGGATTTGAAAAAGTTGAAAAAATTTGGGGAAATTTCTAACATTTGGTCAAAAGTGTCAGAACCAAGTGTTGGAATTTCCGCCAAATGTACTAGTGACCTCACCTTAAAATGTCTTCCCAATTTGTAGCTACCAATGTTCTGGTTTTCAATTCTTTGTCCAAATTATTCCATTGGGCCGTTTCTGGTGCATTTATCCATTGCTCTTTTTTTCCAAACTCTCCATTGTCCTTCCTCTTCACTATTCCAATATTTGTGTACTAGTATTTGGTTTGGTAGATTTGTAAATAGAAATATTTCACCTAAATCCAATCGGCTGAACAGTTTCTCTCGCTATTGCCAGGAATCTTCCCAAAAAAGTGTTGTTCTTCCTTCGCGAACTTCCCAAAAAATGTATTGTCGGATTAGTTCCCTATTATTAGCTGCTAAATTCCATATATTTGATCCTTTGGGAGTGATGTATACTTTCAAATTTCCCACAAATTTTCTTGGCATTTCATATTTAGTTTCCCAAATGAGTTTCCAAAGATCCATTCCTCCTTGAACCCATCTCCACCATAATTTTGCACCCATTACTTGATTTAGGATGTAAGGTTCTCGAAGGCCTAGTCCCCTTGTTTTTTTTGTTTTTATAAGTTTCTCCCATGATAGGAGTGCCCGTTTCCTCATATCTTGGGCTCCTTGCCATAAGAATTTTTTGAATAATTTAACCATATTATTGCATACAGTTTTCGGGGCTGCGCTGCCCGACAGCTGATAGATTGGAATTTCTTGAAGTACTGATCTGAGCAGAATGACTCTACTTGGAGCATTGAGTGCTCTTAGAGCCCAATTCTGAAGGTGTTTATGAAGACCATTAAGCAGATCCTCCCAACCTGCAATCTTGAGAGAGGATAGATTGATTGGAAAGCCCAGGTATTTCATTGGAAAGGTTCCAATTGGAATCCCAAGGTCCTTGCTATGAATCGTTGGGTTGCATTGATGGTATTAAAAAAGTAAACATTGGATTTATCATTATTGATCATAGTTCCTGAAGCTTGCATGAAGATTTTAAGGATTTCCAGAATAGCTTTTGCTTCTATTAAGGAAAGTTGACAAAATAGCATAATATCATCGAAGAATTGTTGGTGTGAGAGAGTGAGATTGTTGCCCCATAAATTCAGACCTTTCAATCGATTTACTGCAATTTGAGATTTTATAAGTCGGCCAAGCCCTTCTGCTGCTATTATAAATAGGAAAGGGGAAATTAGATCACCTTGACACAAACCCCGAGTTGCATTAAAAGGCTGACTTGGAGCTCCGTTAACAAGGATATAATAATTAGGGGTTGAAATACAAGACAATAACCACTGTGTCCATCTAGCGTCAAAACCAAAAGCTAACAAAAATTCCTTCGAGTAGGACCCGTTTAAGCGATCATAGGCTTTAGAAAGATCCAATTTAATCAACATACCTTTGAATTTTTTCATTTTCAGAGAACGCATTGCTTCCTATACCGTAACTATCCCATCCAATATCTGCCTTCCTTTTACAAATCCAGTTTACTCAAGAGAAATAATATTGAGAAGAATGGGTTTCAACTGGTTGACCACTATTGTAGAAAGGATTTTATAAATAACATTACACAAAACTATAGGGCGGAAGCCCAATGGCGTTTATGTCTGAGACTGCTTAGGTATCAAAGTAATAAGCGTTGAGTTCAAAGATGGATAAACATTCCTTGTATGCCTGGACTCCTCTACCATTTCCCAGATTTCCTGTCCCATGAAAGACCAGGTGGCCTGATAAAATTTAGATGTAAAACCATCTGGACCTGGGGCTTTCTGTTTTGGAAGATTTCTAACTACTTCTTCCACCACCTCCATAGTAATTCCACGCATTAAAGCTAAGTTTTGTTCCCTAGTAACTATAGATGGAATATGAGTGGTGATTCGCCTAACATATTCTTCTCTGTTATGGTTAGGTTCAGTTACCATATCCTGAAAATTCCTTACTAACATATCTTCCATTTCTTTGTGTTGATAGACTCTGTTTCCATTTTCATCTTTTAATGAGAATATCCTGTTGTGTTGTCTTCTTTGGATTAAGGATTTATGAAAGAAACTGGTGTTTTTTTCCCCTTCTTTTAACCATTGCACTCGAGATTTCTGCTTCCATAATATCTCTTCCCGTTTTCTCCGTTCTCCTAATTCACTGAGAATGATTCCTTCTTGTTTTGCAAGAGTTTCTGTTCGTCCTTGTAAAATTATCTCCTTTTGGTTCTGTTTCATTCTGTCTTGAATGTTACTCATTGTTGCCTTTATATTGCCAAAATGAGTTTTATTCCAGATTTTGATTTCTTTTTTTAATTGTTTCAGACACAACTGGAAAGTATGCATTATGTTTCACCCTTGTATATTTGTCGATTGCCACCAGTGCTTAAATTTTTCCAAGAAAGTAGGATCCCTTAACCAGAATAATTCAAATCGAAAGGGCCTATGTTTGGGGAATTCTTTAATATCAATTTCCAATCGGATAGGCCAATGATCTGATCCTAGAGATGGCAATATTGAAGCTTCATAGTGGACATCTAAACTCACCAGATCCTCCGAGACTAAGAATCTATCAAGTCTAGATGCTATCTGATGTATTTCCCCCCTTCGGTTATTCTAGGTAAAAACACCATTTACAGTAGGGATATCTACCAGTTTGAGGTATGTTAGAAGGTCTCTAAAAGATTCCATTTTCGGATCCTCTCATCTGATTCCCCCTTTCTTTTCAGTGAGATTCAATACATATTAAAATCTCCACCAATCATCCAATATTTTTCATTATGCAAAGATCTCAAAGTTCTAATGCTATTGAGGAAATTTTCTTTCTCTCCTTAGATATGAGGACCATAAACTACCGTAATCATTAAAGTTTCCTTAGTTCCCACTTGTCTAAACCGGTCTGAAAGGCTGCAAGGTAATCCTATCCATTAATCTGCTACTACTTCCGCTGGGTTCCATATGATTTCTATTCCACCGGCTATGCCTCTGGCATCAATAACCATAGCTTCATAATGCGGTTTAAAAGACTGTAATATTGATTCAAGTTTAACTGCTAAAACCTTCGTTTCTTGAATTAGCATTATTTACGGTTTTTCATTTGTTAATTTTTCTTTTAAATATCTCTGTTTACCTTGGCTATTTAAGCCTCTTATGTTCCAAGAGAGTAATTTCATTGGAAAAATTTTGGTGGTTGTTGGAATACCGTTGTTAACGGTATTATCTTCCCTGTATTTGTCAACATTTCACCAACTAGTTGGATTGATTCTTGCAGAGTTCTTCTACCTTTTTCTTGCCTGTTTTTGTTTGAGGGTTTACAGCTTTATTCAAATTGGATTCTAAAGTAATTACTTGCATTTTTGTCTGCGCCGTTAGATAATGCTCGAAAGTTTCCTTGTACAAAGTCTTTTGGTCTTCTGGTATAAATCTGTCCTCCAAGTTCCTCCATTCATGAAGAAAACGTTTCATTACTTGCTCTTCTGCACAGAGATCATCTTTCTGCATTTCTATCTCCATAGCCACTTGTTCCTCACTTATTTTTTCCTTTGTTTCTATATGCTTAGGTGACGCTTTCCGCTTTATTGAAATATTTTTCTCAGGAATAACTTTCGAACTTAGGGTTGGTATTTCTACCATATCTTTCAACGATTCCCCTTCATCTTGTAGAATTTCAAAAGGGTTTTCAGAAGCACGATACTTATTGCCAGTGGTCTGATTTATCTGTTGTTTGGAATTCTTCTTCTTGCTATTGAAAGTTACAAAGCTTTCCTTCGTGTCTTGTCCTATTTTTTTACTTATTAAGGCCTTTCCTATTTTTTTTCTGTAATATTTTGTGGGCAGGTCTTATACAGGTGCCCATATTCATGGCACTGACGACACCGAAATGGGATATGCTCATAGTCAAGGGTTTATTGCCATATATTGCCTTCATATTCAAGTTCTATAGATTCGGGAAGAGGTTCAGAGATATTCATATAAACACAAATGCGAGCAAAAGAAGTATATCTTCCTCTACAGGTTGTCTCCACAATTTTCACAAAGCTTCCTAAAGAGTTTCCTATCCCTTCCAAGATATCAAGGTCCCAAAAGTCCATTGGTAATGCAAACAATCTAACCTAGACCGTTGCTGCCAAAAATTGTTCCTCATCAGGGTTATAACATTCTTCCGATTGCCTAAGAAAAAGACCTGCATTATTAAAAAAATATGGGTCACCTTCAAATATTCTTTCTTTATCTAATAAATTTGTAAAAATTACTGTAAAAAAACCTCTTGGGCCAAACTTAAGATGTAGATGACCTTTTGGTTGCCATTTATTCTGAATCCACTTCAGTAGATCCTTCTCAGTTGGCCAAATACCTATAAATTTACAGATTAGTGCATGATCTTTCATGTATCCTCTATATTCATCCAGTTTATTTGGTGGTATGACAAACTTGGGTTTCTTCTGTGCCCGAGGAAGGCATTGTCCCCTGATTTTTGATTGCCATTCAACACCTAAAACTAGCCCTCCTTTCTGATTTCCTCCACCCGTCACAGGTTTCGATTTTCTATTATTCTCACCAGCTGTTACATTTCTGTAGGAGGGAGTCGGCCCCCCTCCCGAGGCCGTCGACATACTGCCCTCAATAACGCACTGTCTTCTAGTTTCCGCCCTCTCGCGCAGTCTCGTTCAACAAGGCGCTGAGCCTTCCCTCAGTGCAACCGTTACAAATTTTCTGCTGATTCTTGGAGCTCCATTCGCTTCACTCTTTCATCTTACCAAAATTTTATCAAAATATATCATATCATTAGAAATTTTCTTTAGCTTCTCCTCCATATAAAAACAGTAACTTGGGATAAGCTTCTCTCCATAGTTGTGTTAGTCAATCACTCTATTTCTTATTCTGAGAAAATTAAAAAACCTTGAACATATTTTCCACTCCTGTCCTCTAGCCCAAGATCTTTGGAATGAGTTCTTCAATATCTCTAAATGATATTTCTAACTAGAGACTTCCCCCCTAGACTTGATTAGTAATTGGCATCTTTCCCCATTCTGCAATCCCATTCTCAATAGAGCTTGGATTCTTGGACCTAGATTTCTCCCTTGGATTCTCAGGAAAGAACATAATAAATGTATCTTATGCAACTCTTGGGACTCCAACCTCTCTTTGGAACACCTTTATTTGTGATCTCAAAGAAACCATCCTTATCTCCAATTGGTCAACCACAGATTGAAAATTCTAAGACTCTAAGAAACATATTCTTGCTACTCTCAGTATACCCTATTCCCATACCCAACTCCCATCTCCCCCTTCCTCATTGGTTCCCTCCCCTACCTCACACTGGTCTTCCCCTCCTCTTAGTTTTATCAAACTAAACTTTGATGGTGCCTCCAAGGAAAACCCTAGTCCTATATGCTACGAGGGAGTCTTTCGCTGATAAACATGACACATTATATGTCTATATTTTGGTTACAATGGCCACAACAGTAATAATGCAACATAACTTAAAGCTTTTGAAATTGGGTTGATAATTTCCTCCACCCTCAATTTCTCTCACCTAAGCCTCTCATCTCCTTATTTCCTTGATTACTAAGCTCTTCTATGGATCCTCCTCTCTCAAAATCACCAAAATTTGGAGACTTGAAATATTCCTTAATATCGTTGAACAAGTCCTTCCTCAAATCTTGTTGACAATCCCTCACATATCCACCAATCCATTGTGCTACACCCATTATGTTCAACCATTCTTCTTGGTATTCCTCCCCCCTTCCTAATTAAAATATGAAGACCAGGAAATAACAACTCGAGATATCAGTACCTTGATGTGGTTGGCAAGCAATGAAATAAACAAAGATGGGATATAGTAATGTTTTCCTTTACTTCCAAGCTTAGTTTAATTATATTGTTAGCATAGAATCTACAACTCAACAAGGTTGCTATTTTTTTCTTATGTTGCTAGTCTCCACTTGAATGGGGCAGCAAATGGTTTTGGTTTTTATTTTTCATGGACTCTCAGTGCTTAAATCTGTACCCTATTGCCTCTGGTCTAGTTTCTAGGTGGCAAGCCAAAAACAATATGTTTTCTAAATTGATGTAAAATTTCTCTATTCTAATACAAAAACAACTTAAAAAAAATGTTTTGTTTTTTAATAATTAAAAAAAAATGCCAATTAGATCTATTTGCTCTTTGAGATAATGATTGAGACACTCCCTACTTGATTCAATTTTAACAAATAACATGCAAATTTTGATGTAATGCCTGTTATTGAAAATAAATAGTCCTTTTGTATTGATTATATTATAAAGATATTTAAATATTTAAAATTTGAATTATATTATTTAAAAAAAATTACTTTGATTTTCACATTTCTAAATTTTTAATTTTCTAAATTTTAGTTTTTAATTTTTCTTCGAATATTGGATTAGCTCATAATAATGGTCATAAATCCATGATTGAAAGCATTTTGATAGTCCATAATTAAAAGCATTTTGATAATAGCAGAATTTTGGTTGGGCTTATAATAATGGTCTTAAGGTCATAAATGAGAGCATTTTGATGTCACATATTTAATCACATCTCCAAATGCTTACTTATACTTATCACTGTGCGTGCCTTACATTTTTTAGGTGCCTTTTTAATGGAATCTTTGTTATTTAGTTGTTTGCCACACTCAACTCTGAGCAAGAATTGTGCGTAATACAAATGTAATTTATGATTATGTTTTGTATGTTTTACGAAATATTCAATTTGAAGTTGCCTGTTATATGATTGATGAATAATGTTATATATTTGATATATTTAAAAAAAGATATTTAAGTATTTTATTTAAATTTTGTTGTTTTATAGTTTTTATTATAGTATTTTATTAAATTTAAATTAATTAGAAAGAATTTGAAAAAAAAAATTAATTTTAAAATTGTGAATATTAATATTATTGAGTATAAAATTGAATTTTAAAAAGTTTGAATGATTAGTTTTTAAAAGTGTGAATTATGAATAATTTTGATTTTGAAAGAGTGAATTTTGACTTTAAAGTGTGAATATCATTTCCAAAAGTGTAAGAAAATAATATTCAATAATTTTATTTAAAGTAATAATTAATAATTAAAAATATATCATTATCTTATGATTTCAAATATGTAAATTTTTTATTCAAACAAACTATCATTTATCAACATCATTCTCACTCTCTCTATTGTATTTAGTATATTCTCATTGCCCTCAATTTCTTCAAATCCATTCCCATTGACTTTTATTATCTTTCCCTTCCATCTTATGTTATTCATGCAACAAGTTATCTTGGGATGCTAAAATTGTTCCCTTTTCTCCATAATGAAACATTTGTTTCTGATTTTTTTTTTTCATTTCTTCCATACTAAAAGGTCCCTCTACCAATAGATTTGATAGATGAGGTTTTCCTCTAAGTAATTTTGGATGACCATTGAGCAACAAATGTTGCAATTTAATAGGAGGTAACCATTTTTCATCTCGAATGAGGATTTATATTTCACCACTATTGGGACATTAACAAGCTAGATTTTGAAGTATTTTCTTTCTTGGATACCAAATATCTTGTAGTCTCCATCAAACAAGTGTGAATCCATAAATCTTTTGAAATCAAATAATTCATCAATTAGGTATAAGATGAAGGAATTGTTAGAAATTAATGGAGAAAGTTAAGTTAGGATAGGATTGAGATTCTAATTCTAGATCTCAGATCCTAATATCTCGAGAGTGGTTGAAACCATCCCATTAGTGTGAAAGCCTATATAATTAAGGCTCATCTCATTCTATGTATTAGATTGTGTGAGTGCGCTAGTACGCTCTCCAGGTTCTCACCTGGAGAGCCATTTCATTAATTCATTAATTTTATCATGGTATCGGAGCTTTGTAAGATAACAGGCATGTGTGTGCTGCGTGGGTGTGAGAGCTGATGTCCGAGGTCGTGATGAGTTCAGTGGTTTAATCGCTGACTGCCTATGGTGAGCTGAGCAGAGGAGTTTTCTTGTAGTGGAAGTGTGAGTAGTGTGGGCAACATATCTAGTTAGCAGCGTCGATTTGTGGGAGTAAGGCAACGTGGTTGCTGTGAATCCCTGCACACAGAGGCGTTTGGAGAAGATTTCAGTAATGAGCAGCATCATGCGTCCCTATCCACAGATCGAATTTGAGGCATCTGCCATCCGCTTGTTTGTTGTGCATTTTGTACATAAGCTCCTAAGACAGCGAATGAGAGTTGCTAGCCAATCGAAACCGTAGTCTTGTCCTCAACTGGCTTTTTGGCTCGGATTCAACATGCTTCTCTATACTGCTGACGATGATACCTCGGTGGATTTAATTTGTTGCATCAGAGTACAGTGCCACTTTTTTCTTTTTTGTCAAACAAAATCAAAGAGAACACGTCAGATCGAGGCAAAAGCCCTGTGAAATCAGAGCCAAAAGTTAATGCCATTACACGCGCATGGCAAGAGTGGGCCTCCAAACAAGTGGTAGATTTAAGGATCCTGGGTTCCTGCCTCTGAGACTATGCATTATTGAGGAGAAGAATAATGTCTATATTTATATTCTCAGAAGAATTGGTGTTACGCCCTCCAGTGGATTGATTTCTGTGTCCTTGGATGGATCGATTGTTGTGTCCTCTGGTGCTTTGGAGTGTTGGCACGTGGAGCCAGAATCAATCTATTTTTTTTAATTGTTGGAAGTATCCATTATATGTGAATGCAGAAGAGCAACGTTCCAGCTTGGTGTTTGGTGCATTTTTTTTCCTGCTGAGATTTGTTGGGGCGTTTGTTTCTTTGTTCCCGCCATTTTACCAAATTCACTTTGAAATTTTATTGATTGAGAAATAATCCATCTTTTTAGAAATATGTGTCATTAGAAATTGCTAATCACATGCATCAGAATTGGATGTCGATATCATTTCCAGTTTGTTGAGAGGTCATTTGCTACTCGTCGCAAGAGCTGAGGGCACTAAGCCTTGCGTGGCATAGAAGCCACAGTATACAAGGTTCTACTATTGAAGAGTTGTCGAAGGGAGGATTCCTGCCTACGTGGTAATGGGGTTGTTGGAGCTCGTAAGAGGACTGAGTGGAGTCGAAATCTAGAAGCAAGACAAAACCAGATAAGCTGGACCTTTTTAACAACATGTCTATTTTTTTAGATATTTTTTCTGATGATGATGATGATGATATTCTCATGTTGGCATTTGGAGGCTTTAGCATGAGTAGTATGTTTAAGTCTGGAATTTTTTCAGAAAAATAATGTGGTTCTGTTGATGACCACGAGAAACAAGAGGCATAATCCGTTGTGCAAGATCCTGATATTGAAGAGTCAAAAGTTGATCTTCAGGAAGGATGTAAATTAGAACAAAGTGTTGAATATCAATTCAACAAGCCACATGAAGCTGATGGCGAAGATGTGGCAGAAGAAGAAAGAGCTGGAGAGAATTTAAAATGTGATAATCTTATCAATATTTATATGTGTGCAGATGACAACATTACTGAAATTTACATGCGTGACACCAGAAATGGTAAGAGAAAACAATTTCCTATTAAGCCTGTCATAACTTTCAAAAGGGCGAGGATAAGCGTTCAAGCTTTCCATCACTGGGGAAGAAATGAGGTGAAGATACATCACTATCTCATGACAAAGAAAGTGAAGATGAAGCCTCATCCACTAATGAACAAATATGGTCTCACAAGCATAAAGACCAAGATGAAAACTCTGTTACCAAGTTTTTATGTTTTTTTTTTACCATTGTAAGCCTAGATGAGACTAGACCAGTAGGCGTATGTTATCATATGTTATTGTTTTGTACCCTTTCTCCATTAAGGGGGAGTGTTATAAATTAATGGAGAAAGTTAAGTTAGGATAGGATTGAGATTCTAATTCTAGATCTTAGATCCTAATATCTTGAGAGTGGTTGAAACCATCCCGTTAGTGTGAAAGCCTATATAATTAAGGCCCATCTCATTCTATGTATTAGATTGTGTGAGTATGCTTGTACGCTCTCCAGGTTCTCACCTGGAGAGCCATTTCATTAATTCATTAATTTTATCAAGAATTGTGGTCCTCACATATCCTATAATTTTCCATTATCTATAGTAATGAAAATATATCTTTCCACTTTATTTGAGTTGATAACCTTTCATAAGTTTCATCTATGTCTTCATGTGTATGTCCCACCAAGAATAAACCAATTTCAACAATGTCAAACATCCTCCTTATTGTTATAAGGTATGAAAATGTGAAAACTATGAATTTTTTTATCACCCACACAATTATCCATTTGCAACAATAATATTGGGGGTAATTTTCTATTTGAACTACTTTCATTATTAGCATTGACCTACAGACCTTTCATATCAACTTGCTTGTATACCAAACATCTTTCATAAGTTTCAATTTGTAATATATCATCATGCATCAAGTGGTTTAATTTTTCCCTATCATTCAACAAATCTCCATATTGACCCACCATTGGCTCTTTAATATCATTAAGGAATTTATCTAATGAATTTAAAGTGAATTTTGAACCCATATCCAAAAGGAATTTAAGGTTGAAGTGATTGAATCTTGCAGTGTTATGTCCATGTGTAAGCATCCTAATAAAAAGGTTTGAAGAGTCAAGATACTATTAATAGCTTTTCCTTCTTACCCAAACTTGGTGTAGAATTTATTTCCTTGTCCACCTTTTCGTGCACAATACTCAACTAACTATTGGGATTATTTTCTATATTCAATTTGTGGCCATAGTACACATTGCAACAATTTTCAATATAGTTACTATGGGTTGTTTTAACTATCCGTGATTGTTCTACTTTAATTAGATTATAAATGGATCCAAATTTTTTGGTGATTGAGACACAATAATCACACCTTACAAACAAGTTGTTCGCTATGATCACAACATCTTGAAATGGTTTCTTAATATTGTGTTGTAATGGGATTACAATACTAGAGAAAGACTCAACATAATTATGTTCTTCTCAACCTTTTCGAGAAGTGAACCTTGGTTCACATCTAAAAGTAATAATTTGGGATGTGGCCTTATTCAATGTTGATGTATTGAGTGCATAAAACATGGATTTAGTCCACAATTTCACTAACACTAGCCACTATTGCGATAGTAGTAGATTTGTATTTTTGTAATCCACTATTACCATTCACTATCTTCGATTCATTATTTTTAAAGATATCCTTAGAATGGTAGAAATTGTTTCGTTTATTCCATAACCACAATACCATTCACTTTAAAAGAGGTCTAATTTGTCAAAATTCATTGTAAGTATAGTTCTGTTACTTTTTTCTCACATTTCCTAGTAAAAACAACATTTAATAAAAATTTAGCACAATTCTCTTCTTGAATTTTCATTCATGAGCCATGCCTTCTTATTGCCTTTCATCGTCGAACCATCGACATATTAGAAATACAATTGTTTTTCATAGAAACGTGTAGTGTATAGACATGTAATGGATAAAATTCCATCAAATGTTAATGAAGATTTTACATGAGTTACTTTTAGAAAATGCTTTAGCTAGTTTTATGGCCTTATTTTCATAGCTTGTACATCAATGCAATCTACCATAACCATAGGTGGATACTCCAAATGCTATGAAGTTGATTCTATTGCATCCCATATTTTATCCTCAACCTCATTTGCACTTCCATTTGATATTGCATATATAGGGACACTGCTAAGTTCAAGCAAGTGGTCCACATGCCATATTTGAAGAAATGTTTTTAATATGCGACATTTCTCATATTGGATGAATAATTTATTTATTAAAAATCCAAATTCATTACCATCTACTAGTGCAAATAAAAATTCATGCTCATTCTGAAGCATTTGAAATTAATGACATATATATAGAATTTCGCTATGAAGAACATTATTAAATAGATTCATCTTTATTACCAAGAATTTAATGTGTTATTCCTCTTATCTCTCCACACCCCCACCTTTAATATTTTTCCTCTCTTATCTCCCCCCACTACCACGCCCACCCTTAATATTTTTTCCCTCTTACCCCCCAACCTCCACCCAATATGTTTTCCCTCTTATCTCCCCACCCTTCATGATTCAACTTTTTTGTGTTAGTGAACCTTCAAATTGGTTAATATCATCAACCTTCAAAATAAATTTTGTTTTAAAATCCCTAAATTTGTGTATTGCTCATTTGACACAAGATCTATGGTTATGAAATGGGATTTCCTCTAAACATATATGTAATAGTATAACATTCCTAGAATAAATGTTGGCGTTGAATCTTTTTAACTCCATTATTAGAATCTACATTATTTATCTATGTTGAATATTGTGATGTCATTGATGTCAAAGTTAGGGAGAGACTAAGAATGTCAAAGCTAGTGGGGATATTGTTTTCATTGATGTCAAACATAGGTGCAAATTATAGGTGTCCAAGATAAAAGTTGCAAGATGAATATTGTTTGGATACCCAATTTTTTTGTTGATACTTAGCTTGGATACCCTATCTTTGAAGATATTTTTACCATAAACACCTAGCTAAAATGGAATAATAGGATACATGAATTAAAATATTATTCCAATAAATTTATAATGGTATATGAGGCTACCTATAGCTCCATAGAAATGAGGAGATATGAAATATTTTGTCAATTTGACCCAACCAAAAAGTACAAGTCTTCCCGGCCAGTTTTACAAGTCAACCCCATAAGTGAACATATAAACACATAAATAAATGATATATGAGTGCATTTGAAATCCATCTAAGTGAGAAGATATATGAGGTGTGCAATAGAAGCTAGGGAATGTTCTTGGAGCCTTAAAGGTGGAGCAAAGATGCAATCAATGGGTTGAATGAGTCATCTTGGAATTTTCACTATAGTTTTTCTTTTGGGATGTTTCAGAAGGGAAAAATTGGAGGAGATAGAGGGGAGATATTAATGTGCATGTGGTAGAAATTTCATGCTATGACATTGCAATTTTTTGATATGGGCTGAGGAATTTAGGGTTCTTGATTGCTCTTGAAATATGCTTCAACCAGGTCAGCTTGGAATTTTCACTATAACCTTTCTATCAGATTGTTTCATACTGTGAAACTTGGAGGAGATGGAGGCCAAATATTCATGTACCAATGTTATAAATTTCAAAATATTTTTCACTATAATTTCAAATATATGAATTGAGTAAGTTAGGCTTCTTGAATACGCTTGAATTTTTCTTCAAACAAGTTAACTTCCATTTTTTCTAGACTTCTATATAGACTCCTTATATATATTTTGATTTTAAAATACCATGGTCCCAAACCATGGGTGAAGTCCAATGGTCACAAAAAGTCCCATCCCGTTACATAATTAAGGGGCTTTGACCCACCCCAAATCCCCTAAGACCAAAAATATACTTCACGCTGTGCGCTCCGTGCCTCGATATGTGGAGTATTTACTTCGTGGGGATCCCACTCCAATAGGATTTGTGTCTCATGTAAGTTGGTGCCTACAAAGTTTGTAATATTAGGTTGGTGCTCATAAAGTTTGTATCAGTAGATTGGTGCCTACAAAGATATGTTATAAAAAATTTTTTATTTATATCTTGTGTTCCATATGTGAAATTGTTTGGTTATGATTCATGAATTTTTAAGAAGGTAAGAGATTGTCTTATACTAATTCTCCCCTCCCCCCTCCCTCTCTCTGTATAAGTGTGAATCCATCAATCTACTTTTTGTTATGTGAATTCATAGTCCCTCAAAATTTTCGTTAACATTCTCAACTTATTGTAAGTAGCACTCAATATTGTTATCCATTTATGGTGTATCACATTCAATAAAGATAACCTTTACTTTTGATATCATGTATAATACGCCTCTCAATGCACGTGGTAATAAAATATCTCCATTTAATGAAATGCACAATAAAATTAATTTAATTTAAATTTTAGTGGCTTACACTTTACAATGGTTTAATTTAAATTTGATGATTAGCCAATAATAAGTTGGAGAGAGACGATGCATTTTAATTAAACATAATGTATAATTAATATTATAATAAAAAATAGAAAAATTCTAAAAATAATAATATCTAGCTAATATATTAGTAACTAAAACAATTAGTTATCATTAAGAATATATAAAAAATTAACATAAATAACTAAAAAGAATTAGCAGCTAAAGGAAAAGAGGCTAAAGGCTAGGCTTGATTTAGGAGTTATCACTTAAATATGACCACCTTGTTATGCTTAGAATAATTATGGAGTGTCATGATAATAAAACCAATCTCTTGTATTACTTTGTGTCCTTTAGATTAGCATTTGATACAACACATAAATTTAACATTTGACATAGAATAGAAGAGCTAAAAGTTCTTTCATGTTGAGAGTTGTAGTAATAAGGTTGTACAAGAATGTTGTTGGTAAGTTTACAAATATTGAAGGCTAGTGAAAAGGCATTCACTATAATATTGGAGTTAACCAAGGTTATCCCTTGTCACCTACCATTTTTTTAGCATACACATTGTCAAATTAGAAGGTGGTTTGGAAATGGAAAGGCGAATTGGAATTGGTATAGTTAGATGGTCACTTAATCCTTCTTCTTTATGTTATCATATTATTCTTATAATGAGATGTTCCTATGATCTTGATAAGAAAATAAGAAATTCTCAAGGATTTCTACTCTAGTACTATGGGTATGGCCATTAATGCTGACAAAAAAATTGTTATTATAATCGTCTAGCCTAGGAGTAATTCCTGAATTGATACATTTTCATTAATGTGAACATAATTATATAACATGGAAGTGTGAACTTTGAGATTCATCTTCCAACGTCGCTTCCTTTTCTAACTGTTCATTTTCCTTGATTTACATGTTTTCAATTTATTCACCTAATACCTATGGATTAGATGTATAACATTCACCCTCTTAATCTGAAGCAGCGTTTGTGAGGCCAATCATCATACTGAATATTTCAAAATTTTCTCTTCCAAGTGCTTTGGTGAATATGAGCTAGGTGGATATTAGTGGCCACCCAACTATTCCATTTGAACCCCCACCATTACTTCTTTCAAATTTTCAGTTTCAGCACATCTACTATTTTTAGCAGTTTTTCGGGTCCTGAACTTCCAGAGCTGTTTTGAGGCCCTAAATGACGTTTTTTGGGAAACCCGAGAGCAACATCCAAGTTTTTTCGATGTTTCTCACGTCAAAAGTTGTAGTCATTGGATAGATATTTCTAACGAGGTATTGAGCGTGTCCAACAGAGGTCATATGCCAAAGTTACGTCCCCAGGAATATTGATGTACCAATTTACCCAAACGGGGCCCACAGTTTTGGTGCTTCAGCTCCTAGGGTTATGTTTTTGGATGTTTAGGATTTTCCATGGTTTCTCAAAAATAAATATGCATTTTAGCCTCATTGTAACACAATTCATAGGCCTGTAGCTGCCACATCTCTTCTTAGAGATAAGATACCAGCGCCTTAGCTAGTTTATTTCCATTTTGTCTGTAAACAAATTTCAGTCATTTTTTATTAATGAAATGAAGTTTTATTTCTACTACATCTCTGTGTTTATGTCTATTTCTAAGTTTTATTGTGTTCCTGCATGAATCCAGATCATAATATGTCTACAATTTGTTGCACTTTTCTCATATGTGAAAAAATGCCGTAGATGAATAGTCTTGGCCTCTACATGATATCATATCAAATGATACTTTGTGTTGATATGTTTGGTCCAATCATGGAATTTGGGATTCTTGAAAAAATTGACTGTATAAGTATTTCCAATAAAAATGGGAGTAGAGTTCACTTGTTACTCTTGCAAGTCTTCAAAAATTTTTGTGAACCACACAATCACTTTGGTTGCTTTTGAAACTACCACATATTCTACCTCTATTGTGGAATATCTTGGAACTAACTATTTGCATGACCTCCGGGAGAAAAGGTCTTGATATAAGACTCATAGCATAGCCTGAAGTATACACTCTACTTTCCTTATCTCGGTCAAAGTTTGAATTAGAATATCTAATCAAGTTGAAGTCATCCACCTATGAATATTTGAATCCAAAGTCTTGAGTTCCTTCAAGTATTTTAGAGATATTTTTGTAGCATGCCATTGTCCTCCACAAGGCTTTTTCATAAACTTGGAAAGGATTCCAATAGAAAATGAAATATCTACTTTGGTAGTGGTGAGGTAGATAAGACTTCCCACAAGTTGTCTATACTTATTTGCATCCTCAAATCCATTCCCTTCTTTAGATGTGAGCTTCAAATTGCATTCAACATGCCAAACTTGTTCAATAATGCTCCAATGTACTTATTTTGAGAAATGAATACATGCCTTGGATGTTGGTTCACTTCAATGCCTAAGTATTAATGAAGGCATCCAAAATATTTCATCTCAAATCCTTTCATCAACTCTTTCTTTGTGGATGCAATCTAGTTTTCATTGTTCCCTATTATCAATATACCATCTACGTATACTAGAAGATAGAAAATATATTCTCCAAATTTATTAACAAATAAAGTTGCATCATCAATATTAAAGTGTCTTAAGTTTAATTTGAGAAGATGCTTTGTCAATTTTTCATACCAAGCTTAGGGTACTCATTTTAGGCCATATAAGGATTTGATGAGTTTGCGTACTTTTGGTTCTTGTCCCTTCTCAAAAAATACTTTTGGATGATACATGAAGATATTTATTTTCATGTCTCCATTCAAGAAATAAATATTCACATCCATTTGATGAAATTTCCATCGATTTGATGAAATATTCATTCATTTGGAGTTGCCAAGGAAACGAGAGTCTATACAATGGCCCATTTTATTGTGGGAGGAAATATATCTTCACAATCAACACCTTCTTTCTGTGCAAATCCTTTTTCCACCAGCCTTGCTTTGTGCTTTTCCATTGAGGCATCTAATTTATACTTGTTCTTATAGACCCACTTGTAGCCAATTGGTTTGGTTCTAAATAGTGCATCCACTAGCTTACATGTTCCATTCTTTATGAGGGATACTACTCAATCTGCATTGGTTCTTTCAATTCATTATGAGAAGCGACTTCTTTAAATGAATTTAGTTCAAAATTAGTAGAAAAATTTAATTCATAATCATATGAAACATCCATATCATCAAATAAATCATGATGAACAGTGTCAAGTATTTTAGTGAG
Source organism: Pinus albicaulis (assembly GCA_034641835.2). Taxonomy (NCBI): domain Eukaryota; kingdom Viridiplantae; phylum Streptophyta; class Pinopsida; order Pinales; family Pinaceae; genus Pinus; species Pinus albicaulis. The sequence goes on along the minus strand of CM076582.1, from coordinate 1,153,928,869 downwards.
CCACTTTGGGGGAGCTTTACGAGATTGTCTATTGACCTAAGGCTCATGTTTTAGCTAAAAATTTAAAGTGCTCAAAATTGCTTCAAACCTGAACGATCAGATAGAGTTCACCGCTAGGATTCTGGCGCAAATCATTTGATCAAAATCCAAGTTCGTATGATTGAGTTACCATCTGCTATTCTTTTTCCAAAAATAGGCAAAAAAGGAGAAGAACAGGTACATTGTTGATGTGGCAGGTACAGTCAGCATTGCAAGAATATTCTCCAGATTGTAGCCAGTGGCACTATGACAAGTGTGATATTTAGATTCGCCAGATGGGTCAAGTGAAGAGAGAAATTGCCCAATGACCTCCATTTCTTCCTAAGTTGGAATTTAATTTTTTTTAAGGGTTGGAGTATAACCCAACCAGAGGGTGCCATGTGTCCTCTCTGGTGGGCCATCTCCTAACCTATGGGGTTTGAATCATTTGTTATTTTAATGTTTGACATTGGGTTACAAGGTGGTATATCAACATATATATTTTAATATATATCCATATATTAAGGTTGAAAACCCACCTCACAGCAGATATTACCAAATCTAGAGGATGCTGCTAACTATATTGGCGAAGGTCCAAGTTGGAGGTAGAGTCAAAAAATATGGCAGAAGAATTATTATATTGTTGTGTGAAATTTTATGGTGGAGCGGGGACTCGAACCCCTGACCTCACGCTCGCTAACCAACCACCATACCATCTTGTCTACTGGGTAGTTCTTACCCTATACATTCTCTGCATCTATTTATATTTCAACCGCCCGACCATTGGTGGTTGGAGGTGGCCAGCCCCCTTCCCACGTGTCCAAGAGCGTGAAACAAGATGCCAATCAAATGAATCGATAGATTTTTATAATTGTGATTAACTAAGGTTAAGATGTGGGATTATGACTTAAACCGTCATTAGTGCATAAAACACGCTTAACAGTTAAACCTATCTTATCCACCTATAAGAGTGCTTAGAAATAATTAATCCTGAAGGTTAAGTTGGCAGAAAATTTGGAGGCACGCCAATTTTGGCAGGAATTCCAAAATTAGAATGTTAACTGGCAGTTCCTCCAGTTTTGGAGGAGAAATTGGGGCCAAATTTGGTTTTGGTCATAACTCACTCAATTTTCGACCAAATTGAGCTCAGTAAAAGTCATTTTTGGCTAATTGGCATGTTGGGAACTCAATGAAGTAGGTTTTAGAGGTATAAAAGGTTATTTCTAGGTGTTTTAGTGCATTTGAAGATTTTTGAAGGCTAGGGCCACCATGTGTTGGGGTCATTTCCAGAGCATCCAAAGTCCAAATTCAGCAAAACAATAGTAATTTTTGAGAGATTATGATGTTTTAAACTCATTGGAATAGGTTCCAAGAGGTTTTGAAGCTTGTAACAGTGATTTGAGCACACTTGAAGCTAATATAAAGGTCACACTGTGAAGCTGGACCAAGGAGATGTAGCCCAGGTGGGGTGAACTCCTTTATCAAAATTCTCTGTGTTAAGCTCTGTTATGCATGTTTGATGTGTTTAATATTGCTTCTATTCTGTCATTTAAAATTATGCTTCTTAAGCTTATGAAAAATTCATAATTCCACTAAAGACACTATTTAACAATCACATGCTCATAAACAAACTCATGAAGGATAAGTAAAAAAAATAAAATAAAAGCTTATATCTGAAATGAAACTAGCAAAAAAATAACTAGAATTCATTTTCAGATCAAGTTGGTATCAAAGCACAAGGTTTCTTGCTTGTTTTACTTGAAGGGTTTTTAATAGTGCAAATTTACTGATGCTTACAAGATTGAGATTGCAGAGAGGAGAAGGGAAGCTACTCATAGCTAGTCCAAAAGTTAGGAAAAGAAGGAAGAAGGATGAGAAATCATCATCCTTACCCAAAGGATCACTCAAGGCAACACTTGAAGCAAAAGAGGAATTAGTTTCACAAGAGGCTGAGGTTGTTGAAGAGATACAAGCTGTAGAGATAGAGCTTGAATCTATAGCCAAAATGTGAGGCCATGAAGGAGCTCATGAACATTCTGAAGAAGAGGATGTGAAGAAGGAGTTCAAATAAATGCAAAGGATGGTGAAACTTATTTATGAATCTCTTATGGCAAAGGAAACTAGAGAAGGTTCAAAACACCCTCATAGAGAAGAATATTCAAACAGTAAAAAGGAGGAAGAGAGAAGCTCAAGAGCTAGTGGTGGAAAACCACCTCCCTCTCCACCACCATCATCATCATCATCCTCATCTGCATATTTATCTTCCAAATCCACTACAAAAACTCATACCCATACTCATTCCAAGATCCAAAAAGGTAAGACTCCGTTACACAAGTTGGACATCAAATTTGAACTTCCTACACACAATGGAGAAGTTAATGCTGAAAGACTAGACAATTGGATTCGTCAATTGGAAGTTTACTATAGATTTTAGAATCTGTAAGAAGATGATATCAAAATCCAATTGGCTTCATTAAGGCTAGAAGGAGAAGCACTAGTTTGGTGTGAGGCAAAGACACAAGAGGAAATGCGAATCCATGGTAAGATTTCCATTTCTTGGGTCGAATTCATTTATTCCATTAAAAGACAATTTTATCCATTAGCCTATATGCATAAAGCAATAATGAGTTGGCAAAAATTTAGACAACTCAAAGGTCAAAGTGTCCAAGAGTATACATAAGAGTTTAGTAAAAGGGATTTATTACTTGGAGTAGACTTAAACTCACAAGATACACTCTTGAAGTATATAGGAGGTCTACATTCCTACTTAAAACACACTATTCTCATGTTTAACCCAAATAACTTAGATGAAGTATGTGTGCAAGGGGTAAAAACATTTCTGAAGAGGGTAGTAAGAAGAAGCCATTCAAGGGTAAGGGATAAGAGAAAGGAGGAAGGAAATGGCAGGGAAAGAAAAATGCAAGTGTTAAGAAAGAAGGGGAGAAAATTACATGCAAACTTTGTTCCAAGGAGGGGAATGATGAAGCTCACTGTTGGAAACTACATCCCGAACTAAGACCAAAGAAACCAAATAACAAAGGGAAACAAAAGACGATTGCCACCACACAAAAAGATCTTGGATCAGATTCAGGAGATGACACCAAGATAGTTGCCATGGTTAACAAAGGAAAAGAAGCGATAACAAGTGCAAGTTCTCACTAGTACATATGGTCAATTTTCCGACACTTTTGATGTATTGTTAGAAAGTTGCCCAATTTTTCTCATTTTTTTAAATCCTGCCAACAAGCATCATTATAGAAACGTTTAGGGACATCGTCGGTATTGTGACATTTATGAACATCGTCGGAATACCTAAGTTTCGGGACACAACGTCGGAATTACGATGTTTTGGAGAGAAGGGTCGGTATTGCAACATTGGGAGACAAGTGTTGCTATTGCGACGTGTAGAGATAGATGTGGGTATTGCGACGATATGGAGATATGTGTCGGTAGTGCGACAGTTTGGGGACAACCTTCGGTATTGCAACATGTAGACCAAATGTCGTAATAGCGACGATGAGAAACGACAATAAACATTTTGTCCATATTCAACCCATATATGAATTCAAATATGATTTATTTATTTTATTCTCTAGGGAATGTGTGGCTACTTTTGCTTGTAATGTCAATTTCAACTTTTAGGTTTGGACTTAAACAGTTAGCACTTTGAGATATGTATGATGCATTTATTTAAATTATTATAGTTTGATGCACGATATTTTTGGGCTTTTGAAAAGAAATCTTTTAGTCACAATTTAAGGAGTGTTTTTTTAAATAATTAATTAATTAATTATAATACTCTTAATTAAATTATATATATATATATATATATATATATATATATGTTATATAATTATAGAGTAAACATTACTATATAAAACTAAATATTATAAAAAATGATTCATTTGATCTCGTGATTACAACACCAAACCCAATTATGATGATGCCTAATCAAATTCATTAGAAGAGGGGAAGAGTTTAGTTGTTTATATTTGATTTAGATTTCATGTCATTAGAAGAGGGGAAGAGTTTAGTTGTTTATATTTGATTTAAATTTCATATATGATTTATTACTTTGCATTTATGGTCATGGGTTTTAGACTCATGTTAGATTTAATCAGACCTTCCAACCATTACATGATTATGATGACGTGTAATCAAAATAAGATTAAAAGAGTTTGGTGGTTTGTATTTATTTGAATGTAATATATAATTTTTTTATTTTAACATATAATAACGGAAATATTTTGTAATATTGTTTTTTATTCTATTAATTTTTATAGGATTATAATAATATATTTGTTATTTGTTTATTAGAGTGATTTAATTGACCATTATTATGTTATCTATTAATGTTAGCTAGGTCAAGCTAACAAAACTAATAATATATTTGTTATATTTAGTTGTTATTAATTTCTCTTTAACTTATAACATGTTTAATCTTAAAAATGAATATATATATATATATATATATATATATATATATATATATATATTAATATATTTAAAAAAATTATATCTTTAAATTTAATGAATGAATAAATTAGAAGTTTTATTATAACTTTTTCAAAATATAATGTCCTGTGTATTGAAGAATATTTACCATTTTTTCATTATAATATTTGTATTATGATTACCCCACAAATAGTAGCCCAATGTGGGCCCTCCCCACCTGCTTTGACATGGTGACAGATCACACTTTCAAGAGTTGCAACATGAATTTCACTCGCCTAGTGACTAACTTGCGCGTCACCTTGGAAATTCACTTCAACATGACATTTTGCCTTCAACGTTACTTTTTGTACCAGGCCAGTATAACCTCGCACATAACCATGTCATGGTTGATGGTGAAGACTTTGTATCATAATGCTAATATGATGGATGCCATTCATTGTCAAAACACCCCTAATCACTTTCTCATGGAAGCAGCCACCATGGAAACCTTGTGCAACAAGACCATTGACACGTAGCACAATCTCCATCTCAACTCCAAATAGAGTGCAACACCCTTAAACCATGCATAGTGTGCCCGAATATTGGTAATGTGATCTCCCTCAATCTCAACAATATAATGCATTCCAATACTATCATGTGCTTTAATTACCATGACCATGCAAAGTTATTTAAGATCAACATCCATTTTAGCTAGAGCATATATATCATTCGGTGCAGGTTGCAATCTATGTCATAAACTTGGTGATTCAGCTTCTCAGCGAAGGCCCCTTGACCTTAAGGACTTGGCCTTCTAGCCATTCTCTACCTTCAATAGCTCTCCCTCTCTAACCTTCTGCTCGACCTTTCTATTAACCTCTCCTATATTCATGCATGTCATCCCTTCAGCCTTTTTGCAAGCTTCACATCCCAATTTCCTCTCCTTCATCTCTTTCCTATTTCCAATTTCCCTAATGCCAAATTAATTCCCTTATTTTACTTCCTGATGTTCATCGCCCCTCAAAATTTATGTTAACTCAACTAGGAAATCCTCATCCTCTTACCCATCCAAACACCTTCCCTTCCCCTAGTAGGCTTATTTGATACATCATGACTTGTGGAAGACAGACCACCCCTTGCCGAGTAAGAAGTATAGGTCACCCCTCTGTTACCACTCCATGCCAACAATTTAGCTTCAAAGTCTTAGTTGAGGCCCACATGCAAGAAAGAGATTCTTTTACTTGCCATGAATAGGTTATTCCTAAGCTATTCATGTAGGAGATTGAGTGAATTGAAGCCATTATTCAATAGGAGCACCGAGTGAAACAAGTTTGTGCGGGTCGGGTTAGGTCGGGTCATGTGAGGGCGCCCAGGGAAACGCGTTCGGGCATGTCAGGTTAGGTCAGGTCAGGTCGTGTGAGGATTTCTTGAATAGTGATGGCAGAATAACGATGGAATAACAACTCAAAATAAAAATTTTGTAACATTTTGTAACATTTTGTAACGGCTGAATATTTTGTAATATTTTTTTTTTATTTTATTAATTTTTATAGGATTATAATATAATATATTTGTTATTTGTTTATTAGGGTGATTTAATTGACCATTATTATGTTAGCTATTACTATGTTTTCACACCGAGGGAAAGCTCCAGGGAAACCGGGCATACTTCGTAAATTTCTGGATGAGCACGCACGGTAAACCGTTAGAAAACTGAGCTTTGGGAACCCCTAACCCCAAAGGAGGCAAGGATCGAACCGTGACCTCCTCAACGAGAGAGGACCACGTATTGACTCACTACCCGCCAGGCTAACCCTTGAGGCTTACTATTACTATGTTAGCTAGGTCAAGCTAACAAAAATAATAATATATTTGTTATATTTAATTGTTATTAATGTTTCTTTAACCATTTTTTCATTACAATATTTGTATTGTGATTACCCCACAAACCGTAGCTCACATTACCATTATTCTGGCACACTATGCATGATTTAAGGGTGTTTCACTCTACTTGGAGTTGCGATGGAGATTGTGCTACATGCCATTAATGCTCTTTTTGCACAAGGTTTCCATGGTCATGGCTGCTTCCTCGGGGAAGTGACTAGGGGTGTTTTGACAATGAATGAAATCCATCATATTAGCATTATGATACAAAGTCTTCACCATAAACCATGACATGGTTATGTGTGAGGTTATACTAGCCTAGTACAAAAAGTAACGTTGAAGGCAAAATGTCATGTTGAAATACTGAATTGCCAAGGTGACGCACAGGTTAGTCACTAGGCGAGTGACATTAATGTTGCAACTCTTGAAAGTGTGATCTGTCACCATGTCAAAGCAAGTGAGGAGGGCCCACATTGGGCTATATTCCCTCAGTCTCAGCAATATTACACATTCCAATACTCTCATGTGCTTTAATTACCATGACCATGCAAAGTTATTTAAGATCAACAATATCTCTTTTAGCTAGAGCATATCATTCGGTGCAGGTTGCAATCTGTGTCGTAAATTTGGTGATTCATCTTCTCAGTGAAGGCCTCTTGACCTTAAGGATTTGGCCTTCTAGCCATTCTCTGCCTTCAATAGATATCCCTCTCTAGCCTTCTGCTCGACCTTTCTATTACCCTCTCCTATATTCATACATGTCATCCCTTCAGCCTTTTTGAAAGCTTCACATCCCAATTTCCTCTCCTCTATCTCTTGCCTATTTCCAATTTCCCTAATGCTAAATTCATCCCCTTATTTCACTTCCTGATCTTCATCGCCCCTCAAAATTTATGTTAACTCAACTAGGAAATCCTCATCCTCTTACCCATCCAAACGCCTTCCCTTCCCCTAGTAGGCTTCTTTGATACATCATGACTTGTGGAAGACAAACCACCCCTCGCCGAGTAAGAAGCAGAGGTCACCCCTCTGTTACCACTCCATGCCAACAATTTAGCTTCAAACTCTTAGTTGAGGTCCACATGTAAGCAAGAGATTCTTTTACTTTCCATGAATAGGTTATTCCTTAGCTAGTCATGGAGGAGACTGAGTGAATTGAAGCCATTTTTCAATAGGAGCGCCTAGGGAAACAAGTTCGGGCGAGTCGGGTCAGGTTGGGTCATGTGAGGGCGCCCAGGGAAATGCATTAGAGCATGTCGGGTCAGGTCATGTGAGGATGTCCTGATCAGCGACGATAGAATAGTGACAGAATAGCTACATCGGAATAAAAATTTTGTAACATTTTGTAACATTTTGTAACGACAGAATATTTTGTAATATTGTTTTTTATTTTATTAATTTTTATAGGAGTATAATAATATATTTGTTATTTGTTTATTAGGGTGATTTAATTGACCATTATTATGTCATCTATTAATATTTTAGGTAGGTCAAGCTAATAAAAATAATAATATATTTGCTATATTTAATTGTTATTAATTTCTCTTTAACCATTTTTTTATTACAATATTTGTATTGTGATTACGCAACAATTCGTAGCTCACATTACCATTATTCTAGCACACTGTGCATGATTTAAGGATGTTTCACTCTACTTGTATTTGCGATGGAGATTGTTCTACATGCCATTAATTCTCTTGTTGCACAAGGTTTCCATGGTCATGGCTAGTCCTTCCTCGTGGAAGTGATTAGGGATGTTTTGACAATGAATGCAATCCATCATATTAGCATTATGATACAAAGTATTCACCATCAACCATGACATGGTTATGTGTGAGGTTATACTGGCCTAGTACAAAATGTAACATTGAAGGAAAAATGTCATGTTGAAGCACTGAATTTCCAAGGTGACGCGTAGGTTGGTCACTAGGCGAGTAACATTCATGTTGCAACTCTTGAAAGTGTGATCTGTCACCATGTCAAAGCAGGTGGGGAGGGCCCACATTGGGCTATACTCCCTCAGTCTCAGCAATATTATGCATTCCAATACTCTCATGTACTTTAATTACCATGACCATTCAAAGTTATTTAAGATCAACAATATCCCTTTTAGCTAGAGCATATCATTCGGTGTAGGTTGCAATCTGTGTCGTAAACTTGGTGATTCAACTTCTTAGGGAAGGCCTCTTGACCTTAAGGACTTGGCATTCTAGCCATTCTTTGCCTTCAATATCTCTCCCTCTCTAGCCTTCTGCTTGACCTTTCTATTAATATCTCCTATATTCATGCATGTCATCCCTTCAGCCTTTTTGCAAGCTTCACATCCCAATTTCCTCTCCTCTATTGCCTATTTCCAATTTCCCTAATGCCAAATTCATCCCCCTATTTGAATTTCTCTTCATCGCCCATCAAAATCTATGTTAACTCAACTAGTAAATCCTCATCGTCTTACCCATCCAAACACCTTCCCTTCCTTGAGTAGGCTTCTTTGATACATCATGACTTGTGGAAGATAGAACACCCCTCACCAAGGAAGAAGCCGAGGTCACCCCTCTGTTACCACTCCATGCCAAAAATTTAGCTTCAACCTCTTAGTTCAGGCCCACATGCAAGCAAGAGATTCTTTTACTTGCCATGAACAGGTTATTCCTAAGCTAGTTGTTTACCATAAAACTCTAAACCCTTAACCCCTAACCCCTTAAACCATAATTCCTCACCCCTAACCCATTTAACCTCTTAATCCCTAATCCTTTGACCACTAACTCATTATTCACCTAATCCCTAACTGCGCCTAAATCCCCTAGCCCCTAAATGCGCCTATATACCCTAACCCCTAACCCCCAATCCCTAAGCCCTTAACCACTAACTCATTATTCCCCTAACCCTAATCCCTAACCCCTTAACCACTAACTCATTATTCCCCTAACCCCTAAATGCGCCTAAATCCCCTAACCCCTTAACCACTAACTCATTATTCATAACCCCTAAACCCTAAACCTCTAACCTCTAATCCCCTATTCCCCTAACCCCTAAGTCCCTAACATAAAAAAATTAATTAATTAATCAATTAACATTATAATCTAATTAGTAATTTTTAGTTAAGTTTACTAATTCATAATTAATCAATCGAAATTAATTATTTTAGTCTAATTAGCTAACTTGCTTAGATCAAATCATGTTTCCATTTTATTAATTTTAGTACCCTAATTCTTATTGCCTTTTTTCCTTTTTTTCCAGCAATGCCCGATGAATGCAATTCTTACTACTAAATTTTTCCAGCAATGCCCCACGAATACAATTCTTACCACTAAATTCAGCTTCCGTTGGCCCTATAATCATTTTTCTAGTTACTGGTAGGTGGTAACTCCGATCAGAGCGAGTAACTAGCACTAAGCACTATGCCTAGCTTACACAGCTGATTTGCACACATCATTTCCATTGGGGGATTCAGTTCCATATTATCCAACATTTGGAATGTAAGCATATCCCGTGGACCTAGTTTTTACTTAGCCACAAAGTAAGAGATAGAGGCCAGAAGTGGGGGCAGCGGTGAAGGGAGTTGCATTTAGCCATTTTCACATACGTTGGTTCAGGGGGAAATGAGGTGTAATCAGCCTTTGTCAACCCACAAAATGGTAATGACCTTCATTGCTCTCCTTCAAATTTTCTGCTTATTCAATTCCAAGTTTACTGCTCTACCATCATATTGTCATCATATCACTGTTATACTGTAACCTTAACACAATTTTCACAATCAACACTAGGTTCACTATCCAACTAGCTGCAATTATAGATGACAATGAAGTTTCTTACTGAAGATGTTGAAGCCTTTAAGAAATTTTACTTCAAAACTATTACAATGTCCCTCAAATCATCAAAGGAATTATAGTAGCATTTAGAAGACATGTAACATTTGTTCTTTGTCTCAGAATAATAGTCACATCTTCTCATGTACTGTAGTTATAGTTACAGGAAGTGAATTTTGAGACAAATCGAAGGTTATTTGAAGGGAAATTTTTATATTGCGCATAGTGTTCAGTTGTAAACAGATATATTTTCTCCTACAGACTTTTATGATCCATGTCTATTTTGTCTCAGGAAATGTGAATTTTGAGACAATTCGAAGGTTCTTTGAAGGGAAATTTTTATATTGCGCATAGTGTTTAGTTGTAACCAGATCTAGTTTCTCCTACAGACTATTATGATCCATGTCTATTTTGTTTGTATCTATTTTGGTTTCTTGGAAGCCTATTTTTGTATTGTAAACTGTATAAAAGACCAACCATGGCTTCTTGCCTAGTTAGCAATATTACCTAGGCTTCTTGCCATTGTAATATTATGTTGCTAGTTTAGTTTCTTGGGTCACCCGCTTTTTGGTGTTGAAATCTGAGCTATTGTTATGTGATGTAACAATTGAGAATTTGGTTCAATACAAATATGTTATGCCAGGTTTTATGTTCCATTATTCATATTTTTTATTTTGTGATTTGGTGTCCTATAGGAGGCAAAAAGCTCGTTTTTCTCTTCCATCGCCATTCCTTCTTTCTTATTTATTTGCATGGGTTTTATATCTGTTGTGGGTGTTTGATATTCAAAACTCCGTGTGCTAACTTGTATCATTTTTTTCATATCTGAAGAGACTATTGTGTGTTAACAATGATTAGGATTGTGTGCTCTGTTTCTTTGATATAACCCTTTTTTCTAAATTTGTTTAATATGTATGTGGATATATAAATATAGTGAATTTAAGTGTGATAATCCATTATTGTGAATACCACATATAAACCACAAAAAAAAAATTATTTTTTCGTACTACAATAAAGGAATAATTGTGTTAGGGTCCTATAATAATAGGATTCATAATTTTGAATTGAATTTTGATAGTCTTGTAAAATATGTACATACCTTGCTTTCTGCAAGTTGTTTTCCCATATTTTGAAAAAATTAAAAAAAAAAAAAATCAAAAAGAGGGTAAAAAGTCCTAAAAGAAAGATTAAAGGACTTAGAAAATATAGACCCCAAAAGAAAAAGATGAGAATAAGACCTGAAAGTGAGCAAGTCCAAATGCCACTACTTTTTACTTTTCTGCAAAATAAATAATTATGGCAGAGTGTCAATAAATGCCATAATACATGATAAGTTAAACTATTTAATATTGACTTGTCATGTTTTAGATAGAGAATAAAGATTTGTCAGACAATTTAATCCTGAAAAATCAGTAGATAGGTAGAGAATAATGAGGAGCTCAACAGTTTAATCTGAGCCCTCGGATGAAATAAGGTAGATTTGGATAGTTTATGCTTTAAAAGAATAAATGTTTCAAGGTTGCAAGCCTAAATGCACCTGCCAAATGAAGAAAAAATGTTAGAATAAGGCTGGGTAGGTATAAATAAGTGGAGAAAGCATGTAATAATGAATCATCGGGAAAAATCACTAATTTCCCATCCCCCGTAAGTATTCAATATTCTAAGCTATCAGTCAAACAGGCTCAGAGCATTTCTCTAACTTTTTTTGGGACCGAACCCAAGGCTCGATGACTGACTAGTCGAAAATATTGAGTTCTTATGTTAAATCCCCATTTATCATCAGTCATCCTTCATTCATACATTTTAACCTCTTTTCCTAAGTAAATACATATTCTTACTTCACGAAGATTAAAATCCCATATAATTAACTTCATCCCTATAGAAGCATTCATAAAACCCTCAAAATTACATTTATCCTAAGTATTGGAGAAATAATATAAAGATGAGAAATGCTTTGCTTTTTACACTTTACTTATAGATTTTATGTATTTTGTTTTACATTATGTTAGCCCCTTATGAATTTCTTGACAAGAAAGCAAGGGGCTAGATTGTTTTATGAGCCTTCAAGGAATGCATTTCCCTTGAAAACATCATCCTTGAAGTCTTGTTAAAGTTCCCTGCTTTTGACTGCTTCCCTCTGCTGATCTGTTGTCCAAGAGCCTTGTTGAATAATGAAATTTTGCTCAAAAAGGCCTTATGTCTCCCCTTGTAGCCCTGCAAAATTCCCCCATCTTTTTCTTTTTCCCTTTTCCCAAAGCCCCTTTCCCCCCCCCTTTACCTCCTAAATTTTCCCAAAATCCTCATGAAATCCCACCCTTACCTTTTGTTTTCCCATTTTCGACCTCTACCCCCCCTATCGTTACCCTCCTTTGGTGTAAAAATGCACTAAAATGGGTTAAAAAACCCACTTTCCAACTTTATTATAAGGGCTTAGCCCCTTTGCCGCCAGCCCCAACCACGTCCCCACACATGCCCGTGCGGTAAGACCGAGCGCTCAAGTCTTGAGCGCTAATCACATCGGAAGATCGGGTCGGAGCGTCAAAATCCTTTGTAACGCAGAAAATTTCCGATGCGATTGGCTTGTAACGTTAAGTCCCGCGATGTGATCAAAGCCGTTGATCTGCCCTGAAGATCCAACGGCTAGAGCGCTAATCGCACTCCCCGCCCAAATCGCAATCGGAAATATGTTTGTGTCACCTCTGCTTCCCCCCCGATTGTGATTGCCCGATCACATCTCCACCGTTGTTTCCTGCATAGATCAGACGGCCCAAGCTAATCACAAGATCTTCAATCGCAGGCCCTTCCCCTCCGATCCCCAATCCCGCCGTCTCCCGATTTCATCCCGACCGTCCATCCTCCCCGCCGATCCGACGATCATCGTTGTCTCCTCCCGATCGCAATCGGAGATTTAATATGTGTCACCCCTGTTTTCTCCCGATTGCGATTGCTCCGACCAAATCATAGCTGTCCATTCCCCTGTTGATACTACGGTCTGGCGCTGATTGCTCCATCGCAATCGCAGCATTCCATCGCATCCCGCCTTCCGATCGCCCGATCACATCGGCCCCCGATTTGATCCTGACCGTCCATATAACCCGCGATTCGACGGTCATCACACACCCTCATCGCAACCCCTTTCCCAATCGCAATCGGAAACTTATACAGTGTGTTCCCCTTGCTCCTCCCGATTGCGATGCTCCGAGTTGATCCTGACCGTCCATTGGATCTTAGATCTAACGGTCAAGAGTTGATCACCCACCACCTTCGGCGGGTCCCACCATGTACGATATTTTCCACGCATTTTCATAACAATTTCGCCCCTTTCTTTGTATTTTCATTTCTTGACCAAAGTCTCATGTTTTCATTAAGGTCTCGCGTTTCATTCTATTTCATATGGTCGTCCCTCCGATTGATCTCCGCCGTTGATCTTCGCTCTCGGACCATGATCTAACAGTGTGCGCTGCATTTAACCACCAAACCCTATTATCCATAGTTTCGTCATTTCATTGCATTTTGTCACCATTATTTAGTGAAAAGCCACCATTCCGCCGCCGCCGCGCTACCATTTCATCCAACCTCCCATTGCATTGTTTTTCTTGGTCCAGATTGCGTGTTCCGCAGGGTACAGAGGTGAAAACGCCGCCATAAATACACGGTATGGATACAGCGGCAAGGTTTTCACCGACAGAGGTGCAAAAATTAATATACGACAGGTTTTCCGCATCAACAGAATGTTTTTCTCCATGGAAGGACGGGTTGCCCATACTGTGTCTATTCCATATCGTGTTCTTGAAGAAAGTTTCGCCCTGAGTACAGTCCCGAGCAGTCAAAGCATTTGTTGCACCAGTGTGGTAGACCATTCCACCATTTATTTACCATTTTGTTTATTCACCATGAGTAGCACAGAGTACGACAAAACAGAAATGCATCAAAGACCTAAATGGAGTAAATGAAGCCTGAAGAAGACAATTTTTTCCTCCAAAGTGACAGAGATTAATGCTCAGAGTTAAAACAGAATGGGCTTCGGCCCTCTTCATCTCCTGAGTGTTAATATTGCATTTAGTTCCTTACCTACCTCCTCTGCTTCTCTTCTACTATAAAACTCAGGAAGAAATTATTGTAAAGGTTGTTGACTGGATATCAGTAGAATGCAAGCTGTTCTCTTGAGACAAGTTCTCTGTGTAAGACTGTAAGATAGGCTGAGGAAGGTTTTCAAACAGAATATCAAGCTTTTGGCTATGTTGTACTTGGCTGGTTCTGTTTTTAATATAGCAAGCACATTTCTTTGGATCCTGATCTAAAGCTGAGGTGATGTTTTCCTGTCTATGTGTTTATTTCCATTTCATTTCATTTCTTTTGGCTTGCATCATAAATATAGCATGAGATTTTCCATTGTTAGGCACCTCATGTTTCTGCTCTCCTTGCCTTAATGTTTTCTGCTTTATGTGTTGTCTGAGAATAGATTTCAAATGGTTTAACCAGTGTAGTGGATGATATTTCCTACTAGCTGATGTATGAATTATTGAATCTGTTTCTTAAATGTTCTTGCTAGTGTTTAATTGAATGAATCGGTAATTCTAGGAGTTTATAACTCAGTCTCTTTTCTCTCTAGGATCCTTTCAGTCTCTTAAACCTATCTAAGTTCCCTCAAGATGCTTTTAAACACCTTTGAGAGTTGCCTATGAGTATGTCCAAGCAGGTCTGGAGTTAAATGACCTCTGACCTGATCTATAGATGGAAAATTGGTGTTTATCTCCCTTTCCACCTTTTCACCTTGCTCTCCTTATTGTTCCATTCCACCAAATCATTTTAGGATCCAATGCTTTAGATGACTAGCCCAACTGAAAGTTTGCAGGTTAATAGCAAGTAAACCCTTTCTTGACTCCATTGCCCAATGGCCTTGATGTTCTCTGATTTTTCTCTCCTTTGCCTAAAATCTCTCTTGTTCATCCTTGTTCTATATTGAACCCTTCCTTCCTGATCCCCAACAACCAAACTTCAAATTAAACAAACAAACCTTGTGTCAATAACTGGCCTAATATCATAAAAAATTGAGCTCAAAGACATATACCTTTGACACATCTTAGAGAGATCCCTCTCTGGACCTAGGAGGGCTAGATCCTAGGGTCTGAAAGTGGTTTGATGTTGTCTCATCTTTTGGTCTTGCCAATCTGGCCAAAACATGGGAACCCCAACATAATGGCGACTCCGCTGGGGACTTTCTGAAATACTCTCCATCCTACTACATTCTAAGAACTTCAGAAACCTACAATCTCTGGTTAGGTTAGCAGTTAAACATTCCTATTCACACATCAACCTCTATACCATTTGTTGTGTTTTCCCATACTCTTGGACAGAGTCTGGAAAGGGCCAGGTAGCCTCCAGATCTCACACTCTTTCAGAGGTGACACATCTTGTAAAAGCCCTCCCAGTCAATCTCTGGTTAGAGTTTGCTGTGTTTTGAAGATATATTTGAAAAGGGATATTTAAAAAGCACTGTGGTGGACAGTTTACCCTCCAAAAACATTCTAAACCTTTCCACCTAGCATCTCCATATTTCCTAAATGATTGAAAGACTCCACTGGTGATCAATAGGCCTGCTGATTATCTTGGTTCACATTAGACTCCACTGGGAGACCAACCTCCATAACAACATCGAACACAATAGTAGTAACAAGTAGGGTTAAGCTGCTTGGTTGGAAATAGCATTCTGGCTTCAAGAACCATTTACACGAGAGCTTATCCCGACCCAAACCCACCTGAAATAGTTGATAACCCTGAGAGCATCCTCAAGAGATCACCTACACCTAGAAGATCAGCTATTTCCACTCATATCCATAGAGCTAACTCTACACCAGAAGGTCTTACAACTCTATCACATTACCACCTTGACCTAGACCCACCTAATAGATTACCAAGAACTAGGTCATTCAGTGATCTAGATCAGCTAGGCCTTGAGCTTACCGGTTCACCATCTTATAGTGGTCAACACATTAGGGACAGAGGAACCCCTACATCTACACCTCCTGACATTCACTTCATTCAGAACTTGGGGCTCAGTCATCTTAAATCTACTCAACAAACTTCTGCTGGTCCTAGTACCCCTGTCATCCATACACCAGCTGCTCAAGTTAACCCTTTACCTCATCAAAACGCCATTATGGCAGCCTGGTATACACCTTTGGTTTTACCCCAACCTCTAGTACCCTTACCAAATGATTATCAGTCAAAGATCCCACACTTCACTGCAAAAGAGTCCATCATAGCCCAGCAACATGTAGATAAGATGGAATATTCTTTTGACTACATTGAAATAGATGATAATACAGTAAAAATTAGAATTTTTTCCCAGAGCTTAGGGGGTGATCTGAAGAAATGGTCTAAGGGCCTACCTCCAGGTAGCATCAATGACCTTCCAGCTTTATATTAGACTTTCATAAACAAGTGGGAAGCTAAGGCTAGCCCTCGCCAACTCTTAGTAGAATACATGAGCCTTAAGAGAAACGTGGGAGAGAGTGTCCATGATTACAAAACAATATTTAACAGCATTTAAAATGCCCTCCCTCCACATATGAAACCTACACAAGGCATGGCTCTAGCAAAATACCCCGAAGGCTTTGATGCTGACATGGCCTATGAGCTTAGGGATAAAGAGTACAACACATTGGAGGACATGCAAAAAGGAGCAGTGAACATAGAGGAAAATCTGATTGAGAAAAGAGAAAGACTGAGGTCTGAGAAGAGGGTAACATACATATATGACAATGTAGCTTCCTCATCTGACCAAAATTATGATAAATTGTCTAAAAATGTGGAAAAGTTACAGCAAATGATGGAAAAAATGGTTTTCACAGTCAGTAACCAAAATAGAAACCAGAACCAGAACCAAAACTTTAGAAGGAACAAAAACACTCCCAACAGACAAAGAGAGTCAGATCAACAAGTCATTCCCCCATTTCAAGAAAATTTTCTTGATGAAGACTAAGGAATCATAGAAGAGTCTGAAGGGAATACAATAAACATGTTTGAAGTAGAAAACTCAATCCATAACTGTTCCACAGAAGAAGATCAGCCTTCTCCCTCATGTTGGGATGAAGAATGGTTTGAATCTGAGGATTACCGGTTAGGTTTTGAAAATGATATGATGCAGGTCAGAGAAAAATATGAACTCAAAAGCAAGAAGAGTCAAGACAATTCCAAAACTAAGGCTTCTGAGGTTACCATCAAAAAGAGGCCTAAGAAAACTTCCAAAGTGACTGCTGAAGGTAACAAATCAGCAGCTGAAAGTTCTGGGAAGAACAAAGAAAAAGACAACCAAAAGAGTGATAAACAAATTTAGCCAATTGGTAGCACTAGCACTGTAGTTAGTTCTCCTGATAAAATAGTTTAAAAAATTGTGCATAGTGAGAATCAACACACTGATTCAGCCACTAAGGCAGTGGCTAACAAAACAGAGTTAAACATTCCAAAGAGTCAGTCCACTTTCAATTTGGAGAGTGAGATTGCAAGAATTAAAATCTCTGTCCCACTCTCTGAGCTGGCCACTCAGGATGTATATAAGGGCCAAATTTTGAAAGCGTTAAATTTAGGCGAGAACAGTGACACGGTAAATCTGAGTGATGATCAACCTGCCCTTCTGTTTGGTCCAAAGATAGAGGGGAAGTTTCAGGAAGGGGTAGTTCCATCTTTCTATATCAGTCTCAACATTCATGACAAGATCCTGCATAATGCAATGCATGATTCTGGAGCATCTCACAACCTAATGCCTAAGGTAGTCATGGAGAGGTTAGGCCTAGAGATAACTCGTCCCTACAAAGATTTATACTCTTTTGACTCTAGCAGAGTAAAATTCCTAGGCCTGATCAAAGAATTATGTGTGAGCTTAACTCAAATCCCAGCTAAATGTATGGTCATGGATGTTGTGGTGGCAGATGTACCACCCAAGTATGGCATGTTATTATCGAGATCTTGGGGAGCCAAGCCGCAGGGTAAAATGCAGATGGATGGCTCATATGCCACAATTCCTATCTTTGGCCAGCCTAGAAAACTGTATAGGGAGGCACAGATGAAATTCCTTGTCAGTAGCCCCGAAAAACCAGAAAATTCACCTGTTTATTATGTACACACAGACCTTGACTCATTCATCTTTTGTAATGATGAATCCTTAGAAGGGTCAGAGTCCCAAAACAGAGATACAAACGGAGAGGCAGAGGCTATTGACTTTAACATAATGGCTGCCCTGGATTTAGAGGAAAACGAAGAGGAAAACAACAATGAAATCTGTAGACTGTGCGGTGAAGACCTAGCTCTGAGTGAACAAGACACAGAGTGTAAACAGATTTCTGGCCGGCTCTCTGAACCCCATACATTTCACGAAGAAAAACGTAGCTCACAGCCTAGTACAGACTCTATAAAGCAGCACAATGGAAAACCCAACCATAGGGAAGGAGATGATAACGAAACCGAGAAAGAACCCCTGTGGGAAATGAGCTTTTTCGGGTCCTGTACTAAAAAAACTGCAGGGGCAGGGATATGGTTACATAATATGGAAAACGATTACGCAGAAAGCCACGCCTATAGTCTACATTTCAAATGCACAAATAATGTTGCCGAATACGAGGCTTTAATCCTGGGTCTAAATCTGTTGAAGAAAATAGGAGCCTGTAGGATAGCTGTGAGGGGAGACTCAGAGTTAGTCATAAAACAGGTAAACGGCGAATACACAGCCAAGCACCCCAGGCTAAGGGCATACAAGAACGATGCCGAAGATATATTGAAAACATTTATCGAATACAAATTGGTGTTCGTCCCTAGGAGTCAAAACATTATCGCAAACGGACTGGACTGCCTAGCTAGCACCTACCCTAAAACTCCAAATGACCAGCAGATCATCATATAGACCAAATTCAGACCTGTAGTGCCAGACAATGAAAAATATTGGCAGGTTTTCGAGGGGGATAAACAAATCGAATATTTCCTGATCGGCAGGAATGAGTTTGAGTTTTCGGACTCTGACTCTATGTTTAGTGACAGCTTCTTGAGTGAGGAACCCCCAGACAAGGAAGAACCACCTTTAAACATAGAAATAAACGCTTTGAACTAAGAAACTGGAAATACAAACGGAAATTGTAAAAAATCAGAAAACGAAGAAGTCGAGGTGCTGCGGGCTAGGGATAAGAACATACCTCGCGGTCTGGCTCTGCTAGAAGACCTGTTTGACTTCGACGATGTAGCTAAAAATCCCACCATAGAGCATGCAGACTCTAACGTAGAAGAATGCAATATAGGCACAACAGATAAGCCAAAAATGATTAAATTGGCAAAGTCCTTACCCACAGAAATGAAAAAGAAATATATATAACTTTTTAAGGAATTTGTTGACGTCTTTGCTTGGAGTTACGAAGACCTAAAGGCTTATGACACCAACATTATACAACACAAAATACCTTTAAAAGAGAATCATAAACCCTTTAGGCAGAAAATTCGTAGGATAAATCCAAAACAGTTGCCTGCAGTGGAAAAAGAGATTAAAAAGATGTATGAGGCGGGCATAATTGTTCCAGTAAGGTTCTCTGATTGGGTTTCAAATTTAGTGGCTGTGAGAAAGAAGACTGGGGAGATCAGACTGTGTATTGATTTCAGGAATCTTAATAGAGCCTCACTCAAAGATAACTACCCTTTGCCAAAAATGGAACATATTCTTCAGAAAGTAGTAGGCTCCAAAAGAATCTCCCTGCTAGATGGTTTCTCAGGCTACAACCAAGTCCTAGTTCTCCTAGAAGATCAACTCAAAACAGCCTTTACCACTCCATGGGGCACTTTTATGTATGTAAAGATGCCTTTTGGGTTGATGAACGCTGGTGCAACCTTCCAAAGAGCGATGGATATAGATTTTTCAGATGAGATAGGGCACTTTATTGTGATTTACTTGGATGACATAACAGTCTTTTCCAAAACTGAAGAAGGACATCTTAAACATCTGAGGAAAGTGTTTGAAAAATGTAGAAGGTTTGGTCTGTCCCTGAATCCTAAAAAGACTGTATTTGGGCTGCAAGAAGGAAAGCTTCTCGGCCACATTATATCTAAAAAGGGGATTAGGATAGACCCACAGAGAGTTGAGGGGATACTACAAATAACACACCTGAGGAACATCAAAGAATTACAATCCTTCATTGGGAAAATAAACTTCCTTAGGATATTCATTTGCAACCTAGCTGAACACCTTAGGAATATGACTAACATGCTGAAGAAATTTGAGGGAGTTAAATGGACTGTTGGAGCTAGACAATCTTTTGAATCAGTAAAACTTGCACTTACCCAAGCTCTCGTTCTAATC
Organism: Pinus albicaulis; assembly: GCA_034641835.2. Taxonomy (NCBI): domain Eukaryota; kingdom Viridiplantae; phylum Streptophyta; class Pinopsida; order Pinales; family Pinaceae; genus Pinus; species Pinus albicaulis. The sequence continues at coordinate 1,153,908,394 of CM076582.1, read as the reverse complement.
AGCCCAGATTTCTCTAAATATTTTCTTATTTTTTCATTTGCCTCTGAGCATACAGTGGCTGTAGTCTTACTGCAGAAAAATCCATAGGGTATGGAACAACCAATAGCCTTTTTCAGCAAAGCACTGAGGGATGCTCCCTTGAAATACAATATAATTGAAAAACAGGCTTACGCTCTTGTCAAGGCTTTAAAGGATTTCAGGGTATACATTTTGAATTCCCACACTATAGCTTATGTGCCTAACATAATAGTCAAAGATATTCTGTCCCAAGAGCCAGATGGGAAGAGGGGAAAATGGATAGCTGTGATTTTAGAGTATGATCTTGAGATAAAACCCACCAAGCTAATCAAAGGGAAGGGCCTAGCTAAATTAATGGCTGAATCAAATCTGCAAGCCCTGGAAATTAACATGGTAGCTGCCTTAGATGAGCAGGAGGGATTGCCTGACCCCACTGTTGAAGAGAAGTTTCAAAACTCCGCTTGGTACTCCGAAATCCTTTATGTGCTCACTAACCTTAATGCCCCACCTGAACTGTCAAAAACCAAGGCCAGATTCATAAAACTTAAAGCCAAAAACTACTGCATTTGAATGAAAAATTATACTGGAAAAATCCAAATGGCCTATTGCTTAAATGTTTGTCTGAAACAAAGGCAGAAAAGATTAAACAAGAATTCCATGCAGGAGAGTGTGGAGGCCACCTGAACTGGAAGGCCACTGCAAAAAAAATTCTCAGGGCCGGTTATTATTGGCCCACACTCTTCAATGCCATCCATAAGATGTTAATTTCCTGCCACAAATGCCAGATTTTCGAAGGCAAGAGAAAACTCCTCCCCCTCCCATTACAACCCATCACTATTGAAGGTCCTTTTATGCAATGGGGCCTATATTTTATTGGAGAAATCCACCTTGCTTCTTATGGACAACACAAATGGATCTTAAAAGCCACGGACTACTTCACTAAGTGGATAGAGGCCATACCCACTAGGAATGCCAACGATTGAGTCATCATTAGGTTCCTAGAGGGTCATATCCTCTCTCAGTTTGGTTGTCTAAGGAAAATAATCACCAATAATGCTGCTGCTTTTGGGTCCAAGAAAATGGTTGATTTTTGTCACAGGTATCAAATAGCGCTTGGTCATTCAACTGCCTATTACCCACAAGGTAATGGCCTAGCTGAATCATCAAACAAGAGCCTCGTGGCCATCATCAAAAAGCTGTTAGAAGAGAACAAAAAGTCATGGCATAACAAGTTGGTGCATGCCTTGTGGGCTGATAGGCTTACAACAAAGAAATACATTGGCATGTCACCATTTCAGCTTGTCTATGGTGCTGAAGCAGTATTTCCTACTAGCCTTGGGGTACCAGTAATCAAGCTGGTCCAAGAGATTCAAACAGAAGAAGACAATATGGTGAGAAGGATAAACCAAACAATTCATTTCCAGCAAACAAGATAAGAGGTTTATAACAGAGTTTTCAAAGTTTAGGAAAACATAAAGAGGTTGTTTGAAAACAGAACCAAAGTTGTTGATTTCAAAATTGGAGATAAGGTTCTGAAGTGGGACTCAAGAAGAGAGGACAAAGGAAAACACAACAAGTTTGACAGTTTGTGGCAGGGTCCATACATCATCCAGGCCACTGTGGGTCCAAATGCTTTCTTCCTACAGGAATTAGATGGTACAGAGCTGTTTGGGGGTCCTGTCAATGGCAGGATGCTCAAACACTACTTCTGCTAATTTTCGATTTCCAGTTTTCATTTCCATTGTACATACCATTGCAGAATTTTGTTTTCAAGAAAAGAGAAAATGTTCCAAAAAACAGAGAGAAAAAGAGGTTCAGACATGCTCAAAACATGAACCTCTGAGGTATAAGAGATTGGCTCTAATATGCTCAAAATTTGAGCCAAAGAAAGCAAAGCATTTGGTCCCAACATGCTCAAAATCGGGACTAGCAAAGAAGAAAGAAAAATCAGCTCTAAGATGTCCAAAACCAGAGCTGAAATGAAGAAAGGAAGTGACTCTAATATGCTCAAAACCTGAGTCACAAAAAGAAAGAAGGATACTTCAAGCTTCATATTTCAAGCCTTCAAAGTTTTGTTTCGGTTTTCTACAAATTTCTGTCCATGTGCAACTATTTTTATACCTTGGATCCATAGCAAACTAGACTGTCTAATCCTAGTTTGATTGTTTTTAAATTTCTGTTGTAGAGTGTAGAGAAGAAATTTGCTGGACAGTCTAATCCCAGAAGATATTAGACTAGGTAGAGAAACATATGAGGCCAACAGTCTAATCTGGTCTCATGGAGTAATAAGGGTAGATTTAGAATAGGTTTATTTTCTGTTATAAAAATAAATGATGTAAAGGGTCTGCTAGTTCAAATGCACCCTGGAAGAAAAAATGCTAGGATTGTAGGATGGGTAGGTAGATGATTGGGATGTTTTGCTGATCTAACATATTTGTGGCAGCTGAAAATCAAAGAAGAAAGGTGGCTTAAGCAGCAGGCATCTGGCCTACACCAAAGATCATTTTCTGAATTCTTGACTCCTTCATGAAGAAGCCATCCCCATGTGGAGCCACTGTTAGCCCCTTATGAATTTCTTGACAAGCAAGCAAGGGGCTAGATTGTTTTATGCGCCTTCAAGGAATGCATTTCCCTTGAAAACACATCATCCTTGAAGTCTTGTTAAAGTTTCCTGCTTTTGACTGCTTCCCTCTGCTGATATGTTGTCCATGAGCCTTACTGAATAATGAAATTTTTCTCAAAAAGGCCTTATGTCTCCCCTTGTAGCCCTGCAAAATTCCCCCATATTTTTCTTTTTCCCTTTTCCCAAAGCCCCTTCCCCCCCCCCTTTACCTCCTAAATTTTCCCAAAATCCTCATGAAATCCCACCCTTACCTTTTGTTTTCCCATTTTCCCCCTCTACCCCCCCTATCGTTACCCTCCTTTGGTGTAAAAACGCACTAAATGGGTTAAAAAACCCACTTTCTGACTTTATTATAAGGGCTTAGCCCCTTTTCTGCCAGCCCCAACCACTTCCCCACACATGCTCGTGCGCTAAGACCGAGCGCTCAAGTCTTGAGCGCTAATAGCATCGGAAGATCGGGTCGGAGCGTTAAAATTATTTGTAACGCTAAAAAGTTCCGATGCGATTGGCTTGTAACGTTAAGTCCCGCGATGTGATCAAAGCCATTGATCTACCCTGAAGATCCAACGGCCAGAGCGCTAATCACACTCCCCGCCCAAATCGCAATCGGAAATATGTTTGTGTCACCTCTGCTTCCACCTCGATTGCAATTGCCAGATCACATCTCCACCGTTGTTTCCTGCATAGATCAGACGACCCACGCTAATCGCAAGATATTCAATCGCAGGACCTTCCCCTCCGATCCCCGATCCCACCGTCTCCCGATGTCATCCTGATCGTCCATCCTCCCCGCCGATCCGACGGTCATCGCTGTCTCCGCCCAATCGCAATCGGAGATTTAATATGTGTCACCCCTGTTTTCCCCCGATTGCGATTGCTTCGACCAAATCCTAGCCGTCCATTCCCCTGTTGATCCTATGGTCCGACGCTGATAGCTCCATCGCAATCACAACATTCCGTCGCATCCCGCCTTCTGATCGCCCGATCACATCGGCCCTCGATCTGATCCTGACCGTCCATATAACCCGCGATCTGACGGTCATCGCAAACCCCAATCGCAACCCCTTTCCCAATCGCAATCAGAAACTTATACATTGTGTTCCCCTTGCTCCTCTCGATTGCGATGATCCGAGTTGATCCTGACCGTCCATTGGATCTTAGATCTAACGGTCAAGAGTTGATCACCCACCACCTCTGGTGGGTCCCACCATGTACGATATTTTCCGCGCATTTTCATAACAATTTCGCCCCTTTCTTTGTATTTTCATTTCTTGACCAAAGTCTCATGTTTTCATTAAGGTCTCGTGTTTCATTCTATTTCATATGGCTATCCCTCCGATTGATCTCCGCCGTTGATCTTCGCTCCCGGACCATGATCTAACGGTCTGCGCTGCATTCAACCACCAAACCCTATTAACCATAGTTTCGTCATTTCATTGCATTTTGTCACCATTATTTAGTGAAAAGCCACCATTCCGCCGCCGCCACGCTACCATTTCATCCACCCTCCCATTGCATTGTTTTTCTTGGTCCAGATTGCATGTTTCGTAGGGTACATAGGTGAAAACGCCACCATAAATACACAGTATGGATACAGCGGCAAGGTTTTCACCAACAGAGGTGCATAAATTAATATACGACAGGTTTTCTGCATCAGCAGAATGTTTTTCTCCATGGAAGGACGGGTTGCCCATACTGTGTCTATTCCATATCGTGTTCTTGAATAAAGTTTCACCCTGAGTACAGTCCCGAGCAGTCAAAGCATTTGTTGCACCAGTGTGGCAGACCATTCTGCCATTTATTTACCATTTTGTTTATTCACCAAGAGTACCACAGAGTATGGAAAAACAGAAATGCATCAAAGACCTAAATGGAGTAAATGAAGCCTGACGAAGACCATTTTTTCCTCCAAAGTGACAGAGATTAATGCTCAGAGTTAAAATAGAATGGGCTTCGGCCCTCTTCATCTCCTGAGTGTTAATATTGCATTTAGTTCCTTACCTACCTCCTCTGCTTCTCTTCTACTATAAAACTCAGGAAGAAATTATTGTAAAGGTTGTTGATTGGATATCAGTAGAATGCAAGCTGTTCTCTTGAGACAAGTTCTTTGTGTAAGACTGTAAGATAGGCTGAGGAAGGTTTTCAGACAGAATATAAAGCTTTTGGCTATGTTGTACTTGACTAATTTTGTTCTTAATATAGAAAGCACATATCTTTGGATCCTGATCTAAAGCTGAGGTGATGTTTTCCTGTCTATGTGTTTATTTCCATTTCATTTCATTTCTTCTGGCTTGCATCAGAAATTTGGCATGAGATTTGCCTTGCCTTAATATTTTCTGCTTAATGTGTTGTCTGAGAATAGATTTCAAATGGTTTAACCAGTGTAGTGGATGATATTGCCTACTAGCTGATGTATGAATTATTGAATCTGTTTCTTAGATGTTCTTGCTAGTGTTTAATTGAATGAATCGGTAATGCTAGGAGTTTAGAACTCAGTCTCTTTTCTCTCTAGGATCCTTTCAGTCTCTTAAACCTATCTAAGTTCCCTCAAGCTACTTTTAACCACCTTTGAGAGTTGCCTATGAGTATGTCCAAGCAGGTCTGGAGTTAAATGACCTCTGACCTGATCTATAGATGGAAAATTGGTGTTTATCTCCCTTTCCACCTTTTCACCTTGATCTCCTTATTGTTCCATTCCACCAAATCATTTTAGGATCCAATGCTTTAGATGACTAGCCCAACTAAAAGTTTTCATGTTAATAGCAAGTAAACCCTTTCCTGACTCCATTTCCCAATGGCCTTGATGTTCTCTGATTTTCCTCTCCTTTACCTAAAATCTCTCTTGTTCATCCTTGTTCTATATTGAACCCTTCCTTCCTGATCCCCAACAACCAAACTTCAAATTAAACAAAAAAACCTTGTGCCAATAACTAGCCTAATATCATAAAACATTGAGCTCAAAGACATATACCTTTGACACATCTTAGAGAGATCCCTCTCTGGACCTAGGAGGGCTAGATCCTAGGGTCTGAAAGTGGTTTGATGTTGTCTCATCTTTTGGCCTTGCCAATCTGGCCAAAATATGGGAACCCCAACACATTACACTACCCTTTCATATTAACTTTTAACATATTTTATTAAATCCCTAAGAAATACCCTATCCTACTTATTAATTCCCTATATTTAAAAAACCCTAAAAAAACCCACTATTACAATGATTTAGACCAAAGTTTATTATCCATGTGCTCAATTAAAAACCCAAATTATACACCATTTGGTCTAAACTATCCTTAAATAAATATCTCGCCCCTATGGTCTTTAAACTATTAAAAAAAAAAGGTTTAAATACTATATAATAAAATAAATCACGCCCATTATGTTTTTATTAATACATCTCACAAATGTTTTGAATAAAAAATATTAACCCCTTCTTATAACCATTATTCCAAAGTTTTGAATTGAATAAAACATTTATAAAGTTCAAAAGCTTTAGTCCCTTATACAGAAAACACCCCCCCGTATACTTTATAACCCAAGTCTTTGAAATAAACCAATGTTTTCATAAAGACTAAACCCTCGCCCCATATGAATAAAACCCCGCCTCTTTATATAATCAAACCTTTACACGCATATATTTCATGAAAGTTTAAACCTATGTTTTACCTATACGCACGCATATATGAAAGCCCTGGCCCCACACCTTCCCATTCAACGTAACTCCCAAAGAAATCTCAACCCTTCGCTTTTATCCTTCTCATCCGATGGTTGAAACGCGATCTCGCATTGAAAACATGCCCGACCATCCGAGCTCCAAGATGCACGTGAAATAGGTGGTTTCACGAAAACTCCTCCCCTCCACATGGCCTCCATTTATTGGATCACATGAGTTTTTCTCAAATCCGCTTACCACCATAACCCCATGCGATAACCACTGCCCTGTTTTTCCATTTGAATTTTGAAACTACCCTCCCGCCTGATGCGACCTACATTCAATGCCAAGGGTTGATACAACCGAAATTTTTATTAAACCTTTGTATATGCATTTTTCATTCTTCTACCTTCTTTTGTTTAAAACCTATGCCTTCTGTATTACCTCTCCCCACTGTATAAACTCTGTTAAAACCCCTGGTTTCCATTTTTATGCCCGAAACCTCTGAAATTTACTGAAGGATACCCGTGAAGACTGATGGAGGAGTTGCGTCTTGCACCAGAAAAGATACTGCAGAACCTATCAAATGTTGGAAATATGATGCAGAGTGTTGTCCTTGATGGCAACCCACTGAATGGAGATGAAGACATGCGACTGTTGACATATGTTGTCCTTGATGGCAATCCACCTGATGAAGTTATTCTTGACTTGATGGACTTGGTAAATGATGTAAATCTGATGTTTGTTGACAATATGATGCCCCACTTGATGAAGATGAAGACAACTTACTTGATGAAGTTGTACTTGACAGAATATGTTCTTGATGAAGTAAATCTGATGTATCTGCAGTGTGTACAGAAGGCAGTGAAGAAAAGAAGTCAGCAAGTGCTAAATCTATGATGAACAAGAGTATGTCTCTTGGTATACGCGGATTGGCCTAGGGGAAGTCGCGTATGCACGCGGAAAAGATCGTGCCAAGTCGCGTATGGGCTAAAGCGCTCAAAAAGTGAAAAACCAAGGGTAACCACCATGGTATTAACCCATGGTATTGGGTAATGATCCGCCTAATTGACCCCGTCCAGGTAGTTTTGGGCTTATGGTATTGTTTTGGTCCATGGTATTGAAAAAGGGGCTCATGGTATTGAAAAAAAGATAAACCTATATAAGGAGAAGAAATTCATTGTGCAAATTATGAGTGTGGGTGCAAGATGTCTGAGCTTGAATGAATACTTCTCTCTGAAGTATATCTGAATGGAAAGGGTTACACTTGAATGATAAATCTGATTGTATGAAGCACCAATGATGAAGAAGGGGATCTAGATCTGAATTGCTCTTATATTTGCTAGATCTGATTATGGAAGGCTTAGATCTGTGATGAGGCGAGCATCAAGGCGAACATCTGTCTGAAGCAAAAGGGTAGATCTGAACTGAATATCTGATCTGATGAAGTATGCTGCTCTGTAATGATTGAAGATCTATACGCTACTTCACCGCGGAGGAAGCGCGTATATACGCAGCTTCAGCAAAGAGAAAGCGCGTATGCGCAATAAAATATACATTGAGGTATACGCTAGTTTGTGTGGACGGAAGCGCGTATATACGCAACATCAGTGAAGTAAAAGCGCATATGCAAACTAGGGTTTGCTGAAGCAAAGGGTATGAAATATCTGATCTGTTCTGCTGTGTTTCTGCTATCTGATCTGTGTTGATATGTATCTGTTGATGATGTATGTTCGTGCTTAAAAATATGGAAAGGGTTCCGTCTGGAAATATGATGAATTGCGGTCTGCAAGTTGTGTTCTATTGAGGTGGTTGGATCCAGTGTGGAAATTGATGAAACGTGGTCCAAGGTGGTGCTGAGGGTTGTAGCCTTCAGTCAGGGGGTTGTAGCTCCCTTCCAGGAGAGGCTGGTAAACGAGATCAGGGGGTCGTAGCTCCCTTCCGGGAGAGGCTGGTAAACGAGTCAGGGGGTCGTAGCTCCCTTCCAGGAGAGGCTGGTAAACGAGCGCAGGTGGGTGCCTGCGTGCTGGTCAAGTCTGCGCCAGCACATATGTTGTAAGATGTTTTCTCTATAATAAAATATTGAAGGGTGAGCAACTGCAGCGGTGGTTTTCTCCTGATTTGGGTTTCCACCTAAAAATCCTGGTGTTCATGTGTGATGCTTTGTGTGATGGTTTTATTCTGTTCTTCACTTTGTGAGAAGCTATTGAATATCGATGAGAATTCTAATTAGTATGGTTTAAGTGAAGATTTAATGACATATCTAAATCTACGTGTATACCGCTAGTTTCATAAAGGGGATCCGCGTATATACGCTAGTTTACTGAAGTAAAGTAGCGTATGGGTTTTAAGGAATGAAAAAGTAAAAAGTTTGAATATGCAGTAAATACTGATTCACCCCCCCCTCTCAGTATTTTTCCCAACATCAAATGCCTCAGAGCCCTTTTAAAATCATTTTGAAGATTGGAATTGAAGGATGAATTCAAGGATATAACCATATTATGCATATTTTTATCCAAGAACCCCTTTCTAAGCCAAAAATACTTCTATAATCAGTCTAATCTTACAGAAGTGTAAAAAAAACCTAAAAACAGAGTTCCTAAGACTTGAAGGTTAAAATTGCGAGAAAACCCCTGCTATGGCTAGAACTCCTTTCACTATATTCTCTAATCCCTAAAAAGAATTATTGGCTTCCCTTGCAGACCTAGATTTCATTATCAAATTATTTGATTTTTGCATTTTATTATCAGAATATGGAATTGGGCCAACAATTTCAATGCTAGTTGACAAAATTGTTTGCTCCAAATTCTCATATTTTAATTCAAAAGCTTCATTCAACAAACAGTTTGTATACAAAGAAAGAATAAAATCAAGTCAGAGAGAGATCAGAATGAAAAAATGTGCACAGTGAATGGTAAAAGTGAAATCATAATTCACAATGACAGTGAAAACATAACAGTCAAAGATCATTAGAGTTAAAGTTTATCAAGTAAAAGTTAGAGTGAAAGTTAAACAAAGTTACAAAGAAGTCAAGGTAAAATAGTAAAAGTAAAAACAGAGGAAGTAATGATTAAATAGAGATGAAAATACTTTCACCAACAATGAAATTTATCCAAAGTGAAAGTAAAAACACTTAAAAGAACAAAAAGGTTAAAAGATGAAGCAAAGCAAGAAGGAACATTTTTGCAGAAATTTCCTATTTAATTCATTGTTTTGCAGAAACTATTGTGACTAATCCAAGATGAATTTTTCAAAATTGAAGGAGTTTTATGTTCTTAAGATGTCCAACTACAGAAACCTCTCTCACTTTTTTAACAACCATTATGGGCTGGGAAATATTAAACAATATTGGAAAGCACATTTTGCAGAGAATTCCTGTTAAGTCATCATTTTGCAGAGAACATTGTGGACAATAAAAAATACATCTTACAAAACTGAAGGAAATTTTTGTTCCTAAGAGACCCATCTACAAAAACCTATCTCACTTTGTGCACATGTATTACAGAATGAGAGATACATGCACATCTTTGTAGCCTATTGTTCAGACTCTGTAAAACTCTGTTTTACACATCTTTTTGCAGAGCCTATTGTGAACAACTGAAACATAATTTTAGGGAACTGAGAGAGGTTTATCTCAAAAAAATATTTAGCTATAATAACCGCTTTCACATTTTACAGATCTATTTCGGATTGAGAAATACAAATGTATAATTGGACCCCAAGTTTGCAGAATTGCTGGAGAAGAATGCACAAAGAAAGGAGACAGTTAGTGACTTGGATGCTTCATCATCAACTAAGAGTTGAGATAAAATTCAAATTTTCCTCTTTGTCATCACCTAACCATAAAAAATAGTGGCAAATCGATGAATTAGTTTTGATTTTCCTTTACTTAAGTTCTATTTATGTAAAACAATTGGAGATATTTGTAAACCAATCTTGATATTTTTTCAAGATATTCTAGTTTAGAATTTGTATAAATTGTGGAATAAAATTGCTGGAATTACTATAGACATTTTTTTGGACATTGGAGGCTATTTTGTGTTTGAATTCAAAGTAGCAGGCTAGACAAGCTGACTGGCATCATAATTTAGGATCCCTGTGATAAGCTGATGAGTGAAGTACTTCCTACTTGTCATTTTTTCCTTTTCTAAGTTTCATGCATTCGTTTTATGTTTTTTTATGTCTGAATGTGTAACTAGGAGTATTACTACAGGATTAGTCAAGTGCTCCATGTCTTTATCTAGTTTCCATTTTAATGTTTTCTTCTGATTTCCGGTGCAAGGAACCCTTAATTGCTCCTTCTCTCGTTTGACCTATGCCTTCTACTTCCATTTTCCAGATCAAAATATCCTTAAGTGCCCTTTATCCTGATCATACCACCTCACAAAAAACTACTTTCTCAAATCTCTGAGGGTTATCTATCTTGCCCTGAATATATTTGTACCTTTTTGGCCTTGATTTCTAGTGCTGCTAGCTTGATTTAGACCCCATAGCCCAATGGACAAGTAGATTTCTCTCTATCTTACCTCCAGGTGATTGTTTCCCACCAAACCCTTTAAACCAAAACCAAATTTCACTTTCATAACTAGCCTAATATTCACAAATTAAAACAAAGTTAAAATTTAAAGAGAGAGCCCTCTCTGAACCCTAGGAAGGCTAGATCCTAGAGTTTGAAGTAGGTTTGTGGTTACCTCAGGCTATTTCTCTTGAACTTGGAGAAATTGCTGAGTGATAACAAATTGTACACTCTGTTTGCAAGAAAATTTTCAATAATTTCGATTATGGGTTAAGATCTGGAGCATTTCATTAATTTGTAATACAAATTTCATAAGATATACTATGATCTGGGGTATTTTATTGATTTGTGATACAAAATTTATTATATCTATTGTGATCTAGAGAGTATTGTAAAGTTATTCCTCGATTTGCTTGTGTTTACGCACTAGAATAGAGTACATGGCATATTATTTGTTTGGATCATGAGACTTGTAGGATTTACATTAGTAGTGTTTTAATACATGTATTTTGTTTCCCTAATCTTCTGATAAGCATTAGTTCAAAAGAGACTTGAGCTTAGTATTGTTGAACTATTGACCTGCAACTTTCCAAGTGATTATAAACAAAGTAATGCTTATGCTATTATGGTTGGAAAGTATTCTTTCTAATTTCCATGTCTTGTATCTTTTTCTCATTGAAGTGGTGTAAATTAATGTATTTCCAAGATTCATATTTGGTTGGAAGTGCAATTTGAATTGTTTGTAAGGGCTTGAAATTTTCATGCAGGTTTTAAAAGAGTACAAAGTGTCAGATTTGAGTAAGGACACTTTAATTTGTTCCTAAGATCTTTGGGTTACATAGTTAGCACATTTGCATTGCATTGGTGTGTGATTGAAGTAGATTTAAAACCTCTCTTTTTGTTTATTTTATTTTATATAGAGTGGTTAGAAATAGGACTATGTGTAGACTTACAATAGGACCTATTTATTCTTTTGATCTAGCTTTCAACATTCTGTAGAAATGATTTTGTTTACATTTAGAATCCTCCTTCATAGTGTGAAGTTTGTTGCTCAGTTTAGTAGGGAGTTAGAGTTCAAATTCCATGTAATTAGGATTTTTTTTTAATTTCATTTAGATTGTAGGACTAATGCTTCTAGGAACCAAAGAGTGTTAATGGATATATTCTAGAGTAGAATAGGGTTTGGTTAAGACTAGATTAGGATTCTATATTCATGAATGTCACCCCTTCAACCTTTTTGCAAGCTTCACATCCCAATTGCCTCTCCTCTCTTGCCTAATTCCAATTTCCCTAATGCCAAATTCATCCCCCTCTTTGAATTACTCTTCATCGCCCCTCAAAATTTATGTTAACTCAACTAGGAAATCCTCATCCTCTTACCCATCCAAATGCCTTCCCTTATTGTATCACTTGTACTTAATGATATCAAACCTGAACCCACACTATTTTCCATCAATATTATGATGAGAATGCTACAATTGTACCCCAAGTAGTTGATATTACAAGTGCCACAATATATTTCGGACCAACAAGCATATTCTCATCAATTGGGTTCCAATAATTGCCAAACCCTAGTAGTTGGTTTTCATCAATATACATAATTATGCTCAACTAGATCAATTTGTCATCATTGAAAACCCTAGCTCAAAAGTCTTGCCACCATTATCAACAAATATTGTCTCATCTCTAGGGATCAAGTACATCAGTGAATGTATTATGTGGCCAAAAATTCTAAAGAACAACTTCACTCAACACATAAAATTCATTGACCAACCCCTATCCAACAATTACATGTTTTAGTCAAATCATGAAAAGGCATAACAATATAAAAAAGTGTACTTAGTACATAGTCTAGCAATTTTACAACGGATCCTAAGAGAACACCACATACACCTGAAAATGTTTCCCACTGTAAGTCTCCCTTGGACACTTTAACCAATGAACCTTGGGATCTCTATTATACTTCTTCAATTCTGGATTATAACACAGAACTGAAATTTTGAGCATAAATACATTGTTTGCACATATAACTGACTGAATAAATACATCTCCCATACACTTATCTCGACAAATCTGTAGTACATTCACCTTTCTCTTCCAATAATATGCACAATACATACTCCTGTAATAAAAAATTTGAGCATACATAATTTTGGAGCAACATATAGTCTTCTTGGAAAATACACACATATGCACCCAATTTTTACACCAAGTCTGCTCATTTTTCTGCATTGGTGATGCAGGGGAAAATATTCAATATCTCAGTAACCTGAAAACTCTTTGAAATTTCTAGATCAATACTGTTGTCTTTTAACTGTTAAAATTTAACTCAAGAGATAATGATCCTGCATCAATTGGGCTTGTTTCCTTCGTTTAACACAAATTTCTGTTCATGGTGTTTGAATTGGGTCTATAAATCAGGTGGAATGATTGCATACAGAATGTACAAATTTTGTGGAAAGACAGAGGTTCAATAATATAATTCTGTGATATCGTTGTAAATATTGAACTCCTTCCAATCATCAAATTGATCGCTACAGAATTTTTTGTGATATTGTTGTAAATATTGAACTCCTTCCAATCATCAAAGTATGGTCAAAGAGAACATCGTTTCTTGCTTTCCATATCCCCATATGACAACTACGTTTCTCGCTTTCCATATGCCCCATGTGACATAGAACGACAGTGATTTGTATGACTTATATCCCAGAAACCAAAGTGTAAGGCATGAATCAACATAGAACCTATCCCATGATACGCTCATGTTAAGGATATGGCATACCCTTAACCATACCGTAGTTGCAAAGGGACACTTAAAGAATCATACATCGTGGTGCCAAGGGGTGGCCATATTGGTTTCCCCTCCTTAAAAATGTGCCTCTAACTTGTTGTGTTGTATGTTGATCTGAAAACTTAGAGAAGACACTGTCTTAATATTTATGACTTACTGTTTACTCTCTTTAAACTCGAATGTAATTTGATGGTAAATTTGTACTCTTTAATGCACAAATTTTATGTATTAGAAAGGTAAATTTAGAAATTATTTCAGTTTTCATTTTTTGTTTTCAAGTTAGATATTGTTTTCAAGTTTTCACATTTCTAATTTTATTGCAACGTGGCAAAATGATCGTGGCACAGGAACAACCCCAGGACATGTAAACAAATAACGATTTCAGTTTCATATTAGTTTCTTTATCTTTAACAATTTTTTTTTATATATTTCATGCTTCTTATTATTTTATAATGTGGCAGGATGATCGCGGAAAGGGGCCAGTCAAAGAATATGTAAAGTGCCAGCCTTGCTCTATATTCAGGTATTTTAGTTCTTTACATAATTGAAATAATGTTAATTTTGTTGAAATATGTAGACGCCTCGCCATGGTGCGTGTGATGATTCCCTCAACGAGGAAGAGTTGTGTTCATCCCCATGTCCATTGGTGTTGCTGCGAAAAAAGATGCTAAACTAAACTAAGGAACTTGAGCGTTTGGTAGAAATTGTGCCTCAAACACCTGCATTAGGAAAAATGATAAGACAAGTTATGAAGCAGCTAGAAACATATAAGGTAATAACAAAAAATCAAAAGGATATTTTTATTATTCTGCATGAGATTAATTGTCATAGGTTGATTTATAATTTTTACATTAACTAAAGTAAGAAAAAAATTCTTTTGTATGTAGCTTTTTCTGGAACCTGTTGTCCTCGATGTTGGTGGTAGTGGGACACAAAGGCAAGATATTCCCGAGGAACCCTCTTGTACACCTTCTACGCCTTTAGGTAGAAGCCAAGAAACGCACCCCCAAGAATACACACAGCCAATCGTTGAATGTGGTGGCAGTGATGAGGTTGGTATGGCCAACTTTATTATTGCATTTCCTGGAGCTACACGTGTCGCCTCCATGGGGACCATTCCAAGCACGTTTTTGGTGAACAATGAAGGTGTTCCTATAAATAAAGTACAACTCCCAGGTAAGTTTTAATATTTTAACTGTTTCATGTACTCTATCTAAAACATATTTTATCATGATTATTATTTTTAAATTAATGATAATATATTTTTCTATGTAGGAAACAATGATTTCGAAAGGGCCTTGGAGAGAAAGGCGTTGGTAATTTTTGGCCCAACCATACACACAAGGTGGAATTCCCAGAATTCCAACCTGAAAAAAGAACTTCTAGATTATCTAGAAGGCCTTTCTGGGGCGGACACATTTGACAGAACAATGGTTGCTCGGGTAGTTGGAAAATATTTGAAATATACGCGGGACACCAATAGGACGTACTTGAAAATTAACTCTAGATACGCGCATCCTCTCAGAGTTCCAGATAGGGAGTGGAGAGCACTCATCGATGACGGAAAAGAGAAAAAGGCCAAAAAATAAGGAAAAATGCTAACTTGACCCGCAAGGTAAATTACAACTTTAATTCAACAGCTTTAATTTTCTCTATGTCTAAAATAAAAGTGTGCTACATAACTAACTTCAAGCTTTTGATGATAGATTGCCTGACATCTTGAAGGAAATCAAAGCTATGATTGAAAAAAAATTCCATCACAAGCTAGGCCAGGGTAGGTACTTGAAATTAGCCGCAATAATTGTAAGTAGCTAAAAATCTTATAATTAATTGTATCACCTTCCAACATTTTTGTAATCCCATCAAATAACATTAAAAATACACAATCATATGTAATGTAGGGTGATGACTTTGGAACGGAAACCACAAAGGAAGACAAAGAGATCACTTTCTGTTCTGGCTATCAAGCCATAGTTGAACGTCGTAGAAGTTTGGGATAGATCCCAAGATCTAGAATGCCTAATAAGGTAAAACGTTAACCTTTCAATATGTTTGTTTTCGTCCATAAATTTCATGTATAAGAACTTTGTTTAAATATGGGGAGCAACACTTTTAATGAGCCAAATAACCCGGTTATAGAGCAGTGCATTGAGAGTGAAATATTTCTAGAAGTACAGGTCCTCACGTGAAACCTGATCATTCCAATGGGGACCAAGCCGACAATGCTACTATTAGTGAGGGCCACGATGGTAATTAATTTCTACTTATTATTTTTTCTAATTATACCTTGAGGGTTGTGTCCTTATAACATTTTTTGTTTAAATGATAGAGAATGTTGTACTTGAGCATCCTACCACCAAAGAGGAACACAGAGCAACGGTTCCAACAGTGACAACTGGTGCACTAGGTAAATAATGTCATTGCAATTTTTTATTATTAATATTACCGAACTACTTTAGTAATATTTAAAAATTGGCAATTAAAATTTAATATTATTTGTTTTTGTAGGCGATGCCCCATTACTGCATGAGACCAGATATCATGAGTACGCTACTAGGTCAGCTATGCAAGAAAGGCGCAAAACATAAGTAGAGAAAAATGACATTGATGATGTAGTTAGGATCTTTAGAAGAAGGAATAAGAAAAGAAAATTTGATAATGTAAAATATTGTATTATTATAAGACAAATGTTACCATACTTGGAACCTTTTTTGCATTATATAAAAACTCATTTATCATACTATTTTTATGCCAAGCACTTTCAATGTTTTCTTGCATACTTTTTGTTGCATTGCTTTTTAATTAGTTATTGAATATTTTTTTTTTGCTCATGAAAGTAAAAAATGAAATATAGATTGGGTATTGGGGAATTGAGAGTGATGTGAGGGGGGAGGGGAGGAGCCATAAGAGCTTCCACCTTCACGTGGTTGGCCCTGTTTAGTAGAGAATAATTTATTGGGGTGATTTAATCTTGGAGCAAACCTCCCTCGATCCAACGTAGCAGCAAGAAAGTCACTCTTGAATTAGTTTCTACTCTTTCAGATCTAGGGAGGCTTGTTCCAAGTTCAGGTGACTCCAATAAATTGTTCTTGAAATGAAGAGGAGCTTATTCAGGTATGTTTTGAAATTGTCAACATATGTTCTAACATTATCATAAGAGTGCATATTAGAGTAAAAAATACTAGAAATATTACTTGTATTTATTTTATAGATAATTATGGATTTTGAATGACTTGGCAGCGCAGGTGCAAATCCTCTTGCATCATGAGCAATACAACTTGTCAACCAGGGTCATGTCTAGGATCTTTTTGCTTGTGCACTTAACCAGGTTTGTAGTGTCACATTTTGTAAGTTCCTTTACAGTTCATAATTCAAGATGAAGCTTGTTCATGATTATTATCTGGTTTTATGTATGTGTTTTTTCCTCTATTTGATTGTAATTTTGAAAGTGCTCTTAAACATTAGAACATTTTTTGTTTTTATACTATTATTTCATGTGAATTTTCATATGAATAAATACCATATTGTTAAAATCATAGTTTAATATTTTAGACCGTGTAAGGTTTTAACACCATCTTGGTGATTTACATCATATTTTGACTTGGCGGCATGCATTCTTCCTGTTTCGACTATGTGCAGGATGAATGATGCTAGAATCATGTCCCCATCAAATGTTAGTTTGGGATTGAGAAAATAATCTTATGACATCATGGCATCATGGTATGGTGTCCATGTAATAGGAGACCGAGTACACTTTTTTTCTTATACAAAGTGTAGGGAACAACCTCATTGACAGGAGGATTGAAATCCCTATAAAATGATAAATCCAAAATTATCCCAAACTTAGGGCCTATTACTTAGGTGCCTCTCAAGCACCCTGTTTAGGCTTGTAACTCCTATGGATATGATAGAAGCTTATACATACAAGAAGTAATAGTGATACTAGTTACTATTTTCTTGTTAGTATTCTCCCTAATAAGCTGAGCTTCCATTGCTTGTTGAATATGTAGTATTAGCACACTTTACACTCTGTATTAGGACTATGTAGTTGGATTCATAGGTTCCAACAACTTATTTTTTCTACTTATGGTGATATAACCACCATTGTATCATATCCATCTTATTGCATTCCCTTTGGTTGTAGTTAGGTACAAAGGAACTCCAACCAGTTCCAATTCCTTCACTTCCAGTTACAAGGACCATTGGAATAATTGGCACATACCACGTTGGATCAATTTTTTGGCCATCTTCATTCAAGAAGTCCAAGAGTACATCATCATATTTTTGGAACACGAAACTTGTTATTGGTGACAGGCATGTGAAAACATATCGAGGCTTGCATGATCTTTTCCACTGTGGGCTCTGGTACCAAATTGCCCAAGTTGAGCAAGGAGGTTAATGTTGTTACTTCCAAAAAAATCTTGTGCAATTCCAATAATTGTGTTAGCAAGACTCTACTCACCATGATGGTAAGAAGAATGCTCTGAGACATAACTTGAGAATTGAGCAACCTTTGCTTGCGTAACAAAATTTCTCTTGAAAGAGAAAAACAATATTTTCCTTTTCCCTGGTTTCAAACCATCAACCATGGATGGGATTGATCTTTGCAAATCAACCATGGAAAATAGGATTAGTTCCTTGTTTACAAAGTATATGTACTTGATAAGCATGTCATTCTGGTCCAAATATATTCCCAACTCAAAATGTCCTAGCCAGTTCTTTCTGGCCTCTATTTTCTTCTTGCTAAAGGCCAATTTAATTGAATATCCATCTTCCTCATTTATCCACATGAAGTCTTTTTTATGTTTGTCCAAATTTTTAAAATATTCTTTCCCCTCTTTATAAGTACTTATACCGAGACCTTTATAGTACTTTATGGTCGATCCTGATGCTGATCCACCCAGATATTCTCTCCATGATTCATACTTAGGCATGGTATAGAAAGACAATACTCGTCCATTTTTATGGGTTTCTTTGAAAATAGGAGTAATGAATTCAACAATAAATGAAGGAATCTTGAGTATAGATGTCCATAAAGAGTGTATGAAGTTGATCAACAATCCTTTTATGTGTGAACCATCATGATCCCGATCTTTCATAATCTTAAGATGGCCATATCTCAGAGATTTGACACTGTCATATTCCTTTCCATGCTGCAGACCAAGGATTTTCTTCACATGTTGAATCTCGACATTTTTCATTATCTGTTTATGGCTAGCTTCCCTTAAATTCAACAAATTACCGCTGAGGGGAAACACACCATAATGATTTCGACCAACAACGACCAAACCTGCCATCGCAAGGGCCTTGGTTGAATCTCCCTCAGTTAAAATCAGAGTGCATTTCTTAGAATTCTTGCTTCCTGCATCATTTGCATCATCAAGCTTGGTGATACTAGTTAACCTTTGTCTCTTTGTTCCATCAGTTTTCTTAAGATCCTTGCTCTGTTTGAAGTCTGCCCATGATAATATTTTCTCAAAAACTCTACATTTAGCAAATTTCTTCAAAAACTCTTGAGAGAGTTCACACTTTGAACCAAAGCTATTCCGGTGAGTTGTCAGTGTCTCCTTGGTTTGGGATTCAAATGCAGGATTGTCAATCAAAGAATTGACAAATATCCATAAATGATTCTTTATCGTGTGTGCTTTCACCACTAATGTCTTGTTCTTCTTATTTACAATGTTCATCACATGGGTTGTTATATGGTTTGCTACTAAATCAACATGGGAACCAACTTTAATGGTAGCTATTCCATTAACAAAGTTGAGGTACTGGTGTTTGTACCTCATCTGTTTTCTATGTGGATAGTTAGTTGATTACTTCTGCAAGAAGTAGTGAACTTAGAAAACCGAGTGAATATTGGGGAGGTCCCCTATAATTTTATGGAGTTAGAATGCTGTGGTTCTCTTGAGGATTTATTTGAAATTTGTAGCATTGATATTTTGTTACCATTTGTTGCACAGGGTCATGATTTGGATCAAAACTCGATCCTTTTCCCTATGTTTATCTTGCAGATGAAAGGTTTGATGGATATCAATGGATCATAGAAGCTTTTAAGAACTACTTATGGTTTGAGATGTGATCAGTTAAAAATTTTGTGAAATTTAGACGAGATATAATTAGCAAAGGGTGATAAATATCTATGTTGTTTTAAGGATTAAGCTCAGAATTAAGCTATGACGACTGAATCGTTGAATTTGTAATGTCTTGAATTTCCAAAGATAATGTCATGTAGTTGATGAATTGCAAATCAAGTGTGGAATGAAACTCCCAATAATGGGTGCATGTGGAGGCCACCAACTCAACTGACAATGCCAACCCAAGTCTTGCACTCTAGAAACGGTTTCAATATAACAAGGTTCAGTTAATATTCATCATCCTAGGTCTTGCAATCCTTTTCCATACCTTCCACTACTCAAGATAGAAGGATCACTCCTTGGGCACTAGGAATTTGATAATTGAAAATTTGGCATCATATTGAGGAGTTGATACCAATTTATTATGGACCTAAGGTAGAGAAAGATGAGAAAAGATGAATAAATTTTCTAGATGAGCTAAAGAAACCCAAAAATTGATCTTGAAACATGAAGATTATTAACTTCTCAATCAATTTTAATTAATTGTGCCATGGAAGGCAAGCTCCCTTGTAGAAAAGGTAGCTTGTAAACTCTCATAGTGCCTCATAAACCACAACAAAATGGGGTCGCGTAGAGGAAGAATAGAATGATCATGGGTGCAGCATGAGTGATGTTGCATGATCAGGGCCTACCAATTCATTTGTGGGCGGAAGCATGCAACATTGTGGTTTATGTGCAAAACAGTTTTCCTCATAGAATACTTGGCATGAGTACACCTGAAGAAGATTTCACTGGTAAGAAACCGAAAGAAGATGGAGCAAGGATTCTAGGAAGAAGCTGGAGCCGACTACTGAAGTTGGGATTTTTGTGGGGTACACAGAAACAACCCATAATTATCATATATATTTGGCAAATAGTCGATTGACTGTGATGCGACGAGTTATAAAATTCTATGAGGGGAAAGCCATGTAGTTGTCCCTTGAGAGGGAGCTGGACTTTCATGCAGAGGAGGAATTGTTGGTTCCCAAAGATGAGTCTCTAGATGTGGATCAACAACAAGAGGAGGTTCATGGAGTGGATGAGTCCACTCATGCATAGCCAACCATCAAAACTGGTAGAAGGCGTACCAAAGAAGCTGATAGGATGAGACTTGATGTTGCACAGAATGTAGGAGTCCCTACTTCACAGTGCAAACAAAGACAGTCTCTTGACCGATTTACTGGATACATGGCTGTCATGAGAAAATGCATTGTGGATGAACCATATTCCTTTTAGGAAGTAGTGCAGGAGCCCACATGGGTAGTTGAAATGGTGGAGGAGTATGACTCCATTTTCAGAAACAGTGCTTGGGAAATTTTTCCAAGGCCAGTTGATAAATCAGTGGTAGGTTCGAGATGGATCTACAAGGTAAATCAAGCTACTGATGGGAGTGTTGAGAAATAAAAGGCTAGATTTGTGTCCTGGGGCTTCTCACAGATCAAGGGGATAGATTATGAAGAAAAATTTGCACCTGTCACAAGGTATTCTTTCATAAGGACCATCCTTTCTCTCTCAGCGCAGATGGGCTGGCGCATTCATGATATGGATGCGAAGACTGCATTTCTCAATGGGATCATTGGGGAAGAGGTGTACATAGAGAATCATGAAGGATTTGAGATCTTCAATAGGGAGTCGCATGTGTATCGACTCAAAAGAACGTTGTATGGATTGAAGCAAGCACCCCGGGCTTGGTACACTTGGATAGACAACTATTTCACTAGGCTGGGCTTCACCAAAAGTGAAGCAGATGTAAACCTATACAAAATTGTCGCAGAGGGTAAGATTTTAATCATCGTTCTTTATGTTGATGATTTAATATTGATTGGTGATGAGCAGCAGATACACTCATGCAAGGAGGACGTTGCAAAGATGTTCGAGATGAAGGATATGGGCCTCTTCATTATTTCCTTTGATTGGAAATATGGCAGCGAGATAGTGAAATTTTTGTGTCTCAAGGAAAGTATTCAAGGGATATACTGGGTAAGTTTCACATGGAGGGCTGCAAACCCATGGATACTCCTCTTCCAAGAAACTGGAGGAAAGAGGATGCTACTTCTGGAGAGGTAGTGGATGCTACTGTCTATCGAAAGTTAGTGGGTACGCTAATGTATCTAGTGAATATGACACCAGACATTTGCTATGTGGTTAACTAGCTAATTCAAGCTATGGGTAAGCCTACCAAGCTCTTTTGGAAGGTGGGAAATCATGTTCTGAGAAACCTGACAGGCACATTAGAGTATGGACTATGGTACAGATAGAAAGATGAGGTGAAGTTGCATGGCTTCACGGATACAGATTGGGCGAGCAACCCATCGGACATAAACATCACATTAGGGGGGTATTTAGCATTGGATCTATAGCTATTTCTTGGTACAGCAGGAAGCATAGATACGTGGCACTCAATTCAGAGGAAGCGTAATACATGGCTGTGAGTCAAGCTGCATGTGAGGCTATCTAGATGAGAAAGATCTTGGTTGGTTTGTTTGGTTCTCATTTAGATCTGACATTGATTCATTGTGATAATCAGAGTTGCATTAAACTCTCGATTAATCCTGTGTTTCATGATCGATCTAAGCATATAGATATCTGGTACCATCATGAGATTGTATGCAAAGGAGAACCATGTTGCTTCAGTACATTCCTACGAAGGATTGGGATGCAGATATTCTGACGAAGGCGCTCACCAGGAGAAAATTAGAATACCATAGAGACAGGATCAGGGTGAAGGATAATCCCTTTCTTGTTGAGAGGGAGTGTTTAGATTCAAAAATAAGATCCTAGTGAAAATTATGCACCTACACTAGGATGGAGCCTCAGGATATTTTTAGGTGGATTTCTATTTATAGATGCATGAGAAAATTCTATTTATAGATGAGGTCTATTTATAGATGTATGTGCAAGTTCTATTTATAGATGCATGTCGACTATTATTATCCGTTAATATTAGTCGGAAAATAAACAATAGTATATTCTCAATGAGCACTTGGAAATAGTTAAATGAAGTGGAAAATTAGTTAGTTATAGGAATTTTGAGTTGAATGGTTGGTTAGTGGGACATATAAGTGGACTTAGTTGTAGCTAAGTGATTCGAAGTTGTAACAAAGTTGGAAGTGCAGTTATGAAAGTTGTAAAGTAGTTCAACTCAGTTGTGCTAGTTGTAACTGAAGATACACTAGTGAGAGATCAAGTGAATTAATTATTAATTAATTCACAATTAGTGGCCTCACATGAAACTTAATATTCACTACTATTAACTGCATGCATGTCAGATCTAGTGGAGACCCAGTTGAGATGTAGGTGAAAGGGAAAGTTGACAATCAGTTGTGACATTACCGGTTGCACATATGCAACCCAACACACATTGAATGTGCCCATGAGGATTGCATAATCAAGGCAAGAATGATTCCATTTATTCAGGGATTGCTATCAGCTGGGATTGCGCAGTGGAGGCATGCTGTTTGGAGACAGTAAATTGGCTAAGGAACTTGCCAATTTTTGTATGACAATGTGAGAAAATTAGTTGATGTACTGAGAGATCTTGTGATTCGAGCTTTGTATGTAATTGTTTCATGATCCATGGTATAATACATAATAGAATATAGTGGGGTTTTTAGCTATATGCTTTCCCCGAGAAAATTATTTGTGTTATGCGTGATTGATATTTCTTCATGATATTGTGATTGGCGATTGTGTTTCAAATTCTACAAAGATTTTGTAGAAGCGATTCTGTATTTAACAGTAGCATATTATTATTAGATCAGGAGAATCCATGAAATACATATTTTGTATTAAATTTCTACATATTTCTTTCTTTCTTATTCCATTTAATGCAAACACTGTCTTTTGATGCTTTCATCGAGTATACCTCTAATATCATCCTGTTACCCTGGGCAGTCTACCAAGTAGGTACCGAGTATTTTTCACCAGTGTGTTTTTCAAACAGTTTGAGTGAGAAGATTTGATGAGTTGTATGGTATTCTATCTCAAATAAAATGTTAAATTTACAGTGCTAAAAGCGTTGAACATGTCCTTGCAACAAAGGAAAAAACTAAGGGAAGGAGTACTTACGATCAGCCAATACTAGATCAATGGAACATATAGTCAATCAACGTATAGATGCAAAGATGATGGGAGTTTAGTCATCAACAAAGAGAAGGGTGGTGGAGGAAAGGATACAAAATTTTTCAAGAATGAAGATGCAAGAGGGAGCACTTCAAATTATGTTAAGGGATGTTTTAATTGTTGCAAATTAGGGAATTTTGAAAAGGATTGCAATAAAAAAATGTGTTTGAACTCATGAAGTAATATGTGCTACCAAACCATGTGCCACAAATATCTTACTTCAGAATATGTTAGAATGTATCCACTACCTTAAAATGGAATATGTTAGAATATTTTTGTCTGGTAGTGGATATGTTAGACTGTGCGATTGATATATTTGAGGTTAAAATGGATTTTTTTAGTTTAAATAACAAAATTTTTTCTTTTTATTGAACCTATTCTTTCATTTTTTAGTGAAATGAGAGATGGTGCCTAATTTGAATTGGTTCCCATGAGAATAATAGTTCAGTGTGATGTAAACGAGTATAGGATATTGTCCATCCTCTTGCATTTTCTGATGTGTTGTAAGGGCTTTGACACGTATCTAGATTAAGCTAGAGTTATGATTATATGAGGGTAGTTAGTTGGGATTGATCCAAAATGACCATATCATGACTCCTTCCAGCAATCTTTTTACTCTATTCAATAAAATATTTAGTGAGGCACAGTTAGGCACCTTTACACATTCTATTGAATAGAAAAAATAATAGGGTAACCTACATTGTCACATGGCATGTACAAAGTCAGTAGGTGGATTTTCAGTCAATAAGTGATATAAGCAGAGATTGAGCAAGATAAGAACTGAACAAAACTCACATGACTCCTTCAGTGATCGAAGAGTCCACTAAGAAATTCCTACGAAAATAGGATGTGATATTCTAAACTTTGAATGAATGTGCATGGATGATGAGGTTCCTAGAATACAAAGAAGACATATCCTCATTAGTTCCATGTTACCTATTACTAATGCCACATGTAGTGTTACACTTAGGATGTGTCGTGTGGCCTTTTTAGTTGTAATGTTACATGCAGAATGTTACGATTATGATTTGTCAACTAACTGTATCTATTCCCTTTATTGTAGGGATGAGGTGGCATTATTCAAGTGCTCTCTTACCTGAACTGAAATTGTGATTTTATTTGAGCTTGATATTATCAATTCTTTATGTATCATATGTACATTTCATTGTAACTTCTAGGATCTTGAGGCTTCTATTGGCAGCTTTAGATTTTTAGCTTCAACTAGACATACAGTTTGTTACATTTTATTTGAGTTTCTATTTGCCTGCAATGATGGCAGTTGTATCTTTTGTTTCCAAGAATCTACAAGAAATTGGACTGATGTTGTAGGTATTTAGCCTTCTAATGGGATATTCTATTCTATTTCAAGTCCCATTCCCATTCTCATGCCCATTCCATAGAAACAGGTAAAAAACATAGGAGAACATGGATGCCTCAAATAACATTTGAGAATCAAAGTTTATAGAAGGATGTTTATATAGGGATGTGCTCAACACTCTGTTACATTGTTACAATCCAAGCTTATGTATTTCCTCTGCTTCTAATCCAGAAGGCTTATTGTTCAAGGCAGTATCATTACCCTATTGTAACTTCATTCTAATTTGTTCATGAGTTTCCTTCAGAATTTTTGTAAAACTGTGAGCATCACGCTCTTTTTATTATTTGTTTTTGAAAACTTGACCAAATCAACACCTTTTGGAGCCCCACCATAAAGTTACACCCTAAAATGAAATTCTGTTGATATATGTATTCATTAAAATAATATAAATGAATTCAATTTGAGATAAAGTCAAATCCCATTGACCAATTGTGTCTCCAAATAAACTTCTCATCAAGTTACCAATACTTTGGTGAGAAACCTTTTTTTACCATCCCTATATAGATGCTATGTGAATTTGAATTGCATTTGAAACCCATTTTCCTCCAAGGGGTTCTCCAAAAATATCTGAGAAAAGTAGCGTAACTACCAGGTAATTTAAAGAATAGATACATCAACAAAATTTTTATTGCATTGATTTTCATTGTATTGTGTTTTTGGAGTAAGCACTAATGTACTTGTAATCCTTTAATACAGGGTTGTGATGCATCAATGTTGATTTCTTCCACTCCAAAACACCAGGCTGAGAGAGACGCTTATGATAACAAAAACTTGGCTAATGATGCCTTTGATGCTATCAACCAGGCTAAAGCAACTATGGAGGCCAAGTGTCTTGGTGTTGTCTCTTGTGCTAATGTTTTAGCCATAGCAGCTAGGGATTTTTTTGCTTTGGTGAGTGAATTTTGAAGTTGGTCTCTGTAGTCTATTTCAAATTCTGAGAGCTAGATAAACTAGTTCAAGTACAACTTGAATTTGATATTGAATGATGGTATCCTTAAAGAAACAATACTTTTGATGCTAGTCATTCACTTGACTTTGAGATTGTACCACTCATTCATTTGGATTTGAGATGATATTCGAAGAAAACTTGACTAGCTAGTTCTATACATATTATACTGTACAAGGCTTATTATTGTAGTTGATTTTTCTGATACATGCACAAACATATACACAGGCTTCCAGATTATATTATTCATTAATCTTGTGTTGTTTTGGTCATGTACATTGTACATGACTGATCACTGTTTTTGGTTGTTGATACATGCATACACATATACTTAGATGGGAGTTCCTAACTATCCAGTGAAGAAAGGCAGAAGAGATGGAAGAGTTTCTAATGCAAGTCAGGTTAAAGGCAATCTTCCTGAAGCTTATTTCAATGTTGATCTATTGTTAAACGATTTTTGCTTGAAAGGGCTTAAACAGATCATACATGGTAGCTCTATTTGCTGAGAAAATTTTCCAGAACACTCTTATCGTTTTTTTCTTCATTCATGGATGAAAATATCAAATGAAATTCAATACAGATCTATAATTCAATGTATTTGGGTAAAGAAAAATTAGGTGTAGAGATAATTTTAGGTAGTGTTCACTTATCACATGGTAGAAAGCTTGCCATACTTTAAAGATATAGGAAATGTTGATTAAGGATTCAAATGTCAAGCATATGCCTGTAATTATTCAATCAGGTCTCTTTTCCAAGTCTTTTGATGAGTCGAGCAAGTTTCTTTTCCAAGTCTCTAAAATCCTCATTTTTCTTAGTGTTGTACTATTGATCATAATTTTTTTTAATGTTGGCCTAGTTTCTAATAATTGCTAACACACCATCAAATGTTTGATTAATGAAATGCTGGAGCTCCTTGGTCGCACAATTGTAGGACTCACTGAAATTATTGGATCATATCATAGCATTTTGACTTTAGCCCAATTCAGATTATGATTGAACTGGAATAATTACTTGTCTCTAAAACTTGAAGATTGGTTTGCTTGGCATGTAAGTTGCAGGACGTTTGAATTGTTAACAGGACATTTGAATTTAACTCATGAAAAAGTATAGGAAGGGATCCTTGTAAAAATTTTCAATGATTGACTTGCCCAGAACGTATGGAGAGATAATGGAAATAAATTATAGGGATATAACGTTGAATTAGGTAGGCACATGAATTCCTTCAGAAATAAAACATCTTGTAACTATACATGGATTCTAATTTGGTTGGTGTATTTTGCTCGTTTATTGATAATTTTGATGTTGCTCTTGTATATCTTGTGATGGGTTTGGTATTAGCCTCTCGCTAACTTTTGAAGCTACTGTCCTGATGGATATGTCATATTTGGATTCTATCTATGTTGTGTAACCAGCTCCAAAAATAGAAGAAAAGAGATATCAACGCCTTCAAAAATAGAAGAAAAGAGATATCAACGCCTTAGAAATAAGCCACTTCGAGGGGGCAACCTCCAATACATTACATGAATGAACAATTCTTGGATGATACAAATTAAAAAACCTCCTTTCTATATAGAGGAGTCCATGAGGCCACAATGTAATCCTAGCCGACCTAACAATAATAATTTAAGGGCACAATAATAACAAAATGGGGGTTACTGTTGGCAATATGATGCAGAGTGTTGTCCTTGATGGCAACCCAATTGATGAAGATGATGGCAACCTACTTGATGAAGTTGTCATTAACGGAATATGTCTTGATGAACTTGTTATTGATGTGAATCTGATCTGTATAGAAGGTAATGATGAAAGGAATTCAGTCTGTGCCAGAACAGTGATGCAAAGAGTATGTCTCAAGGCATACGCGGGTTTGTCTAGCCGAAGTAGCATATGCACGCAGGAAATAACGTTCCAAGACGCGTATGGGAAAAAGCACTCTAAATATGTAAAACCAGGGGTAACTGCCATGGTATTGACCCATTGTATTGAGCAATGATTCATCTATTTGACCCCGTCCAGGAATACCATCGGAAGAGGTGTGGTTTTGGCTCATGGTATTGATAAAGGGTAAACCTATATAAGGAGAAGAAAATGATTATGCAATGGGTGAGCATGAGTCTGGTTTTGAATGTATAATTCACTCTGAAGTATGTCTAGGGTAACAGTTTGATGATAGATCTGAATCTGTGATGCACCTATGAAGAAAATGATGAAGAAGGTTATCTAGATCTGAAATGTATTTGTATTTTCTAGATCTGTTTATGAAATGTTTAGATCTGAGATAAGGCGAACATCTGTCTGAAGTGAAGGGTTAAATCTGAAACTGAATATCTGCTTTGAAGAAGTATGCTACTCTGTAATGATTGAAGATCTATACGCTAGTTTATTGCAGCGGAAGCGCGTATATACGTGGGTTTTATAAAGCAAAAGCGCGTATGAGTAGTGAAATCAGTTTTGGAATATGTGCAGGGGTATACGTGGGTTTATATGCATGAAGGCGCGTATATACGACGGATCAGTAAAAGGAAAGCACGTATGAAAACTAGGGTTTGCTGAAGGATGAAGTATGAAATGTCTGATCTGTTCTGTTGTGTTACTGCTATCTGATCTGGGTTGTCTGAATTGATAAGTATCCGTTTTTGAGCTTAAATGAATGGAGTGGGTCCAGTCTGAAAATATGATGAAAAATGGCCTACAAGTTGTGCTATAAAGAAAGATTTTGGATCCATTGTGAAAATTGATGAAACGTGGTCCATGGTGGTGTTGAGGGTTGTAGCCTTCAGTCAGGGGGTTGTAGCTCCCTTCCAGGTGAGGCTGGTAAACGAGGTAATCTTCCACACAGCTCCCTTCAGAGAGGTCGGTAAATCCAGAGCAAGGGCCTGTGCTCCCTTCATTGAGAGGTCGGTAAACGAGCGCAGTGGGTGCCCGCGTGGAATGATGAGTCTCCGCGCCAAGACTAAGCTCTATAGATGTTTTCTTTATAATACTATTGTGGAGGCTACAATGGCAATGGGTGGTTTTCTCCCGACTTGGGTTTCCACCTAAAATCCTGGTGTTCATGTGTGATGCTTATGTGTGATGATTTAATCTGTTATTACTGCACATGTCTGTTGCTATATAAACATCTGATGAATGAATAAATGCAAAGATCTAAGTAAAGAACTAATTGCATATTAAGATCTCTGTACATACGCGAGTTTAGTGAAGGGCATCCGCGTATATACGCGAGTATGATGAAGTAAAGTAGCGTATGGGTTTTAGAGCATGAAAAAGCAAAATTTTTGAGTATGCCCTAAATACTGATTCACCCCCCCCACCCTCTCAGTATTTTTCCTAACAATTGGTATCAGAGCAGGTCCTTATGCAGAAGCTTGATCGCTTGAAGGAGATCCGTCACGATGGGAAGGAAGCAAAAGAAGAAGGCTACTGAAAAGGAGATATCTCAGAAAACATGTGCAGCAGAAAATGAAGAAGATAAAACATGTATTGATAATTGTTCTTGTGACTCACTTTCTTGTGCATGCAATGGTGAAAATAGTGAAAGTAATGTCATGGATCTAGAAGAGGCTCTCAAGATTAAAATTGAAGAACAACAAAGAGCATCTAAAAGACAAGAAACTATCTATGATGAGATGATCTCTCAAATGAAAGAACATATAGAAATACTGAATGGACAGACAGAAAAGTATCAAAGGTTTCATGCTTATGCATCCAATCGAATTAAAAGACTAGAAGCAGAAATCAACGATCTAAATGCAGATCTCGAAAAAACAAACATGAAGAATGCAAGACTTAAAGCAGAAATCGTCTCCCTCAAAGAAGATCTGGAAGATTCAAACAAGAAGAATGAAAGACTTGAAGCTGAAATCATCTCTCTCAAAGAAGACCCGGGAATATCAAATAAGAAGAATGAAGAACTTGAAGCAGAAATCTTCTCTCTAAAAGTTGATCTCGAAGCATCAAATAAGAAGAATGAAGAACTCTTACGAACTTTTGAAGAACAATAAAATGGGTTGAAAGAAGAGATTCTAAATCTGAATGATCAAGTAGAAGACGGAAGAAGGAAAGAAGAAAGCATGAAGAAACAATACAAAGAGCAGAGTTAAAATTAAACATTCTCAGAGATGATCAGAAAAAGATCAACATGAAGTTCAAGACAAATACTAGATTTTGAACAAATAATATTAGTAAAACCAAAGATCCTCATATCCACAGCAGTGCAGGTTTTCAGCAGAAAAGACAAGAGAATCTGATTAAAGTGCTAAGTTCAAGTTCATCAATAAACACAGAGAATGTTGAAAAATAAAAGAATCAATCAACAATCATGAATTCTCAAAGGAAATCATTCAATAATGTTGAATGCTTTTAAATGTCATAATTATGGGCAAGTTGCGGCAAGTGCCGAGACGGATGTTTGTCAACGGATATTCAAGAACATACTATGGGTACTTCAGAGGATAATGGCACTGTATAACAAGTATGAATACAAAAACATTTAGACACAATAAAGGAAAACAGAAAACTTTATATGATTCTGCTTTTCCTTCTACGGTCACATGAGATATTATATTGTAACAAATATGGACATGTAGAAAAAGAATGCAGGATGGACAGATCTGAGAAATTGAACAATTTCCAGCACACAATAAGAAACTTCAAGCAAAGCTGGAAAAGGAAGGAAGACCGGTCAGAAACGTAGGGAATATTGACCCTACTGCTGTCATCCGCTTCTAAACCTTATTTCTCATAATGACTGCATGAATGATATGAGATACATTATAGAGATTAGTAATGTATCGTCACAGGGGGAGCAATGTATGGTGATTTTCATGATTGTTTTGGTGATTCTGGTTATGATTATTTCTGACAAAGCATCTGATATGCAGAAGACAGGTACAGGTGGTACAAACTCAGGGGGAGATAAAGGAATGAGAAATTTTATATGTTTCACTTTCGATACGCAGGTTCTATGAACAAAAGCCACGTATACACGTGAGTTACAATGGAGATAGTCGCGTATGCACTTCTGATAAGAAAATTTTCATGACAACTGAAGATCGGGAGCATAGGTTCAGGGGGAGCATCAGTATGACTACTAATGATTGTATTATTGGCACTGTATCTATTTATTTCTCAGTTCTAAATGATGATGACATGTTACATGGTTTCTTATAACTGTGGATGAGCCTTGCTTTCTTTTTGCTGAAGGATATTCTTTGCTTTCACACATGGATGAGATGGAAGTCTTATGATTCAGAGATAAGGAACGATTATGCAGATATTGTTTCTGATGACTTGCTGTTGAAAGTATTCAGATTGTACAAGCTAAGGAGGAGCCTTGGTCATATTGAAAGGATGCTTGGATGCACAGTTTCAGGGGGAGCACAAGCCTTGCTGAGTATAATGCATTGTTGGCATTATGATGGCTCTGATATATGATCACTCTCTTGAGGTCTTTCTGGTATTGGTCATAAAAAGGTCATAATTGTAATTTGATGAAAAGGTCATGATGAGACTCATGATGTAAAAATTGTAATATTCAGTCATGTAAGGACTTGTTCAAATCTGTAAACCCACTTGGTTGGGTAGTTGAGTCAAATTTGTAAACCCACTTGGTTGGGTAGTTGAGTCAAATTGTGTAAACCCACTTAGTTGGGTATTTGAGTCTCATATGTAAATCCACTTGGTTGGATCTATGATGTAAGTATGAGTCTTTGATGTAAGGAAGGTCATAGATTCATGTACTTCATTAAAAATATGTTTGAAGATTCAGCATGAACTCAGGGGGAGCATGGTAACTTCAATGCACATCAGATCTGCAGAGCTCTTATGTTTACATGAGGAGAAAAACCTTGTGTTGGTTTGGATCCGCCCCTTGCCCTTGATGTCAAAGGGGGAGAGTGACATGGTGTTTGAATAAGGGGAGAATATCATTATGCTGCTGTAGTGATCAAAAACCATTGTGGTTGCCATCAAGTCCAAAGGGGGAGATTGTTGGCAATATGATGCAGAGTGTTGTCCTTGATGGAAACCCACTTGATGAAGATGATGGCAACCCACTTGATGAAGTTGTCATTGATGGAATATGTCTTGATGAACTTGTTATTGATGTGAATATGATCTGTATAGAAGGTAATGATGAAAGGAATTCAGTCTGTGCCAGAACAATGATGAAAAGAGTATGTCTAAAGGCATACGCGGGTTTGTCTAGCTGAAGTAGCGTATGCACACGGGAAATAACGTTCCAAGTCGCGTATGGGCAAAAGCGCTCTAAATATGTAAAACCAGGGGTAACTACCATGGTATTGACCCATTGTATTGAGCAATGATTCGTCTATTTGACCCCGTCCAGGAATACCATCGGAAGAGGTGTGGTTTTGGCTCATGGTATTGATAAAGGGTAAACCTATATAAGGAGAAGAAAATCATTGTGAAATGTGTGAGCATGAGTCTGGTTTTGAATGAATACTTCACTATGAAGTATGTCTGAATGGAAAGGGTAATATTTTGATGATAGATCTGAATCTGTGATGCACCTATGAAGAAAATGATGAAGAAGGTTATCTAGATCTGAAATGTATTTGTATCTTCTAGATCTGTTTATGAAATGTTTAGATCTAAGATAAGGCGAACATCTGTCTGAAGTGAAGGGTTAAATCTGAACTGAATATCTGCTTTGAAGAAGTATGCTGCTATGTAATGATTGAATATCTATACGCTAGTTTATTGCAGCGGAAGCGCGTATATACACGGGTTTTATAAAGCAAAAGCGCGTATGAGTAGTGAAATCAGTTTTGGAATATGTGCAAGGGTCTACGCGGGTTTATATGCATGAAGGCGCGTATATACGCTGGATCAGTAAAAGGAAAGCGCGTATGAAAACTAGGGTTTGCTGAAGGATGAAGAATGAAATGTCTGATCTGTTCTGTTGTGTTACTGCTATCTGATCTGGGTTGTCTGAATTGATAAGTATCCGTTTTTAAGCTTAAATGAATGGAGTGGGTCTAGTCTGAAAATATGATGAAAAGTGGCCTGCAAGTTGTGCTATAAAGAAAGCTTTTGGATCCAGTGTGAAAATTGATGAAACGTGGTCCATGGTGGTGCTGAGGGTTGTAGCCTTCAGTCAGGGGGTTGTAGCTCCCTTCCAGGTGAGGCTGGTAAACGAGAGCAGGGGGTCATAGCTCCCTTCCAGGAAGGGTCAGGTAAACGAGATGTGGGGCCTGCTCCTTCCAGAGAGGTCATAAACGAGCCAGTGTGGTGTTCGCATCGTAAGGAGCGTCCACTCCAAGATATGTTGTAAGATGTTTTATTTATAATAAAATATTGGAGGCCGAGCAACGATAAGTATGGTTTTCCCACTTGGGTTTGTTCCAAATCGTGGTGTTCATGTGTGATGCTTATGTGTGATGATTTATTCTCTGTTATTACCGCACATGTCTCATATATATAAACATTCCATGAATGAATGCATGCAAGGATCTACAAAGAATTTAATTGCTTATTAATATCTCCGTACATACGCGACTAGTGAAGGGTATCCGCGTATATACGCGAGTCTGGGTCAGGAAAGTAGCATATGGGTTTTAGAGCATGAAAAAGTAAAAAGTTTTGAGTATGCCCTAAATACTGATTCACACCCCCCTCTCAGTATTTTTTCCCAACAATTACAAGGTACAATATTAACAATAAAGGGGTTACACACTAATAACAATAAGGGACTATATCAATATGTGACCTTAACATGCCCCTCTCCTTCAAAAAAAGTGTTTTCCTCAACGCTTGAGTAGCTTTGGGTGCTTCTGTATAAAATTGTCATCCTCCCATGTAGAATCTTCAGTGGGTAAGTTCTTCCACTTGATGAGATACTCTGAAATTGATCGATTTCGTAGTTGTCGAGTTCTTGTTTCCGTGACCACTTCAAGTTCCAATATGACTTTTCCTTCCTCATCAAGTTCTGGCAATATTTTTTGAACTGGAATATTTTCACCTATAACCTTCTTTAAGCATGAAACATGGAAAACTGGATGTACTCGTGAAGAAGCAGGAAGCTCCAATTTGTATGCCATAGTACCAATATTTTGCAACACCTTGTAAGGACCATAGTACTTTGGCGATAATTTATTATCCTTCTTAGCTTGCTTGAGGGACATTTGTTTATATGGTTGTAGCCGTAAAAAAACCCAATCTCCTATATCAAAACTTCTCTCGCTGCGATGTTGATCTGCCTGTTGTTTCATTCGATTTTGTGCCAAATTCAGGTTATCCTTTAAGAGTTGGAGAACTTCTTGCTGATGCTCGACGTGATCTTCCACTGCTTGAACCTTCAAATTTTCCATTAAATATGATGTGATAGATGGTGGATGATATCCATAAAGTGCCATAAATGGGGTCATCTTTGCTGCAGTATGCAAGGAAGTGTTATACCACCATTCAACGAGAGGTAACCACTTGACCCATTGTGCTTGTTTATCAGATACAAAACAACGAAGATATCCTTCCAAACATTTATTTACTATCTCAGTTTGACCATCAGATTAAGGATGATAAGATGAGCTATGAGCTAATTGAGTACCTAAACAAGAAAATAACTCCGTCCAAAAATTTCCAGTAAAAATGGGATCTCTGTCACTCACAATAACCCTTGGGCTTCCATGTAGCTTTTGAATTCTGTCCATAAATGTAGTAGCAACTGTACTTGCTTTAAATGGATGAGATAATGCACAAAAGTATGCATACTTGGTAAGTCTATCAACTACCACCATGATGACACTCTTTCCTTCGGACTTAGGTAAACCTGTGATAAAATACATTGAAATATCCTCCCAACGTTGAATTGCAATGGATAAAGGTTGTAGAAGTCCCGGGGTCTTAATTGTCTCAACTTTATTCTGCTGGAAAACCAAAAATTTTGCCACAAAAATTTGAATATCAGATTTAAGGCCATCCCAAAAAAAATCTTTCTTCACCCTGTGGTAAGTTTTTAAAAATCCTGAGTGTCCTCCTAAAGCAGAAGTGTGCAAGTCTAGAAGAATCTTTTGTTTTAGTTGGGAATTATTACAAAGATATAAGTGATCTTTGTACCATAAGGAATCATTTTTCCAACTAAATGTATTAGATGTACTAGGATCTTGCTGCAACTTTTGAATGAGTGCCCATACATCTTTGTCCTTCTTCCATTCATCTCTTGCTTCGGTTATCCAATCTGGTTGGATAATAAAAATGGCACAAAGCAATGCTTCCACCTCTTCATTCTTTCTTGAGAGTGCATCTGCAACAAAATTAAGCTTTCCTTTTTTGTAGATTATTTCAAAGTCATAACCCAACATCTTTGTGACCCATTTTTGCTGCTCTTCGGAATATATTCTTTGTTCCAAAAAGTGTTTAAGACTATCATGATCAGTTTTTACCTTGAAGTGTCTTCCCATTAGGTAAGTTCTCAATTTCTTTCTTGCATGCAATATTGCTAACATTTCCTTCTCATAAATAGGTTTCTGTAAATAATTTCCTTTGATTGGACGACTTTCAAAAGAAATGGGTCTTCCTTCCTGCATTAAAACAACACCAATTCCATTTCCTGAGGCATCAAATTCCACAATAAAGGTTTTTGTGAAGTCTGGCGTAGCTAAGACCGGTGCTAGGCACATTGCCTCTTTAAGATGTTCAAAGGCCTTCGTTGCTTCAGGAGTCCATGAAAATGCATCTTTCTTCAATAATGTTGTTAGAGGTGCTGCTATTCTCCCATAATTCTTAACAAACTTGCGATAATACCCTGTTAAGCCGAGAAATCCTCGCAACTTCTTTATGTTCGTGGGGAATTTCCATTCCTTAATGGCTTTAATTTTGTTAGGGTCTACTTTAACACCCTTGTGAGATACAATATGACCCAGACATTCCACCTCTTGTACTCCAAAGAAACATTTGGATATTTTTGCATATAATTGTTTCTCCTGCAATAGTTTGAGCACCCTTTCAACATGTTCAACATGATCCTTCCAAGACTTTCTATAGATTAGTATATCATCAAAAAATACCAGCACAAATTTTCGAAGGAAGGGTTTGAAAATGGAATTCATCAACCCTTGAAATGTAGAAGGTGCATTGGGAAGGCCAAAAGGCATGAACAAAAATTCATAATGACCCTCATGAGTTTGAAATGTTGTTTTTGGAATATCTTGAGTCTTCATTCTAATTTGATGATATCCTGAACGAAGATCCAACTTGGTAAAATAAATTTCTCCATGTAATTCATCCAATAATTCATCAATCACAGGAATGGGAAATTTATCTTTAATGGTGAGCTTATTGAGCTCCCTATAATCCCGACACATTCGCCATGATCCATCCTTCTTTTGTACCAATACTATAGGAGTAGAGAAAGAACTTTGACTAGGTTGAATTATACTCACCTCTAACATTTCTGCAATCATACGTTCAATTTCGCTCTTTTGGACGTAAGGATATCTATAAGGCCTGATGTTTGGAGGAACACTTCCTGGAATCAAATGAATAGCATGATCATGATCACGAATAGGTGGGAGTCCTTTGGGAGTTTCAAACACCTTGGAATGATTGTCTAAGACTTGTTGGAGAACTGCAGAAATAGATGATTTTGATGTTGGAACTTCTAGTGAGCATAATTTTGCAATTACACCTCGTTGTTTGAAGCTTTGTCATGAAATTAGAGCTTATTATCTTTCATGGCTTCCCCACAATACCCCGTAATTCGACTTCCTTTCCTTCTGAAAAAAATTTCAAGAAAAGTTCTTGAAAATTAAAAGCTACCGTCCCCAAAGATTGTAACCATTGTACTCCTAGTACAACATCAGCACCTCCCATAGGAATGGAAAGCATTGGAATAGTCAATACATATTCCCTCATGGTTAGCTTGATATTATGGCATTTTCCAGAGCAATTTATAGTTCCTCCATTTGCAACCATCACTTGACATTCTGGTGCTGGGTATAGGAAACAATTTAATTCTTTGGCTACCTTACAATGAATAAAATTATGGGTGCTACCTGAATCAATCAACACTATTACCTTTTTCTTCTTGATATGTCCTTCTATCTTGAGAG
This sequence comes from Pinus albicaulis, assembly GCA_034641835.2. Taxonomy (NCBI): domain Eukaryota; kingdom Viridiplantae; phylum Streptophyta; class Pinopsida; order Pinales; family Pinaceae; genus Pinus; species Pinus albicaulis. Next base: position 1,153,871,163 of record CM076582.1, on the reverse strand, counting down.
TTTGAGGAGTGGTAATGCCTGCTAGTGCATTACACGATATGGTCAGATTCATTTCTTCCTCTTCTAGGGCTGGTTCTTGGTATATATCCTCTTCTTGTTCATTTTCTTCTTCTTCTTCACAATCTATGTAAAATAATTTCTTCTCAGCACACTTATAACCTTTAGTGTATTTGCTATCACAACTATAGCAAAGTCCTTTTGCTCTTTTTTCTTCCAATTGTTGTGGTGTTAACCTTGTAGGTTGTGGAAATCTTTATAGAAGTGAGTGGTAGGCTTCCTTGTCGCCATAATTTTACATTCAATTTTTCTTGCCAACCTAAATGCCTTCTCTAATGAATCAGGTTCCAAAACGCAAACTTCATGTTGGATGTTATCCTTTAAAGTTCCTATGAAGAGATCAATCCTGTGTTCCTCTGGAATATCAGTTACCCTTATATTCAATTTTTGGAAGTCCTCAATGTGCTCCCCCACTAAATCCTTTTGTTTGAGATTTATCAATTGGCTAAAGAAGGTGTTGCTCTTTGTATCCTCATAATGTGCTATCATTTCCTCCGTAAAAATTGACCAAGTGAAATTTTTTTTACGGGAGCAAAGCCATCGATACCATACAAATGTATTTTGTTCTAAATGTAAAGTTGCAATGCGTACCTTTTGTGTGTTTTTCACATTATGGAGATCAAAATATTGCTCCATCCGTAGTATCCATGTTACAGGATCATTTCCATCAAACTTCCTCATATCCATTTTTGGAATATGGTGGTTCTTCCCGCCAACATTAGAGTTTATGAAATCACGATTAACATTTATTTTGTTCTCATCATGAGTTTTCTCTACTATCTTTTCACCATTAGGAAACATTTCTTGTATCAACTTTGTCAAACCTTCTATGTCTGCTTTTAGATCATTCTTCATGTTTTCCATTTTAGATTCCATGCCAGCTTCCATGTCATCTATCTTAGATTCCACGTCTTTCTTCAAACCATCCATATTATTCTTCACACCATCCATATTTGCTTCCACGCCTTTCTTCAAAACTTCCATTTCATTTTTTGCTGCTCTTTGTGAGAACGAAATTTGGTGCATTTGCTCTTGTAATTTTGATAGATCATGTTGCAATTCTTTATCTTCATGAGTCATAGTAGAGCCTTCTAAAGGTTTAATGGTTGTTGAATTATTTTTACGGGGCATTTTTTAGAACCCAATACTGATATCTATTCTACAATATGCCCTTGAAATCAATTCAAATTGATTTTTCAAACAAAACTTATGCAATTCAGAAAAAAATACACACCTTTTTCTTGCTTTTGAGGAGCTCGATATTGAAATTTGATTATCTCTGTGATTGCAGATCTTCAATATCTGAAATTTAGCATTGAAGTAGCCCTATGAATTCTCTTTTTAATTCCACAGGTCTGACCTGATTTGGATTCTCCAAGACAAAGTTATGTCCAATCTCCCACAATGACCTAGTTATGGTCTGGTTCAGTAGAGTGAACTTGTACGAATTTCCACGTGTCACTGTTTCATCCTTCACCTCTGAAATTGATAGCCAAGAAACTACAATCCGTTTACTTGCAACCAATTTTTACGGCACTCCAATCCGATGCTCAGAGAGAGAGTTATTGAAATTTTCCCACGATTACCTCTTTGAGATGAAATTCAGGAGCCTGAAAAAACACCACCTTCCACAGATCACATCTCCAAAAATGTTGCGAATCAAGTTATAAAAGTTTTTGATGCGTTTTCTCAGGATTTCAGCTTCGCACCCTAAAAATTTCAGATTCTGAACCTTCGTAGAAAAAAAGTTATAGCGCAAATGCCACGATGACCTGTTTAGGAGCCTGAAAAAAGACCTAACTTCCATAGATCATATCTCCGAAAATATTGCGAACCAAGCTCTGAAATGTTTAGAAAATATTCCTCAGGATTTCGGCTTTTCACCCTAAAAATTTCAGCTTTTGAAACTTCGTAGAAAAAAAGTTATAGCGAAAATTCGACGATGAACTGTTTAGAGTAGCGAAACCCTAGAATCCAAAGCTCTGATACCAAATGTTGTGTAACCAACTCCAAAAATAGAAGAAAAGAGATATCAATGCCTTAGAAATAAGCCGCTTTGAGGGGGCAACCTCCAATACATTACATGAATGAACAATTCTTGGATGATACAATTTACAAAACCTCCTTTCTATATATATGAGTCCATGTGGCCATAATGTAATCCTAGTGGGCCATAATGTAATCCTAGCCGACCTAATTATAGTAATTTAAGGGCACAATAATAAAAAAATGGGGGTTACAAGGGTACAATAATAACAATAAAGGGGTTACAATAATAACAATAAGGGACTATACTGGTAATATAGGGACCTAACATTCTAATTTGGACTTCACATCAAAACCCAGTCAAATGTGTGAACCAGTTCAATTGTCATGGGCATTAACCTATTGTTATACTAGGAAGTCAAAGAATTGATTCTGAGAAATTTGGAATCCAATATTTGGCCTACCTCCCAACACTAATAGAACCTAAAATTTTTCAGTTGAAAAAGTCATTGGAATCTATCAAATTTATCTCAGTATCATAGACTCGAGAATTATTATTGGTTGAGATAGTCATATTTGTACTAAAAAATACTACATTAGAATCTTCAGAATCAATTGTAGATCCCGTTTTCTGGCCTTTTCGAAGACCCTTGGAAGATGAAGATATATAGGTTGCAAAACTTGATTTTGTAGTTAGGTTAGCCTCAATTCTAGTTGAAGAGATGGTCTGTATCCCAAGTGCTTGTGCAAATAGCCTCTGGGCAGCTCTTCTAGGAATGTCTGCATTTGACATCCTTGTCATTGGCGAAAGTTTTTGAGGATGAAATGTTAGTGCCTTATTGATAGAGAGTTGATCCACCTCATCCCTTGAATCATTTTCCTTGGGTCTCAATAGAGATGTCAAGGAAGTGCTTCTCTCCTGTAAAACTTCACTTGAATCTGGAACATAGCATGCATTCTTGTTTGAAGGAATATCTACAAGAAAACTTTCCACATACACAACATTGTTGCTTCCAATTTCACGTCTTGTTGTTAAGTCTGAAGCACCTTTAGAAGGACAATTTGAAAATGGAAGCCCCAATGCTTGGGCAAACATTCTCTTAGCAGATGCTGTAGGTTTGTATTCAAAAGTGGCTTTTGCAGGCTGCAAAGACACATTTGTAACTTGTGATGAATTAGTTAAGGCTTTCTCTGTCATCTTCTCATATATAAAAGGAACCCTTGTGTGTCCATCTTTATTTGTCATTTTATCATCTATACAAGGAACCTTCGATTTCAAGTTCCTGCTCATCGTTATTTTAATTGTTGTAGAAGGTGACTGTCCCAATCTCACCTTTGCAGGTTGTGGTGCTGTGGAAACATCCTGTAATGTCTCAACGAAGTTTTTTATGCTCCATTTTCACATCTATATATGGAACTTTTTTATCCAACACATTATCCTTGCTTTTGTGATCTGTGCATAAATCATCTACGTTCATGTATTTTCCCATCATTATTTTCATAGCTGTAGCAAGTGCCTATTCACAACTGTACTTTACAGGCTGTGGTGCTACTCTTTGTAATTGTGATGATGCATGATTCAAGAATTTTTTTTCATTCTAATTTTCACATTAAAACTTGGTATTTTTAACCATATCAGGCTTCTCAGAAGATGAATCAACCAAGATCCTCTTTCCCAAAGCATGATCAATCATCCTGTGAGAAACTACCGGTACTGTTCTAGGTCTTGGCACTACCTTCTCCTTTGGCTCGTCAATTTATTCAGATGAATTAGGAGAAAAAATCCATTCCCCTGCAACCAGGTAAGAAACTTCCCTCTATTCAAATGATATGGAAGGAAATTGGTCAGTTCTCTCCTTATACTACAAGTCTTGTAATGTCATCTTCTGCTTCAGTAATTGACAAGTAACTTGTGGACTTTGATTATCAAAGCATCCATATGATACAGTCAATTATTGTGACGATTTTTTTTAAAATGTTATATTGCTAGCGTCGGTATTCTAACAATAGCTTATCCGATGTTTTTTAAAAGCATTTTTTCCGTCGGTATTATGACATATTAGCACCGTCGCTATAACGACGTCTCCTTTTTTCAATTTTATTTTTTTGCGTCGGTATTCCGACCTTTCAGTACCGTCGCTCTAGTGATGTTTACATTTTTTAACAATTTTTTGTTGTGTCGGTCTTACAACCTTTTAGTACCGTCGCTCTAGCGACGAGTAGTTTTTTTTTTAAATGTTTGTGCCATCGGTGTTTCGACGTATAGAGTTGTATATCTAGCAACATTTATTTAAAAAAAAAAAATTTGTTGCATCGGTCTTCTGACCTTTTAGTACCATCGCTCTAGCGACGTTTGTAGGCATCAGACTAGAGACACTTGTTTTCTTTGGAAGAGCGATGATTCATGAAATGTCGGAATTGCGACACCAATATAAAACATCGGAGATAGCGTCGCTCTACCGACGTTTAAGTGAAGTGTCGGAAGTCTGACTTTAGGAGAAACCACGTTTTTCCGCACCTGAAAGCGTCGCTCTTGGGACACCTATGTGTCGCAAGAGTGAAATTTTGGCCATTGGAATTTGGGGCAAATGTGCTAGTGTCTAGTACCTCAAACAGTCATAATAACACTTCAAATAAATATACAAGGCTAGAGTTATTCTATGTTAGAGTAATTTCTAATCAGACAAAGATTGATGCCTTATTTGATACAAGGTCACAAGAAAACTTGGTTTTAGAAGACTTAGTTAAAAAACTGAACCTTGAAACTGTACCTCATCATAAGCCATACCCTTTGGGTTGGATAGTTAATTTTTCCAATTTACAGGTGACAAAGAAATGTATTTTCAAATTTTCTATTACTGCAAACTTTGTTGATGAAGTTGAGTTAGATGTGGTTCCACTTGACATTTCAAGGATTATCTTGGGTAGTCCATATTTGTGTGACAGGAAAGCGGTCTTTTACCGTCATGAGAAAAAATATCATTTGATAAAAGATGGAGTGGAGTATATTGTGCTAGCTCATCGCAAGAAACCGAATATCTCTTTAGTTAATTCAGGGCAAATGAAGATGCTAGTAAATGAAAGTAAAAATTTTGTGCTTCTTATGATCAAGAAAAAGGAAGATCTTAACTATGAATATTTTGAAGGATGTGATGAAAAATTGAAATCTAATTTGTTTGATGTGGTAAGTTAGCATGGTGATATGTTTAAAGAACCAAAGGGGTTATCACCCAAGAGGGGAATTCAACATGAGATTCAGCTGCAGCAGGATGTTTCACTTCCCAATATTGGTATGTATAGCATGTCAATAATGGAGAGTTTGGAAATCAAGAAGCAAATCCAAGAGTTTCTGAATAAAGGTATTATACGCCCATCTACTTCGCCATGTGGTTTACCAATAGTTTTGGTTCCAAACAAGGACATGACTTGGCGCATGTATATTGATTTCTGTGCACTGAAAAAAATCATGGTAAAGAATTGCCACCCACTTCCACACATTGATGATTTGATTGATCAGTTAAAGCATGCAAAGTATTTCACTAAGTTATCTTTTAGAAGTTGTTATCAACAAGTTAGGATAGCTGAAGAAGAAATTTGGAAAACTGCTTTCAAGACTAGACAAGGATTGTATGAGTGGTTAGTCACTACTACATTTGGCGGAAATTCCGACACTTGGTTCCGACGCTTTTGACCAAATGTTAGAAATTTCCCCAAATTTTTTCCATCCCGCCCGAAACCGTCGCTATACCGACGTTTATAGAAAAGTGTCACAATACCGACACTTAGAAACGTGTCGCAATTGCGACGTTTAGAGGAAGACGTCGCAATTGCGACAGTATGCCCCAAAACGTCGCTATTGCGACGACTGCCTCCAAACGTCGCAAGTGTGACACAATGTCTAGGTGTCGCAGTTGCAACGTTTGGAGGCACCCGTCACAATAGCGACGCTTTTTCCGTCGTCAGTATAATGACACTTATATGCGCGCTACATAAAAATACGAAACTTATATGCGCGCTACATAAAAATACGAAACTTATATGCGCGCTACATAAAAATTATTTTATTGTTTCGTATCCGTCGCAATAGCTACATTAACGTCTGATATCACGCACGCATTCGCCCTCCGCTCTTGCAGAACAACATTCGCCCTCAGCTCTTGCAGAACAACATTTTCCCTCAGCATTCGCCCTCAGCATTCGCCCTCAGCTCTTGCAGAACAGCATTCGCCCTCAGCTCTTGCAAAATGGTAAGTTCTTACTGCAGGCCCTTCCTCCTATAGTAGGGTTGACTCTATTTGGGTTTTTTTGGTCAATTCCATTGGATTGTGTTAGGCTGTAGGGTTCTCTGTAGATGTCAAGAGTCAAGATTCAATCCCCTCTATTATCTTCATCACCCAATACAAGATTTAAATTTTTCCCAAAGAAACGCTTATTAATTTGGCAGCCATTATTTCTCCCTGCTTTAAAAACCCTACATTTAAATGAAAACAAGCATTGCATTTCAACTACAAAATTCTATTAGTGTTCAAATGTACATGTGTGCTACATTAACATCTGATATCACGTGCGCATTCGCCCTCCGCTCTTGCAGAACAACATTCGCCCTCAACATTCACCCTCAGCTCTTGCAGAACAGCATTCGCCCTCAGCATTCGCCCTGAGCTCTTGCAGAACAGCATTCGCCCTGAGCTCTTGCAGAACAACATTCGCCCTCAGCATTCGCCCTGAGCTCTTGCAGAACAACATTCTCCCTGCATTCGCCCTCAGCTCTTGCAGAACAACATTCGCCCTGCATTCGCCCTCATCTCTTGCAGAACAACATTTGCCCTCAGCATTTGCCCTCAACGTTCGCCCTCAGCTCTTGCAGAACATCATTTTCCCTCAGCATTCGCCCTCAGCTCTTGCAGAACAACATTCGCCCTCAACTCTTGCAAAATGGTAAGTTCTTACTGTAGTCCCTTCCTCCTATAGTAGGGTTGACTCTATTTGGGTTTTTTTGGTCAATTCCATTGGATTGTGTTAGGCTGTAGGGTTCTCTCTAGATGTAAAGAATCAAGATTCATACCCTCTATTATCTTCATCACCCAATACAAGATTTAAATTTTTCCCAAAGAAACGCTTAATAATTTGGCAGCCATTATTTCTCCCTGCTTTAAAAACCCTACATTTAAATGAAAACAAGCATTGCATTTCAACTACAAAAATCTATTAGTGTTCAAATGTACATGTGTGCATCACTTGTGTAGGGTATTTCTTTTCCACTTTCACATTATCCAAGAATGTGTGAAGTATAGTTCATATTTTTTGTGATTTATATTATCTTGAAAAAGGAAAGGTAAATTATTTCCCATTGAAAAAGAAGGTTTTCCCTTTTTATAGGTTGTTTGGAATTACATGGAAAAATTTATGGTATGCCTTTCATATTATGTAGTTTAAATTTGAATTAACAGATTATTCTACATGAAAATATAATTACCTATGTGAAGTCCTTCATCACTAATTAAAATTATAGGGTTTCAATTTCCTAGACTCTAACTCATCTGATGCTAAATTCTAGATTCTCATTGGTGGATCACTCTTCCATTCATTTCCTTTCCCTCTGGATCTTGTCATACTTTAAAAGTCATCAATGATACATATATTATTTCAGGTATCCCAAAAGGCTTTATAGTATAACATATTGTGAAGTTTTTTTGACACTTGAGGATTCTTTTTAGAACTATTCTTTTTAGAACTGCAACGCGGTCTATGCTATCGAGTTATATACCAAGCAACTTGTCCTTAATAACCACACTATGAGGTAGGTTCAACCAGTTTGAACTTGTTGGGACATAGCATATGAATTTGTGTGATGAGTCCATATCATAGGTCTATTATGGTGACAAAAGTGAAGACACGTAATGATAGTTATTATGTTAACATTACTAGAAACATTTTCGAAATTATCCATGCTATCAAGATGTCAAAATTCCAGGCATTAGGTGTTAATACTCGTAGCTAATAGATAATAATAATAATATAAAAAAATTACAACTTTATTCTTGAAATATGATTGTTACAAATTTGTAACCTAGTTCATGAGTTATTATCACCCAAAGACTGCAAAAAAAACTTAAAATATAAATTAAACCAACATGAGCATCCAACTAAGGGTTTCTCGACAAAATCATGCCATAACCTGGCATTTTGAAACCCAAATTTAAATCCATCATAAGTAATACAATGCAAACTCAGATGGATTTTCAATGCATGTTTGCATGCTACACTTATTCTCTGTCTAGATATCATTTTTTAAATGGAACCATTAGTCAAGCCCACAATCCTTTTTATGTGAAAAATTTCAGCTCTATTTGAGCTCTTTTTTGCTCCACCACCTCCATAAACATATGCAAACATATATCATGATATTGGAATTCCATTACATATGTATGTGCCAATGTTCCATAATCATGCCCCATCATCAATTTAAGAAATTTCCATTGAATATCAAATTATGGAGGGGGGAACTTTTTGCTGCAACATTTGGCTCAAAATCAGGGACCATCTCCGTATGAGGTGAATGAGAACTATAGATATTTGAAGAAGTAGATTAGTGCCTTTTCCTTTGGCCATGAAGTCATATACAGTCATCCATCACAAAAAATTGTCTTTGTTCATTCTCACCTTGAAAGTTGCAAAAATTCATGCCCTAATTGAAACGACACAAAATTTGAAAGATATAATAAAAATGCAAGCTAGAAGTGCCCTATTAATACAAAGGGAAAACCTTCCTACCTACCCTAACCGAGATAAATTTTGATTGAATAGGAAACATGATATTGCCAATGGAGTTGATCCAACAACTTGTTAAATGTATGGGACTAAATCATGCATTTGATTTCCAGGGAAACATGCGCATGAAGAGAAAGAGTGCAGAATTAATGGAAAATCCATACATGCCACTTATAAAAACTACACCGAAAGGTCAAAAAATACTTAAGGCCTTAACTTAATTTGAATCCAAAAATGAAAAAACAGGATTAGTGAAAACATGAGAGTGGTGTGGGTGAACAACATAAATAAAAAGTGAAGATACCTTTCCCCAAGATGCCTTTGCCACCGTTGTATGAAAACATGTTTTCCTTTCCCTTTATACATGCAAGTGAATGCATTATAGGTATGGTGTTTTCCCAGAATAGGAGAAGCCTACTTAAATATATCATTCGTGGAGTGAATTTTTGGGTGCCTTAATGTGCAATGACATGTTTCCAGGACTGAATTCAATGCAAGGCATATTTGAAACTCTAACTCTGTCTTCCGGTGTCTTATTAGAAATTATTTCAGTTTTCAATTTTGTGTTTTCAAGTTAGATATTGTTTTCAAGTTTTTACATTTATAATTTTATTTCAATGTGGCAGACTGATCAGAGCAGTGCAGGAACAACCCCGAGACGGGATGATCGCGGAAAGAGGCCAGCGAAAGAACATGTAAAGTGCCAACATTGCTCTATATTCAGGTATTTTAGTTATTTACATAATTGAAATAATATTAATTTTTTTCAAATATGCAGACACCTAGCCATGGTACGCCTGATGATTCCATCTTTGAGGAAGAGCTTTCTTCATCCCTATCTCCAGTGTTCTTGTTGTAGAAAAAGGCACAAGATGCAAGGTCGGAATTTAATACTTTGATAGACGCGCCTCAAACACCTGAAATAGAAGAGAGGATACAACATCTTATGAGCCAGCTAGAAAGATATTAGGTAATAATAAAAAGTCAAAAGGATATTTTTTTTGTTCTGCATGAGATGAATTGTTATAGTTTGATTTTTAATTTTTACATTGACTAAAGTAACAAAAATTTCTTTTGTATGTAGCGTTTTCTGGCATTTGCTGAACCCGGTGTTGGTGGTAGTGGGACACAAGGGCAAGATATTGCCCAACAACCCTCTCGTACACCTTCTACTCCTTTAGGTGCCAACCAAGAAACACACCCTGCCCAAGCAGACACCCAGCCAACCGCTGAACGTGTTGGCAATGATGAGGCTGATATGGCCAACTACATTATTGCGTTTCCTGGAGCTACACGTGTCAGCTCCACAGGGACCATTAATGACACGTTGTTGGTGAACGATGAAGGTGTCCCTATAAAGCATGTAAAACTCCCAGGTAAATTTTAATATTTTAACTATTTCATGTACTTTATCTAAAACATATTTATCATGATTTTTATTTTTAAATTAATGATAATATCTTCTTCTTCTTCTTCTTCTTTTCCTGTGTAGGAAACAATGAGTTCTACAGGTTTCTGGAGAGCCATGTGTTGGTAATTTTTGGCCCAACCATACGCACAGGGTGGAATTCCCAGAATTCCAACCTGAAAAAAGAACTTCTAGATTATCTAGAAGCCCTTTTTGGGGTCGGCACATTTGACAGAACAACGGTGGCTCGGGTAGCCGGAAAATATTTGAAATATACCAGGGAAACCTATAGGACGCAATTGCAATTTAACCCTAGATATGAGTGTCCTCTCACAGTTCCAGAGAGTGAGTGGAGAGCACTCATCCATGACGGAAAAGAGAAAAGGGCAAAGAAAGAAGGAAAAATGCCAACTGGACCCGCAAGGTAAATTACAACTTTAATTCAATAGCTTTAATTTTCTTTATGTTTAAAATAAAAGTGTACTACGTCATATCTGACTTCAATATTTTGATGCTAGGTTGCCTGACACCTCAAAGGAAACCAAAGCTAGGATTCAGAAAAAGGGCCATCACAAGCTAGGCCAGGACGGCTACTTGAAATTAGCTGCAAGAATTGTAATTAAGTAGCTAAACATCTTATAATTAATTGTATCGCCTTCCAACGTTTTTGTAATCCTATCAAATATGATTAAAAATACACAATAATATGTAATGTAGGGTGATGACTTCGGAACAGAAACTACAGAGGAAGATAAAAATATCGCTTTCCGTTTCGGCTATCAAGCTGTAGTTGAACGTCGCAGAAGCTTGGGGCAGGTCCCAAGATCCAGAATGTCTGATAAGGTAAAACATTAACCTTTCAATATTTTTGTTTTCGTCCATAAATTTAATGTCTAACAAATTTGTTTAAATCATGGGAGAAGCACTACCGACGAGGCAAATAACCGAGTTTTAGAGCCAGATGTAGATGATCCTCACGTGCAACCTGATCATTGTAGTGGGGACCAGGCCGACAATGCTACTATCAGTGAGGGTTGTGACGGTAATTAATTTCCACTTATAATTTTTTCTAATTATACCTTGATGGTTGTCCTTATAAATTTTTTTGTTTAAATGACAGAGAATGTTTCCCTTGAGGATCTTACCACGAGAGAGGAAGACAGGGCAACAGTCCCAACGACGACAACTGGTGCACCAGGTAAATAATCTCATTGCAATTTTTTTATTAGTATTACCGAACTAGTTCAATGATATTTAAAAACTGACAATTAAAATTTAATATTATCTGTTTTTTGTAGGCGATGCCCCGTCACTGGATGAGACCAGACATCGTGACAACGCAACTAGGTCAGCGGCGACAACTGGTGCACCAGGTAAATAATCTCATTGCAATTTTTTTTATTAATATTATCGAACTAGTTCAATGATATTTAAAAACTGACAATTAAAATTTAATATTATCTGTTTTTGTAGGCGATGCCCCGTCATTGGATGGGACCAGACATCGTGACAACACAACTAGGTCAGCGGCGACAACTGGTGCACCAAGTAAATAATCTCATTGCAATTTTTTTTATTAATATTACTGAACTAGTTCAATGATATTTAAAAACTGACAATTAAAATTTAATATTATCTGTTTTTGTAGGCGATGCCCCGTCACTGGATGAGACCAGACATCATGACAATGCAACTAGGTCAGTGACAACAACTGGTGCACCAGGTAAATAATCTCATTGCAATTTTTTTTATTAATATTACCGAACTAGTTCAATGATATTTAAGAACTGACAATTAAAATTTAATATTATCTGTTTTTGTAGGCGATGCCCTGTCACTGGATGAGCCCAGACATCGTGAATACACAACTAGGTCAGCAGTGCGGGTCGAAAGGCACGAAACAGGAGCAGAGCATGATGATATTGATGATGTAAATAGGAGCTTTAGAAATAGGAAGAAGAAAAAGAAAATTTGATAATGTAAAATATTGTATTCTTATAAGACAAACGTTACCATACTTGGAACGTTTTTTGCGTTATATAAAAAACTCATTTATCATACTATTTTTATGTCAAGAATTAATTGCAATGTTTCCTTGCGTACTTTTTGTTGAATTGTTTTTTTATTAGTTATTGAATATTTTTTTTTATGCTCATGAAAGTAAAAAATGAAATATATATTGGGTATTGGGGAATTGAGAGTGATGTGAGGGGGGGGAGGGGCCATAAGAGCTTCCACCTTCACGTGGTTGGCCCTGTTTAGTAGAGAATAATTTATTGGAGCGATTTAATCTTGGAGCAAACCTCCCTCGATCCAGCGTAGCAACAAAAAAGTCACCGTTGACTTAGTTGCTACTCTTTCAGATCGTGGGAGGCTTGTTCCAAGTTCATGCGACTCCAATAAATTGTTCTTGAAATGAAGAGGAGCTTATTCAGATATGTTTTGACATTTTCAACATATGTTCTAACATTATCATAAGAATGCATCTTAGAGTAAAAAATACTACATCAATTACTTGTATTTATTGTATAGATAATGATGGATTTTGATTGACTCGGCAGTGCAGGTACAAATCCTCTTGCATCATGAGCAATAAAACTTGTCAACCAGGGTCATGTCCAGGATATTTTTGCTTGTGCGCTTGACCAGGTTCGTAATGTCACATTTTGTAAGTTCCTTTACAGTTCATAATTCAATATTAAGCTTGTTCATGATTATTATCTAGGTTTTTTGTATGTGTTTTTTCATCTATTCGATTGTAAGCAACTCTGCATGTTTCCTGTTGTTCACTATGATTTCTCCCATTACCACTCCCAGGATGAATCCGACTTTATTGTTACATAGGTTACTTTATTGTTACTATGATTTCTCCATTTACGATTTCATAGGTTACATCATGTAAAGTTGTCAATCTCGTGTTGGTGATGAGCTTTAGTTCTCCAGATTTGGGGCTTTTCTGATATTTTCTCCCTCATGTCATTCCTGCATCACCTCGTTGTTTGAGCATGCCAATTGTCTACCACTTGTACCAATTGGCACATGTCAATCTCCGAGTGGTGCCACATTTCACCTATTTTCAGTGAGAGTTTAGGGTTTCTCTAACATAGCTTCAGAAATCCGATTCAGTGCCTGCTTGAATATTGTCACATAATACTCATGGTTTGGATTGATGAGCATGTTCTGAATGGTTGGTTGATTCATAAGAACCACTCATATAGTCATCTTGAGATATTTCAGAAGGTTTCTCGGGTTTCATTTTTCACCGTTTCTAGTGGGTGGGATGGTGTGGGGTGATCCATCAATACTGGTGCTCTTGTAGTAGGGAATTTGTTTTTGGGGATATAAAGGAGAATTTGATGTAGATATCCCATTGGATGCATTCATAGATGGGAACGAGAGGTCAAGAATTTAAATTCAAAATATGAAACCTCTAGCATGGCAACCTGAAGGTCGCGAGAGACACTAGTTAAAGATTGTTTTGTGTTGGACTTAATATAGTCGTGATTTATTTCTATTATCTTAATGCAAATATATAGTCTGGTTTCATTAAAATGAGGATTGTGGTTGTATTTCTCTTTGGTTGTTTCTCTCTTAATGCTCCAGAAGTTGCCAAAAGTTGCGATAGTTGTTTAGTTTGCCTGTTACAACTTAAAAGTGGTTTTAGCAATGGGAGTCATGTTTTTTAAGGTTCATACTAATATGAAGATCTTGTAATTCTATATTCAACATAAGAGAAGATGGCCTCTGCTTTGGATAGTATGACAACAATTGCCACATCTACCTCATTGGGTAACAATGGAAAGGGGAAGAAGTTGGGTGCAATGTTTGATAATTATGGCAGACAATTGTCTTCTCTTTCAGCTTTTTCACCCATTTCCTTTAATCGCTCAAGTAGAAGAGGGACTCTGAGATTACACGACAGAGAGAAGGTAGTTAATACAAGAGCTATGGAAAAGGAGTTGTACTTCAACAAGGATGGCTCAGTGACAAAAAAATTGCAGGTCAGAGAAAAAATTATGTTTAAAGGAAGGTCACCTGCACGTGAAACTTCACTGCGGTGGATCTTTCCTTGTCCACTTATATTCGATTTTAGTGTGTTATTTTAATTTTTCATGGAGGGTTGTTTTGGCATATGGTCTGGCATTCAATTGCACACTTACTGAAAGCATTGTCAATTTGTCTTGTAGGCGGTGTGAACAAACTTGCTGATCTTGTTGGAGTCACCCTTGGGGCGAAGGGAAAAATGTTGTCTCGGAGAGCAAGCATGGTTCTCCGAAAATAGTTAATGATGGTGTGACAGTAGCTAAGGAGGTAATTTGTAGATGTGTGCTCTGGTTTTTTTTTAACGTTGTATTAGTTCCCCCTCTTAAATGTCTTAGATTTGGTAGGCATAATTTGAAAACTCAAAGGTGAAAGGAAACATATTTGTTACCCAGTGGTCTACTTGGCCTATGGAATAGCCACATTAGAGTAATGCATAAAGCTTTTCACAAAAATAAAAGGAAAGGGTTATGGTTGAGTCAAATTTTATTGTTATTGACAGTGTAATGAAATGTATCTCAATGCTATGGTTTTGGCCTTTTTATTGGTTGAATTAGAGGACCCAGTTGAAAATATTGGGGCCAAGTTGGTAAGGCAAGTTGAGGCAAAGACAAATGATTTAGCTGGGGATGGAACCACAACATCTGTTGTTCTTGCACATGTTGGAATATTGAAAAATTCCAGAACAATGAATGGAGAATAAATCTCCCTTCCTCTAACACAGAAAATAAAAATTTCTTTGACAAGAGACAGAGTTTCAATACTTTGAAAACAAACTTCTATTCCCTTCAATAACTCAAAAAAAAACTATTACACTACTTCCTCACTGAGAGGGATTACAAAATTATGACTACTACAAAACGCAGTGCATAAAACCAACTCACTGTCTGTTCAAAACAAACATACTCTGTCTCTAAAACACTCTGCTGTGTTTTTCCCTTTCACACTGCTGTGCATACACACTTAAAAAGTTACACTCAGTCTTTCACTTTTTACACACTACCGTGTAATAAAAAATTTACGTACTGTCTATAAAAAAAACTACCAAGCTTTTTCGACCTTTTTATTTTTATATGCCGTAACATATAAAACATATTATAATAAACCCTCTTTTAAAAAAAATAAAATTAAAACTAAATTCTATGGCCCACCTTTCATTTCGCATATGATATATATATAACATATGTTTAAAACACATGTATATATTAAACTATCAAAACATTAAAGAACCCGTTCTGTCGGACTTCAAAAGTCTGAATAGATTGAATTTCAAACCAAATTCGCGTTCCAAAATGGGATGCTGACGTCTGCCTAATTTTAACTTGAATTCTCAATCCAATGTGCCCTATAAAAAATTCGGGTCCGGTTTTCAGGTTTTCAGATTCCCTTCAATTTCATGCGATCCAATATTAATGCTCCACGTGTCCTCCTTTTGAATTTACAAAACTGTCGGGTAAATTTCTGTTTGTTTAATTTCTGGTTGGTGAATTGCGTTAACGCTGGTTGTTGTGTTTAAATACAATCCTGTACAGAAATATGGCTGCGGCCGTCTACAAAAAAAACTTGCAGGAATTTTAAATGCTGAATTAAATTTCTGGATGGCGTGCAAGCAACCTCCAAAAAAAAAATGTTGCTGCTGCATCCGTCCTTCTGCTGCAGCAGTTGAAGTTAAAATTCAACAGCACAAGGTTTAATAAGTGAGGGTGTAAAGGTAACTTTTTGTCGATAGTACTGGATTAAGATTATCTATTCATTTTTGTAGGGTCTTATGGTGTTTGGTTTTTTAGTTTTGGGTTGGGCTTATTGAGTCTAAGATAGTTTTTGAGTGAAAAAATTGCTATCAGGTATTAAAATTTTTTGGTTCTTTTGTCAAAATTTATGAGCTTGTTAGGAAATACAAAACTGACAATGGTTGTATCTTAAATTTGTGGAAAATAATTTTAAATGAAACCTTTTTGTTTAGGTTGTTGCAGCAGGTGAAAACCCCGTTCAAATTAATAGGGGCATTGACAAGACAATAAAGGCCCTTGTTTCGGAACTCAAAATTTTGTCAAAGGAGGTAAACGCTTGCCTTTTGAGTAGGCTGGTTTTCCTTTTTGCTGATGGTTTGGTGTATCTAATTGAATTAGTTGCCTAAGGTATTTTTGGTTGCAAACTCTTTTTCATTTTTCATACAATATTGGCCTTGTGGAATACATTTGATTGTGTGGTCTTGTTAGGTCTACAACATTTGTAGTTGTTTAGTCTTATGGCCGAGGTGCACTTTTATTATGGAAATAGTTGATGCAATATTGTCATTTAATCCTTATTGCAGGGTAGCATGTTGAGAAGTTTTTTGTGAAACATTTGGTATTCAAAATGACACTTGATCCTATACAGCATCATGCACTTGACTTCAAAATTCATATTCAAAGTGTGCCAGACAATTCTTGCAAAATTTCAAATATTTATGTTGTTTTAAACCATTATCTTTTTCATGTATTGGATGCCGAAAATGTGAAAAAGACTTTGGTATGAAACCAACTGGTGAATAATTTCTAGCAAAACAACCACTTCCAAGACATGATTTAGAATTAGAACATATGTACTTATGAAGCATATAAATATATCCTTGATGCATTGTCAATGTTTGGCTAGGGTTATTTTTGGAGAAAATAACTCCTTATTCCTAGAATAGTGATCTTCAATACAAGTAAATGCCAGAGAAGAGAGATCATCGTGTGACGCAACAAAACTGAAATTGGACCCCTAAGGAGAGCCGGTGTGTCTACAATCGCTCTGTCAGCATTTTCCCTTGGTTTACCCCATTCTTTTCCTCCAGCCCGAGTCTTAATTGACTTCTTCTTTCTTCGGGTTTATTTATCAACTTCGTAGAAATTCCTAGAATTTTATAAATAAATGCTATCCACAATGGTTGGACTTTAATTTATATTCCCGACTTTATATTATCTCCAAGCCTTATAACCAATGTTTAACTTTCAACACTTTGTATTTATACTCCACGTTTCTTTTTAAATAAATAACTTGTAATGAACTTTCGGCTCTATATTTCACCACCTAGCCTTACAACAATCACGCTCCAGACTTATGCTAATTATCCGCCAATCGTTTAATTAAACAATTTCATTATACTCCGGGCCCACCTATATATATCAATAACCAATCAAACACTCATATCGTACCTGGCTATCCTCCGCACACCTTAGTTAACCTTCGGGCAAGTTCAACGTGCGACCACCGTCCAATGGCCCTTCTCCAAATCAACGACTCTTGGCAATTTCGCTCGGCTTCCAACGTCGGGCTTTAACGTGCGATGGCGCAGGTTAAACGGTGGTTTTCTGGGGGTCACTTCACCACGTGTCTCATTCCCTATGGAATCGCTCATGAATAGGAAATACCGCCTACTCCGCAAAAGCGGTGCGATATGGGAAACCCGCTTTTGTGATTCCGCTCGTGGTTTTGGTACAAGGCTTGACCACGGGTGCAAGTCTGGTTCCGCTATCCTTTTGTTTGTTAACTCATGTCCAATCCTCGGGTCAGGTTTCGAAAGCACAACAATTTTGTCTCTTTATTAAGCAGGATTTTTATATTTGAACAGTTTTCACAACCCCGGTTCTCTACACAGACCTCACCTTCGGGTGGGGTGATTTCACAGGGTTATCCAACAATTTACGGGAATTCAAAGACAGAAGAATGGAATTATCAGTACCCAATCGCCTCATAGTTAAACAATTCTTCACAATTAGCAGTTCGAGATAATTCAATGGCAACTAAGCTTGGAAATCATTTAACTGGAAACAATTGTTCACACACAGAGGTTTATTGTAGAAATCCCCTCTCTATTCTCCTCTTCCCTCTCTACTTTTATTCATCCGAGGAATTACAATTTATATACATAACATATGGCTCTTCGGTTCCTCTGAGAGGACTGTTCTAGAAATCAAAAGGTCTAATTATAATAATTCAACTAATTGAAACTGTTTGACTCCTACAACTCTAACTAGTCTATGTAATACAGTCAGCTGAGGTATTGACACCTAGCTGTTACAACTCAAATGTTTTCGAACCCTCCTAGCCACAACATGTGGACAAAACCTTCTGCATTGCTGGCTAGTGCCTAATGTCCCTGCATCATCGTGTGACATAAACCTATTAACAAAAGTGAATTCCTTGAATTTCACCAAATATTTTCTTTGAATTCCTTGCTTTTAAAAGCCAATGATATCCCTTATTGTGTTAATGTTACCTAAATTCCTTGTCCTAGTGCCTCACACTCTACTATGAATGTTTTACCAAAATTAGGTGCAACCGATGTTGGTGTAGAAGACATGGCATCCATTGAAAGAGAGAATGCCAAAGTAACCTCATCATTCCATATAAATGATATTTTCTTCAAGAGATATGTGAGTGGACTTGAAATGCATGCATAATTCTTAACAAATGATCAATAATATCATGTAAGTCTAAAAAATCTTCTAAGAACCTTGATTTTCTTAGGAATAGGTCATTTTGTAATAGCTTGTATCTTTTGAGGCTCCAACTTCACTCCTTCCTTTAAAACAATATGAACCAAATACTCGAATTCTTATTTCCCAAAAGCACATTTGGATATTTTTACATAAAAAATGATTGTTCTCAATAATTATTTATATAACTTTTCCACATGTTTAGTGTGGTATTCCCATGATTTATTATAAATATGTGTATTATCAAAGAAAACCAACACAAATTTTATAAGATGGGATCATACAAAATTGTTCTTAAGTCGAGCCCGCCGGACTTCAAACGGCGATAAACCATAATTCAAACCAAATTCGCGTTCCAAAATAGCCTACTGACGTCGGCCAATTTTGTGACGCGAAAACCAAATGAATTCCGCCCTAATATTTTCGGGTCCGAATTTGGGCTGGCGTACGGAGGGAGAGTTGTGACGCGAATTTCTTATCAAATTCGCCCTAATATTTTCCGGGTCCAGATTTCCACTATGCGAGCGGCCCAAAAAAAGATCCGCTCCAATCAATTTCTGCCACGTGTCCTCAATAAAAACTTTCCTGCTCCTGGCTGCGGGTGCATTCGATGGCGTTTAAGGTGATGGGACATGGATATGGCGATTTCATATCAATCGCATTAACATTTAACACTGTTCAATTAAGTTTTCACATCAAATCCGCATTAATTAATTTTTAACACTGTTCAAGATCAGACCTCCACTCCTCTTAACGATTTCGCACGCTCCAATATGTTCTGGCCTTCGGCTCTCATTATTAATGATCAGAGATTAATTATGATGGGCGTCCTTTGATTGCATTGCAGTCGGGTCGACAAAATGGCGTTTAGCTATGGTTTTTCAGACGAGCTGGTTGCTGGATTACACTGCCTGCTAATTGTGATGATAAGGAGAAGTGGCCAGCTGAACTGCTGCCTAGACCTTGCTTCATATCTTCATTTCTCTCAGTTCTGTCTCTGTCTGTCTTCCTCTGTTTCTTGGAATTCTACTTCTCCGTCTCCTCTTGTGCCCACTGCGCCTGAGACTGCACCCATGCCTCGCGTGCGTCATAGGATGCGTTGCCGGAGGGGGAGCACTAGAGGTCAACCCCTGCGTGCTCCCTCCAGCCCCTCAACAGAGTCGACTTCCGGCCAGTCTAGTGATTATTACGTAGGTCGATATCCAAATACTAGGAGTGGGCGGGGTCGGGTTGTAGGATCTGGCCACCGTATGGATTCCCCTGCTCCTCGCTTCCCCATCGCTAGTTCACCTTCTCCCACGACGCGCACTGAGAAATTTTCCTTTAATTGCTCTCTCAACCGCCTGCGAATCATGGCTTTAGTCACTGTGGTCTTCCGGGTCTGAGCTCGGAAAAATCCGGCCAGCATTCGGGCCTTCAGGAGGGGAGTCGTGGCATGCATGTGGAGGTAGCACCTAGCGATCCTAGACCTTCCGAAGGATGGTGCCGAATCGTGGAGGAACCACCGGAGGAGTAGTTTGGTTAATTTGTTTTTCTTGCTTAGCAGGCCCACTTAATTGGGCTGCTTTTAGATTATTTTACTGTGCTGGACCTTTGTAATATTTTTGAATTCTGTAAATTAAACGTTCAAGATTGGTTTCCCCGTATGAGGGCAGTCTTCTTAATTTTTTGATTTTTTGATGACAAATTTGCCACGAGTCTGGCCAGGCAATGTTTTTGACTTCGGTGTAATTTTATTCACAATGTTAATAGATTAACTTTACTTAGAATTCTCACATGATTAGCGTTTTTCTTGATTTGTTCAAGGATTTTGGGTACTTTAATTTGTATTTGGAACAATGGACGTCGGTACTCTATCTGTTGCTTTACTGTTCTACATACTACTATTTCACTTTCTTATAGATGCCTCGAGCATAGTTGGATGCTTTCTCAGATTGTCGATAATCTCCATGTGGACCGTTACTAGATTTTATATCATGTCCCTGTATGTGACATGGGGTATTTTTCTATCATTGTCTGGGGTGGGACTTCCAATTTTCTGGATGGATATTTGGGTTCCAATCTTCAGATGTGAAAATGTAATGACTTCATGGACTGTTTTACTTCATATAATATATTCAAAATAGCATTTTTTCTCTTCTGAAAAAAAAATGATTAATGTTTATCATTCTGCCTTCAAAACTAGCGATGCGGGTCTATGTTGCTGGTTTATTGATATGGTCCGATGGTCTTTTTATATTTTGGACATATCACACTCCTCACATGATTAGCGTTTTTCTCTGTTCAAGGATTTTGGGTACTTTAATTTGTATTTGGAACAATGGACGTCTGTACGTACTCTATCTGTTGCTTTACTATTCTACATACTGCTATTTCACTTTCTTATAGATGCCTTGGGCATATTTGGATGCTTTCTCAGATTGTCGATAATCTCCATGTGGACCGTTACTGGGTTTTATATCAAGTCGCCGTATGTGACATGGGGTATTTTTCTATCACTGTCTGGGGTGGGACTTCCACTTTTCTGGATGGATATTTGGGTTCCAATCTTCAGATGTGAAAATGTAATGACTTCATGGACCGTTTTACTTCATATAATATATTCAAAACAACGTTTTTTCTCTTGTGAAAAAAAATGATTAATGTTTATCACTCTGCCTTCAAAACTAGCGATGCTGGTCTATGTTGCTGGTTTATTGATATGGTCCGATGGTCTTTTTATATTTTGGACATATCACACTCCTCACATGATTAGCGTTTTTCTCTGTTCAAGGATTTTGGGTACTTTAATTTGTATTTGGAACAATGGACGTCGGTACGTACTCTATCCGTTGCTTTACTATTCTACATACTGCTATTTCACTTTCTTATAGATGCCTCGGGCATATTTGGATGCTTTCTCAGATTGTCGATAATCTCCATGTGGACCGTTACTGGGTTTTATATCAAGTCCCTGTATGTGACATGGGGTATTTTTCTATCACTGTCTGGGGTGGGACTTCCACTTTTCGGGATGGATATTTGGGTTCCAATCTTCAGATGTGAAAATGTAATGACTTCATGGACTGTTTTACTTCATATAATATATTCAAAACAACGTTTTTTCTCTTGTGAAAAAAAAATGATTAATGTTTATCACTCTGCCTTAAAAACTAGCGATGCTGGTCTATGTTGCTGGTTTATTGATATGGTCTGATGGTATTTTTATATTTTTGACATATCACACTCACATGATTAGTGTTTTTCTCTGTTCAAGGATTTTGGGTACTTTAATTTGTATTTGGAAAAATGGACGTCGGTACTCTATCTGTTGTTTTACTATTCTACATACTGCTATTTCACTTTCTTATAGATGCCTCGGGCATATTTGGATGCTTTCTCAAATTTGTCGATAATATCCATGTGGACCGTTACTGGGTTTTATATCAAGTCCCTGTATGTGACATGGGGTATTTTTCTATCACTGTCTGGGGTGGGACTTCCACTTTTCTCGATGGATATTTGGGTTCCAATCTTCAGATGTGAAAATGTAATAACTTCATGGACTGTTTTACTTCATATAATATATTCAAAACAACGTTTTTTCTCTTGTGAAAAAAATGATTAATGTTTATCACTCTGCCTTCAAAACTAGCGATGCTGGTCTATGTTGCTGGTTTATTGATATGGTCTGATGGTATTTTTATATTTTGGACATATCACACTCCTCACATTATTAGCGTTTTTCTCTGTTGCAGGATTTTGGGTACTTTAATTTGTATTTGGAACAATGGACGTCGGTACTCTATCTGTTGCTTTACTATTCTACATACTGCTATTTCACTTTCTTATAGATGCCTCGGGCATATTTGGATGCTTTCTCAGATTTTTCGATAATCTCCATGTGGACCGTTACCGGGTTTTATATCATGTCCCTGTATGTGACATGGGGTATTTTTCTATCATTGTCTGGGGTGAGACTTCCACTTTTCTGGATGGATATTTGGGTTCCAATCTTCAGATGTGAAAATGTAATGACTTCATGGATTGTTTTACTTCATATAATATATTCAAAACAACATTTTTCCTCTTTTAAAGTTTCATTTTTTTTTTTTTTAAATTGAACCCGTCGTCGGTATACCGACGCCTTGTAAGCGTCAAAATTGCGAAAACTCAGACACGTCGGAAGAGTGACAGTATAAAAACGTCAGATGAGTGACGTTCAAAACGTCGGACCAAATTTCGTCGGAATTGCGACAGTTTACAAACGTCGGAAGAGCGACGTTCAAAACGTCGGACCACATTTCGTCTGAATTGTGACAGCTTACAAACGTCAGAAGAGCAACGTCCAAAACGTCGGACCACATTGCGTCGGAATTGCGACCGTTTACAGACGTCGGAAGAGCGACGTTCAAAACGTCGGACCACATTTCGTCGGAAGTGTGACAGTTTACAAACGTCGGAAGCGCGACGGTTCGTGAGACGTCGGAAGAGTGATGGTTGTCCGGAAGCGACGGAAGAAGTGTCGATAGTGCGACACTTTTTAAGTGCGTCAGAACTGCGACGACATGACAAACCACGTTTTGTCAAGATATTCTAGTTTAGAATTTGTATAAATACTTCACTCTTTGAAGTATTTTTGTGGAATAAAATTGCTGGAATTACTATAGACATTTTTTTGGACATTGGAGGCTATTTTGTGTTTGAATTCAAAGTAGCAGGGTAGACAAGCTGATTGGCATCATAATTTAGGATCCCTGTGATAAGCTGATGAGTGAAGTACTTACTACTTGTCATTGTTTCATTTTCTAAATTTCATGCATTCATTTTATGTTTTTTTCTGTCTGAATGTGTAACTAGGAGTATTACTACAGGATTAGTCAAGTGCACCATGTCTTTATCTAGTTTCCATTTTAATGTTTTCTTTTGATTTCCGGTGCAAGGAACCCTTAATTGCTCCTTCTCTCGTTTGACCTATGCCTTCTACTTTCATTTTATAGATCAAAATATCCTTAAGTGCCCTTTATCCTGATCATACCACCTCACAAAAAACTACTTTCTCAAATCTCTGAGGGTTATCTATCTTGCCCTGAATATATTTGTACCTTTTTGGCCTTGATTTCTAGTGCTGCTAGCTTGATTTAGACCCCATAGCCCAATGGAAAAGTAGATTTCTCTCTATATTACCTCCAGGTGATTGTTTCCCACCAAACCCTTTAAACCAAAACCAAATTTCACTTTCATAACTAGCCTAATATTCACAAATTAAAACAAAGTTAAAATTTAAAGAGAGAGCCCTCTCTGAACCCTAGGAAGGCTAGATCCTAGAGTTTGAAGTAGGTTTGTGGTTACCTCAGGCTATTTCTCTTGAACTTGGAGAAATTGCTGAGTGATAACAAATTGTACACTCTGTTTGCAAGAAAATTTTCAATAATTTCGATTATGGGTTAAGATCTAGAGCATTTCATTAATTTGTAATACAAATTTCATAAGATATACTATGATCTGGGGTATTTTATTGATTTGTGATACAAAATTTATTATATCTATTGTGATCTAGAGAGTATTGTAAAGTTATTCCTGGATTTGCTTGTGTTTACGCACTAGAATAGAGTACATGACATATTATTTGTTTGGATCATGAGACTTGTAGGATTTACATTAGTGGTGTTTTAATACATGTATTGTGTTTCCCTAATCTTCTGATAAGCATTAGTTCAAAAGAAACTTGAGCTCAGTATTGTTGAACTATTGACCTGCAACTTTCCAAGTGATTATAAACAAAGTAATGCTTATGCTATTATGGTTGCAAAGTATTCTTTCTAATTTCCATGTCTTGTATCTTTTTCTCGTTGAAGTGGTGTAAATTAATGTATTTCCAAGATTCATATTTGGTTGGAAGTGCAATTTTATTTGTTTGTAAGGGCTTGAAATTTTCATGCAGGTTTTAAAAGAGTACAAAGTGTCAGATTTGAGTAAGGACACTTTAATTTGTTCCTAAGATCTTTGGGTTACATAGTTAGCACATTTGCATTGCATTGGTGTGTGATTGAAGTAGATTTAAAACCTTTTTTTTGTTTATTTTATTTTATATAGAGTGGTTAGAAATAGGACTATGTGTAGACTAACAAGAGGACCTATTTATTCTTTTGATCTAGCTTTCAACATTCTGTAGAAATGATTTTGTTTACATTTAGAATCCTCCTTCATAGTGTGAAGTTTGTTGCTCAGTTTAGTAGGGAGTTAGAGTTCAAATTCCATGTAATTAGGATTTTTTTTAAATTTAATTTAGATTGTAGGACTAATGCTTCTAGGAACCAGAGAGTGTTAATGGATAGATTCTAGAGTAGAATAGGGTTTGGTTAAGACTAGATTAGGATTCTATATTCATGAATGTCACCCCTTCAACCTTTTTGCAAGCTTCACATCCCAATTGCCTCTCCTCTCTTGCCTAATTCCAATTTCCCTAATGCAAAATTCATCCCCCTCTTTGACTTACTCTTCATCGCCCCTCAAAATTTATGTTAACTCAACTAGGAAATCCTCATCCTCTTACCCATCCAAACGCCTTCCCTTATTGTATCACTTGTCCTTAATGATATCAAACCTGAACCCACACTATTTTCCATCAATATTATGATGAGAATGGTACAATTGTACCCCAAGTAGTTGATATTACAAGTGCCACAATATATTTCGGACCAACAAACATATTCTCATCAATTGGGTTCCAATAATTGCCAAACCCTAGTAGTTGGTTTTCATCAATATACATAATTATGCTCAACTAGATCAATTTGTCATCATTGAAATCCTTAGCTCAAAAGTCTTGCCACCATTATCAACAAATATTGTCTCATCTCTAGGAATCAAGTACATCAGTGAATGCATTATGTGGCCAAAAATTCTAAATAACAACTTCACTCAACACATAAAATTCATTGACCAACCCCTATCCAACAATTACATGTTTTAGTCAAATCATGAAAAGGCATAACAATATAAAAAAGTGTAATCAGTACATAGTCTAGCAATTTTACAACGGATCCTAAGAGAACACCACATACACCTGAAAATGTTTCCCACTGAAAGTCTCCCTTGGACACTTTAATCAATGAACCCTGGGATCTCTATTACACTTCTTCAATTCTGGATTATAATGCAGGACTGAAATTTTGAGCATAAATACATTGATTTCACATATAGATGACTGAATAAATACATCTCCCATACACTTAGCTCGACAAATCTGTAACACATTCACCTTTCTCTTCCAATACTATGGACAATACATACTCCTGCAATCAAAAAATTGAGCATACATAATTTTGGAGCAACATATAGTCTTCTTGACAAATATGCACATATGCACCCAATTTTTACACCAGATCTGTCATTTCTGCATTGGTGATGCAGGGGAAAATATTCAATATCTCAGTAACCTGAAAACTCTTTGAAATTTCTAGATCAATACTGTTGTCTTTTAACTGTTAAAATTTAACTCAAGAGATAATGCTCCTGCATTTATTGGGCTTGTTTCATTCGTTTAACACAAATGTCTGTTCATGGTGTTTGAATTGGGTCTATAAATCAGGTGGAATGATTGCATACAGAATGTACAAATTTTATGCAAAGACAGAGGTTCAATAATATAATTATGTGATATCGTTGTAAATATTGAACTCCTTCCAATCATCAAATTGATCGCTACAGAATTTTTTGTGATATTGTTGTAAATATTGAACTCCTTCCAATCATCAAAGTATGGTCAAAGAGAACATCGTTTCTTGCTTTCCATATCCCCATATGACAACTGCGTTTCTCGCTTTCCATATGCCCCATGTGACATAGAACAACATTGATTTGTATAACTTATATCCCCGAAACCAAAGTGTAAGGCATGAATCAACATAAAACTATCCCATGATACGCTCATTTTAAGGATATGGCCTACCCCTAACCATATCGTAGTTGCAAAGGGACACTTCAAGAATCATACATCCTGGTGCCAAGGGGTGGCCATATTGGTTTCCCCTCCTTAAAAATGTGCCTCTAACTTGTTGTGTTGTATGTTGATCTGAAAACTTATACAAGACACTGTCTTAATATTTCTGACTTACTGTTTACTCTCTTTAAACTAGAATGTCATTTGATGGTAAATTTGTACTCTTTAATGCACAAATTTTATGTATTAGAAAGTTAAATTTAGAAATTATTTCAGTTTTCATTTTTTGTTTTCAAGTTAGATATTGTTTTCAAGTTTTCACATTTCTAATTTTATTGCAACGTGGCAAAATGATCGTGGCACAGGAACAACCCCAGGACATGTAAACAAATAACTATTTCAGTTTCATATTAGTTTCTTTATATTGAATTTTTTTTTAAATATATTTCATGCTTCTTATTATTTTATAATGTGGCAGGATGATCGTGGAAAGGGGCCAGTCAAAGAATATGTAAAGTGCCAGCCTTGCTCTATATTCAGGTATTTTAGTTCTTTACATAATTGAAATAATGTTAATTTTGTTGAAATATGTAGACGCCTCGCCATGGTGCGTGTGATGATTCCCTCAATGAGGAAGAGTTGTGTTCATCCCCATGTCCATTGGTGTTGCTGCGAAAAAAGATGCTAAACTAAACCAAGGAACTTGAGCGTTTGGTAGAAATTGTGCCTCAAACACCTGCATTAGGAAAAATGATAAGACAAGTTATGAATCAACTAGAAACATATAAGGTAATAACAAAAAATCAAAAGGATATTTTTATTATTCTGCATGAGATTAATTGTCATAGGTTGATTTATAATTTTTACATTAACTAAACTAACAAAAATATTCTTTTGTATGTAGCTTTTTCTGGAACCTGTTGTCCTCAATGTTGGTGGTAGTGGGACACAAAGGCAAGAGATTCCCAAGGAACCCTCTTGTACACCTTCTACGCCTTTAGGTAGAAGCTAAGAAACGCACCCCCAAGAAGACACACAGCCAATCGCTGAACGTGGTGGTAGTGATGAGGTTGGTATGGCCAACGTTATTATTCCATTTCCTGGAGCTACACGTGTCACCTCCATGGGGACCATTCCAAGCATGTTTTTGGTGAACAATGAAGGTGTTCCTATAAATAAAGTACAACTCCCAGGTAAGTTTTAATATTTTAACTATTTCATGTACTCTATCTAAAACATATTTTATCATGATTATTATTTTTAAATTAATGATAATATATTTTTCTATGTAGGAAACAATGATTTCGAAAGGGCCTTGGAGAGAAAGGCATTGGTAATTTTTCGCCCAACCATACACACAAGGTGGAATTCCCATAATTACAACCTGAAAAAAGAACTTCTAGATTATCTAGAAGGCCTTTTTGGGGCGGACACATTTGACAGAACAACGGTTTCCCGGGTAGTTGGAAAATATCTGAAATATACGCGGGACACCAATAGGACGCACTTGAAAATTAACTCTAGATACGAGCATCCTCTCATAGTTCCAGAGAGGGAGTGGAGAGCACTCATTGATGACGGAAAAGAGAAAAAGGCCAAAAAATAAGGAAAAATGCTAACTCGACCCGCAAGGTAAATTACAACTTTAATTCAATAGCTTTAATTTTCTCTATGTCTAAAATAAAAGTGTGCTACATAACTGACTTCAAGCTTTTGATGATAGGTTGCCTGACATCTTGAAGGAAATCAAAGCTATGATTGAAAAAAAATTCCATCACAAGCTAGGCCAGGGTAGCTACTTGAAATTAGCCGCAATAATTGTAAGTAGCTAAAAATCTTATAATTAATTGTATCACCTTCCAACATTTTTGTAATCCCATCAAATAACATTAAAAATACACAATCATATGTAATGTAGGGTGATGAATTTGGAACAAAAACCACAAAGGAAGACAAAGAGATCACTTTCTATTCTGGCTATCAAGCCATAGTTGAACGTCGTAGAAGTTTGTTATAGATCCCAAGATCTAGAATGCCTAATAAGGTAAAATGTTAACCTTTCAATATGTTTGTTTTCGTCCATAAATTTCATGTATAAGAACTTTGTTTAAATATGGGGAGCAACACTTTTAATGAGCCAAATAACCCAGTTGTAGAGCAGTGCGTTGAGAGTGAAATATTTCTAGAAGTACAGGTCCTCACGTGAAACCTGATCATTCCAGTGGGGACCAGGCCGACAATGCTACTATCAGTGAGGGCCACGATGGTAATTAATTTCTACTTATTATTTTTTCTAATTATACCTTGAGGGTTGTGTCCTTATAACATTTTTTGTTTAAATGATAGAGAATGTTGTACTTGAGCATCCTACCACCAAAGAGGAACACAGAGCAGCGGTTCCAACAGTGACAACTGGTGCACTAGGTAAATAATGTCATTGCAATTTTTTATTATTAATATTACCGAACTACTTTAATGATATTTAAAAATTGGCAATTAAAATTTAATATTATTTGTTTTTGTAGGCGATGCCCCATTACTGCATGAGACCAGATATCGTGAGTACGCTACTAGGTCAGCTATGCAAGAAAGGCACAAAACATAAGTAGAGAACAATGACGTTGATGATGTAGTTAGGATCTTTAGAAGAAGGAATAAGAAAAGAAAATTTGATAATGTAAAATATTGTATTATTATAAGACAAATGTTACCATACTTGGAACCTTTTTTGCATTATATAAAAACTCATTTATCATACTATTTTTATGCCAAGCACTTTCAATGTTTTCTTGCGTACTTTTTGTTGCATTGCTTTTTAATTAGTTATTGAATATTTTTTTTTTGCTCATGAAAGTAAAAAATGAAATATAGATTGGGTATTGGGGAATTGAGAGTGATGTGAGGAGGGAGGGGAGGAGCCATAAGAGCTTCCACCTTCAAGTGGTTGGCCCTGTTTAGTAGAGAATAATTTATTGGGGCGATTTAATCTTGGAGCAAACCTCCCTCGATCCAACGTAGTAGCAAAAAAGTCACTGTTGAATTAGTTTCTACTCTTTCAGATCTAGGGAGGCTTGTTCCAAGTTCAGGTGACTCCAATAAATTGTTCTTGAAATGAAGAGGAGCTTATTCAGGTATGTTTTGAAATTGTCAACATATGTTCTAACATTATCATAAGAGTGCATATTAGAGTAAAAAATACTAGAAATATTACTTGTATTTATTTTATAAATAATTATGGAATTTGAATGACTTGGCAGCGCAGGTGCAAATCCTCTTGCATCATGAGCAATACAACTTGTCAACCAGGGTCATGTCTAGGATCTTTTTGCTTGTGCACTTAACCAGGTTCGTAGTGTCACATTTTGTAAGTTCCTTTATAGTTCATAATTCAAGATGAATCTTGTTCATGATTATTATCCGGTTTTATGTATGTGTTTTTTCCTCTATTTGATTGTAATTTTGAAAGTGCTCTTAAACATTAAAGCATTTTTTGTTTTTATACTATTATTTCATGTGAATTTTCATATGAATAAATACCATATTGTTAAAATCATAGTTTAATATTTTAGACCGTGTAAGGTTTTAACACCATCTTGGTGATTTACATCATATTTTGACTTGGCGGCATGCATTCTTCCTGTTTAGACTATGTGCAGGATGAATGATGCTAGAATCATGTCCCCATCAAATGTTAGTTTGGGATTGAGAAAATAATATTATGACATCATGGCATCATGGTATGGTGTCCATGTAATAGGAGACCTAGTACACTTTGTTTCTTATACAAAGTGTAGGGAACAACCTCATTGACAGGAGGATTGAAATCCCTATAAAATGATAAATCCAAAATTATCTCAAACTTAGGGCCTATTTCTTAGGTGCCTCTCAAGCACCCTGTTTAGGCTTGTAACTCCTATGGATATGATAGAAGCTTATACATACAAGAAGTAATAGTGATACTAGTTACTATTGTCTTGTTAGTATTCTCCCTAATAAGCCGAGCTTCCATTGCTTGTTGAATATGTAGTATTAGCACACTTTACACTCTGTATTAGGACTATGTAGTTGGATTCATAGGTTCCAACTGCTTACTTTTTCTACTTATGGTGATATAACCACCATTGTATCATATCCATCTTATTGCATTCCCTTTGGTTGTAGTTAGGTACAAAGGAAATCCAACCAATTCCAATTCCTTCACTTCCAGTTACAAGGACCATTGGAATAATTGGCACATACCACGTTGGATCAATTTTTTTGCCATATTCATTCAAGAAGTCCAAGAGTACATCATCATATTTTGGGAACACGAAGCTTGTTATTGGTGACAAGCATGTGAAAACATATCGAGGCTCGCATGATCTTTTCCACTGTGGGCTTTGGTACCAAATTGCCCAAGTTGAGCAAGGAGGTTAATGTTGTTACTTCCAAAAAAATCTTGTGCCATTCCAATAATTGTGCTAGAAAGACTCTACTCACCATGATGGTAAGAAGAATGCTCTGAGACATAACCCAAGAATTGAGCAACCTTTGCTTGCGTAACAAAATTTCTCTTGAAAGAGAAAAACAATATTTTCCTTTGCCCTGGTTTCAAACCATCAACCATGGATGGGATTGATCTTTGCAAATCAACCATGGAAAATAGGATTAGTTCCTTGTTTACAAAGTCTATGTACTTGATAAGCATGTCATTCTGGTCCAAATATGTTCCCAACTCAAAATTTCCTAGCCAGTTCTTTCTGGCCTCTATTTTCTTCTTGCTAAAGGCCAATTTAATTGAATCTCCATCTTCCTCATTTATCCACATGAAGTCTTTTTTATGTTTGTCCAAAATTTTAAAATATTCTTTCCCCTCTTTATAAGTACTTATACCGAGACCTTTATAGTAATTTATGGTCGATCCTGATGCTGATCCACCCAGATATTCTCTCCATGATTCATACTTAGGCATGGTATAGAAAGACAATACCCATCCATTTTTATGGGTTTCCTTGAAAATAGGAGTAATGAATTCAACAATAAATGAAGGAATATTGAGTATAGATATCCAGAAAGAGTGTATGAAGTTGATCAACAACCCTTTTATGTGTGAACCATCATGATCCCGAACTTTCATAATCTTAAGATGGCCATATCTCAGAGATTTTACACTGTCATATTCCTTTCCATGCTGCAGACAAAGGATTTTCTTGACATGTTGAATCTTGGCATTTTTCATTATCTTTTTATGGCTGGCTTCCCTTAAATTCAACAAATTACCTCTGAGGGGAAACACACCATAATGATTTCGACCAACAATGACCAAACCTGCCATCGCAAGGGCCTTGGCTGAATCTCCCTCAGTTAAAATCAGAGTGCATTTCTTAGAATTCTTGCTTCCTGCATCATTTGCATCATCAAGCTTGGTGATACTAGTTAACCTTTGTCTCTTTGTTGCATCAGTTTTCTTAAGATCCTTGCTCTGTTTGAAGTCTGCCCATGATAATATTTTCTCAACAACTCCACATTTAGCAAATTTCTTCAAAAACTCTTGAGAGAGTTCACACTTTGAACCAAAGCTATTCTGGTGAGTTGTCAGTGTCTCCTTGGTTTGGGATTGAAATGCAGGATTGTCAATCAAAAAATTCACAAATATCCATAAATGATTCTTTATCGTGTGTGCTTTCACTGCAGATGTCTTGTTCTTCTTATTTACAATGTTCATCACATGGGTTGTTATATGGTTTGCTACTAAATCAACATGGGAAACACCTTTAATGGTAGCTATTCCATTAACAAAGTTGAGGTACTGGTGTTTGTACCTCATCTGTTTTCTATGTGGATAGTTAGTTGATTAATTTTGCAAGAAGTAGTGAAATTAGATAACCAAGTGAATATTGGGGAGGTCCCCTATAATTTTATGGAGTTAGAATGATGTGGTTCTCTTGAGGATTTATTTGAAATTTGTAGCATTGATATTTTGTTACCATTTGTTGCACAGGGTCATGATTTGGATCAAAACTCGATTCTTTCCCTATGTTTATCTTGCAGATGAAAGTTTTGATGGATATTAATGGATCATAGAAGCTTTTAAGAACTACTTATGGTTTGAGATGTGATCAGTTAAAAATTTTGTGAAATTTAGACGAGATATAACTAGCAAAGGGTGATAAATCTCTATGTTGTTTTAAGGATTAAGCTCAGAATTAAGCTATGATGGTTGAATAGTTGAATCTGTAATGTCTTGAATTTCCAAAGACAATGTCATGTAGTTGATGAATTGCAAATCAAGTGTGGAATGAAACTCCCAATAATGGGTGCATGTGGAGGCCACCAACTCAACTGACAATGCCAACCCAAGTCTTGCACTCTAGAAACGGTTTCAATATAACAAGGTTCAGTTAATATTCATCATCCTAGGTCTTGCAATCCTTTTTCATACCTTCCACTACTCAAGATAGAAGGATCACTCCTTGGGCACTAGGAATTTGATAATTGAAAATTTGGCATCAATATTGAGGAGTTGATACCAATTTATTATGGACCTAAGGTAGAGAAAGATGAGAAAAGCTGAATAAATTTTCTAGATGAGCTAAAGAAACCCAAAAATTGATCTTGAAACATGAAGATTATTAACTTCTCAATCAATTTTAATTAATTGTGCCATGGAAGGCAAGCTCCCTTGTAGAAAAGGTAGCTTGTAAACTCAGTTGCACCTTATAAATTTAAATGAATATATCTTCTCCTTGTATAGAATAATAATTTTACACGCTCTTACTTACACATTAGAATTCACCATCGGCTCTATTCCTTCCCTAATTATAGGCATGATGCGTATATGCATACACTTTTTTACATGATACAAATACATATAAAGATGTTAATTTTTTATAGTTAATTGTATTTAGTAATATGTATTACCTACTCATCATAAGGTGCAGTTTTAGCCATTATTTCGGTTCTTGCATAATCAAGGTATTTCCCTTGAACCATGGATCTTTTGGGAATAACTTACCGATTTTGTTCAATGACCTTCATTATCTTGACTGAAGCAAATTGAAGACCCCCATTAACATTTTCAGGCTTTTGGGATGATTCTTAATAGCTTACTTTGTCAATTTGGAGAACATGGGTTTTCTTATTTCCAAGCTTTGTTTAGGTCTATGGAAATGTCATTCAATATTTTTAACTAGCTTGGAAAGCTTTTCATTTTATCATGGTTGGCAACAAAATGTGAAGTCAGGTAAGAGTTCCATTAGGTAATCTCAAGCCTTATCCACGGGATACAACATGAAGAAAATGAAATGAAGAATATACTTGTTTACAAGAGAGTCTTTGTATAGGTTTCATACCTGGCCCTACTGGTGTGTGTTCCTATATGATGGATTGTACAATTCTGCCATATGTTCCACATGTCAAGCGCAAGATGTGACCACATTATTCATAGGATTCTTTTTTTTAAATTGTTTTGAGAAACACGGCCCAAGGTCAGTGTTGCAATGCATAAAATAGACTTCCTTTAGCTTAGGTGCTAGACTAAAGAGTTATCTATCAAAATTTTCCAAAACTTTCACCTGATCTGACACCTTTTCCTCAACATGCACAACAAGAACCATTAGCATACATATATCACTTTACAATGGAACCATTAGCACCATTTTATTGGATATCTTCAGCTAAGCAGCTGCAAGTGGTGGGGTGTCTATTCCGCCAAAATAGTCCAAGATTTTTACCTGGCCTCAACGACTGTTGCATGCATTAGCAAACTTCCACAAATACGAAAACAAGCAATAGCATGTCACTCGGTAGACTTGAACCTTGGTGGTGGATATATTAGCTACCTGCTTTTTTCAACCCATCAAGCCACCATTGATAAAATAAAGCATGTAAACAAGGTTTATTAATTTTGTGTTTCTTTCTCTCCTTCAAATTTTCTTCTTATTCAATTCCAAATGTAGTGCACTAGTAGGGGCATGTGAAGTTCAGGATTGACATAAAACCTTTTTAGATTTCATGGGGATGCCTAAAAATATTTTAGATAATTGTCATCAAACTCGCGAGAGTGTCCATAAAGCCACTGGTTGTCATCATATGATGGCCTAATATTGTGACATATGTCTATCAATTTATAGAAACAATTTTTAGAATAGAACCATCCTTCAAAAGTGAAAACGCTTGCAACTAATCCTCATGTACAGAAATGAAACCACAATAATTGGCATGTAGTAGTCCTTGGCTATTTGTGAAACAATAAATCTTAAATAGACGTGATGAATATTGGGTGGCAAAATTTGAAAAATTCCAAGCTTATTATCTCCCAATACAGTACAGAGTGGTGTTTTGTTTAATAGTTTGCTAAGCCTCCTTGACAAATACCTATGCAAATCTGAGGCTTAAAATGCCAAGGATAATCTAGCAATACCCTTTGTACATATTTATAGTTTAATTGGAAACTAGAGAGACAAAAGGAAAAATGGTTGTCTAGCTTCTCACAGTTGAGTGTGATACTCTATTTTCCAGTTTGCTAAGTCTCCTTGATAAAGAGGGTCAAGAATGTTGTAGGAGTATCAATCATATGTTCAAACCAGTATTTTTAGTTTAAAAATTCTGCATTTGAATATTAAATCCTACAGGTTTTGTTTCCAGGAATATACAAGAAACTGGACTGATGGTGTAGGTAGTTAGCCTTCCAATGGGATATTCCACTCTAGTTCAAGTCCCATTCCCATTCTCATGCCCATTCCATAGAAACAGGTAAAAAACTTAGGAGAACAAGGATGCCTCAAATATCATTTGAGAATCAAAGTTTATAGAAAGATGTTTCTAGAGGGATGTGGTCAGCACTCTGTTACATTGTTACAATCCAAGCTTATGTATTTCCTCTACTTCTGGTCCAGAAGGCCTATTGTTCAAGGAATTTTCATTACCCTATTGTAGCTTCATTCTAATATGTTCATGAGTTTCCTTCAGGAGTTTTGTAAAACTGTGAGCATCACACTCTTTTTATTCTTTGTTTCTAATAACTTTACCAAATCAACACCTTTTGGAGCCTCCCCATAAAGTTACTCCCTAAAATGAACTTCTGTTGATGTATCTATTCATTAAATTAATATAAATGAATTCAATTTGAGATATAGTCAAATCCCATTGACCAATTGTGTTCTGTGGTAGTGGATATGGTTAAAATGGCACATGGTTTGGTAGCACATATGTGAGACTGTATCCATTACTTAAGTCCAGATCATCTATGTGTTTGTAATTGAACCAAAGTAACGAAATATTGTAATAAATTATTGGAAACTACCTTTTATATATTGTTGCAGGTCTATGAAACACATGCTCAATTAGCTCTGGAGGCTGGAGACATGCCCGAATACAACCAGGTACGAATTATCGCGTCATGTAATTTTTACCTGCTGCTTTTGTATCTTGTCTTTCTTTGTAGTTGATGGACATATTTTTATTTTTTAAATTTTTGTGAGGAAATTAATGTCTTGTTTCAAAAAATGTCCACATTTTGGTAACCATTTTCAAACAGGATTAGTGTGTCTAGACTCTATATCATATCCTTTCTGATTCCATCTTCTATTTGCAAATCCATTTAAAAAACGTTTATCTTCTTTAATTTTCTGTCTTAATGCCTCTAGGATTAGCCATAGGATTATTTTTTAGAGTTATGTCTTCCCTTCTTATAGTTATCTTGTTCCTCTACTTATGAATGTCAGCAGCATTATGTGACTACTGTGAGGTACTTTGCATTGTGTTTGCTCATAGTGGCTGAGACAAGTCTCAATGTTTTATTTAAGACAACTGAGTCAGTGTAGTGATATAATTTGAAAAAAAGGGAACTTCTTAGCTCAGCAGAAGTCCTGTTCTTGGCACATTTCATAGTCTTATATATCAAAATATCCCACGTGAAAGATGGAAAAAATGACTAAATTTGAACTATCAGGCCTAATAGTTAAAACTTAAATTAGATCTGGGATGTGTTATTTTCCTTTTTTAATTAACTATCTACATCGTTATGGTACAATGTTAGTCACTGCTTCCAGGGCTATATGCTAAAGGCATTGAGGGTTGTCGTCATGAATTTGCAGCTTACAAGTTATTATATCGTAATCTGAATCCAGGAAACACTAGTGATATTTTGTCTTCAATGGAAAGGTACATACGATATGATTGGCATAAAGAAGTTCAAAGATGGTTTCTTGATTAAATACAATTTTACATTAAGCTTATTTTCCTAAACTATAATTTCTTGGTTTTTTATATAACAAAACTTTGATATGCTTCCCATTTATTCGCTATTTTTGGTAGCTTGGTTTAACGTTAACCACTCACGTCTGCATTGGTATAAATGGACCACTATTCTGTGACCCTTGTTGTTTTAAGCTTGTATTTTGTTACTTTTTTTTCTCCACTTAAGTAATCATGTTTATTCTTGGTTCTAATGCATTCATTGTGTTCTGGAAAGACAATCATCTTTTAGATTGAATAATTCTTTAGGTTTATAGACAAAACAGATGTGAGGCAGAATTACTAGTAGTACAATATATTGATGTTTAATGGTTTCTATATTAATGGGAGCCTTCTGTGGCCTAGATATGGGACATTTCATCTCTAGAACACATGAAAACATCAGTTTAATTTCAAATAAATCACTATCATTTACCATGAATGATTTTAGTACTGCACCTTTTAAAGGACATTTCTATAGAATGATACAATATTGCAATATTTATCGTGAATTCATAGAAGTGAATTCGATAGGATGCCCTATGTTGGGGCAGGATCTCTTGCCAACCTCCTCTCCATTATTCTCCTTGCCAATAGTGTTTATGATGAATTCATTATCCATGGTTACATGAAAACATGTTGGAACAAACAATTTGTATCCTCATAAAGCTCAATGTTGGTGCTTTTATAGTGTTGTAGTCTTCTCTGATTCTTATGCAATTTAGGGTTAAATTTTTCTCTATGTTTGTGATGTAGTCAAATTTTTGTCACAGGATTTCTTGTTCTTCATTTCCTCTGACACAAGATTGCCCTCTAGTTCAATGTTTAGGGTTTATCTGCTTGAGAGACCACTCTGTTTTGATATTTTTTATTTGTTCTTTTGCTAGTTTAGCGTCTTGATTTTCATCTCTCCTTTTCAGGAGATGCCTTGGGTACCCCCACATTGCTATGTTTTCTTGATGTATGTTAACTATGTAGTGTGTACATATGATTTTGTTGAGATTCAATAAGAAGATCCTAGTGAAAATTATGCACCTACACTAGGATGGAGCCTCAGGCTAGTTTTAGGTGGATGTCTATTTATAGATGCATGAGAAAATTCTATTTATAGATGAGGTATATTTATAGATGTATGTGAAATTTCTATTTATAGATTGAATGTCTATTTATAGATGCATGTCGACTATTATTATCCCTTAATATTAGTTGGACAATAAACAATAATCTATTCTCAATGAGCACTTGGAAATAGTTAACTGAAGTGGCAAATCAGTAAGCTATAGGAATTTCGAGTTGAGTGGTTGGTTGGTGGGACATGCAAGTGGACTTAGTTGTAACTGAGTGATTCGAAGTCGTAACAGGGTTGGAAGTAAAATTATGAAAGTTGTAAAGTAGTTTAACTCACTTAAGTGAGTTAAACTTAGTTGTGCTAGTTGTATCTGAAGATACACTAGTGAGAGATCAAGTGAATTAATTATTAATTAATTCACAATCAATGGCATCACATGCAACTGAATATTTACTACTATTAACTCCATGCATGTCAGATCTAGTGGAGACCCAGTTGAGATGTAGGTGAAAGGGACAGTTGACTATCAGTTGTGACATTATCGGTTGCACACATGCAACCACACACACATTGGATGTGCCCATGAGGATTGCGTAGTCAAGGCAAGTAGGATTCCATTAATTCAGGGATTGCTATCAGCTGGGATTGCGCATTGGAGGCAGGCTTTCTGGAGAGATTAAATTAGCTAAGGAACTTGCCAATTTTTGTATGACAGTGTGGGACAATTAGCTGATGTACTAAGAGCTCTTGTGATTAGAGATTTGTATGTAATTGTTTCATGATCCATGATATAATACATAATAGAAGATAGTGGATTTTTTAGCTATATGCTTTCCCCGAGAAAATTATCTATGTTATGTGCGATTGATCTTTCTTAATGATATTGTGATTGACGATTGTGTTTCAAATTCCGCTAATATTTTGTAGAAGCGATTCTGTATTTAACAATAGTATATTATTGTTAGATCAGGAGAATCTAGGCAATACACATTTTTTATTAAATTTCTACATGGTATTAGAGCACAGGAAATTAAAATTTTGAAGCAGGAGCTGAGTTTGTTGGTGGAAAGAACTCGAATTTGCAGAAAGGCTTCCTTGGTGCTGTAATTAATTCAAGATCGAAATGGATTTCAATGGCTTGAGGTTAGATTATGCACTCGAGGGAAACTTAAACTAAATTTATTGGAAGGACAAGATGGAGGCAATACTCGAAGACAATGGTTTGAAGGAATTCATTGAAAAATATGCTCCTAAGCCAGATGTTGCAGATGCTGCAAATATTGATGCATGGCGAAAGAAAGTGGCAAAGGTGAGGAGGATTCCGTTGGAGGGAGTACGAGACCACATTGTCTCAAGCCTCCATGGGAAAGCCACACCATATGCTATGTGGAAGGCTTTGACAGATCTATTCCAAAGCAGCAACGCCCATAGGAAATTGGCACTCAAAGATAAACTCAGAAAGATGAATATGGAAAAGGGCAACATCATTCCAAATTATCTCACAAAGTTTGTCCAATGTCAGGATGAACTAGGGAGTGTGGGAATAACTGTTGATGATGATTATTTGGTGAGATTGGCTCTCTTGGGACTTCCTAAGAGTTGGCACAGTTATAAAGACTCTGTAAACGAATGGGAAAATTTGTTGGATTTGGAACGACTGTGGTCGGATCTAGTGTAGGAGGAGTTTAGGCGGAGCACCAGAGATGGATCTTCATCAAAGCATGATGATGAAGAGGATTTTTCTTTGGCTTCCAAGGTGAAGAAATGGAAGAAGAATAAATTCCATTCCAAATCCGAGTCTAAAGGCAAGGAGCTGGATATGTCCAAGGTGAAGTGTTTTCACTATCATGAACATGGGCATCTTGCTACTAATTGTTCGCAAAAGAAGAAGAACAAGAATGATGCTGGAGTTGCAGCTGGTGAGGCCCTTTCCTCGCAATTTTAACTTGAATTCATCTTGATCGCATGCATGGTGTCAAGTGCATTGGGATCGGTGTGGTATTTGGATAGTGGCACTTCCTTTCACATGACGGGAGATGATGTTGTGAAAACAACTCCAAAAATAGAAGAAAAGAGATATCAATGCCTTAGAAATAAGCCACTTCGAGGGGGCAACCTCCAATACATTACATGAATGAACAATTCTTGGATGATACAAATTACAAAACCTCATTTCTATATGTAGGAGTCCATGGGGCCACAATGTAATCCTAGTGGGGCCAAAATGTAATCCTAGCCGACCTAACAATAATAATTTAAGGAGACAATAATAACAATATGGGGGTTACAAGGGTACAATAATAACAATAAGGGGTTACACTAACAACAATAAGGG
Organism: Pinus albicaulis; assembly: GCA_034641835.2. NCBI lineage: Eukaryota > Viridiplantae > Streptophyta > Pinopsida > Pinales > Pinaceae > Pinus > Pinus albicaulis. Next base: position 1,153,830,891 of record CM076582.1, on the reverse strand, counting down.
ACTATACTAGTAATATAGGGACCTAACATGCCTCTCTCCTTCAAAAAGTGTTGTCCTCAATGCTTGAGTAGCTCTGGGTGCTTTTGTATAAAATTCTCATCCTCCCATGAAGAATCTTCAGTGGGTAAGTTCTTCCACCTGATGAGATACTCTGAAATTGATCGATTTTGCAGATGTTGAGTTCTTGTTTCCATGACCCCTTCAGTTTCCAATATGATTTTTCCTTCCTCATCAAGTTCTAGCAATATTGTTTGAACTGGAAGATTTTCACCTATAACCTTCTTTAAGCATGAAACATGGAAAATTGGATGCACTCGTGAAGAAGCAAGAAGCTCAAATTTGTATGCCATAGTACCAATATTTTGCAACACCTTGTAAGGACCATAGTACTTTGGCGATAATTTATTATCCTTCTTAGCTTGCTTGAGGGACATTTGTTTATATGGTTGTAGCCGTAAAAATACCCAGTCTCCTACATCATAAATTATCTCGCTGCGATGTTGATCTGCCTATTGTTTCATTCGATTTTGTGCCAAATTCAGGTTGTCCTTTAGGAGTTGGAGAACTTCTTGTTGATGCTCGATGTGATCTTCCATTGCTTGAATGTTCTAATTTTCTCTTAAAGATGATGTGATGGATGGTGGATGATATCCATAAAGTGCCATAAATGGGGTCATTTTTGCTGCAGTATGGAAGGAAGTTTTATACCACCATTCAACAAGAGGTAACCACTTGACCCATTGTGTTTGTTTATCAGATACAAAACAACGAAGATATCCTTCCAAACATTTATTTACGATCTCAGTTTGACCATCAGATTGAGGATGATAAGATGAGCTATGAGTTAATTGAGTACCCAAACAAGAAAATAACTCCGTCCAAAAATTTCCAGTAAAAATGGGATCTCTGTCGCTCACAATAACCCTTGGGCTTCCATGTAGCTTTTGAATTCTATCCATAAATGTAGTAGCAACTGTACTTGCTTTAAATGGATGAGATAATGCACAAAAGTGTGCATACTTGGTAAGTCTATCAACTACCACCATGTTGACACTCTTTCCTTCGGACTTAGGTAAACCTGTGATAAAATCCATTGAAATCTCCTCCCAACGTTGACTTGGAATGGATAAAGGTTATAGAAGTCCTGGGGTCTTAATTGTTTCCACTTTATTCTGCTGGCAAACCAAACATTCCGCCACAAACTTTCGAATATTAGATTTAAGGCCATCCCAAAAAAATTCTTTCTTCACCCTGTGGTAAGTTTTTAAAATCCCGAGTGTCCTCCTAAAGGAGAAGTGTGCAATTCCAGAAGAATCTTTTGTTTTAGTTGGGAATTCTTACAAAGATATAAGCGATCTTTGTACCATAAGGAATCATTTTTCCAACTAAATGTATCAGATGTACTAGGATCTTGCTGTAACTTTTGAATGAGTGTCCATACATCTTTGTCCTTCTTCCATTCATCTCTTTCTTCAGTTATCCAATCTGGTTGGATAATAGAAATGGAACAAATCAATGCTTCCACCTCTTCATTCTTTCTTGAGAGTGCATCTGCAACAACATTAAGCTTTCCTTTTTTATAGATTATTTCAAAGTCATAACCCAACATCTTTGTGACCCATTTTTGCTTCTCTTCTGAAGATAGTCTTTGTTCCAAAAAGTGTTTAAGACTATCATGATCCGTTTTTACCTTGAAGTGTCTTCCCATTAGGTAAGTTCGCCATTTCTTTAGTGCATGCAGTATTGCTAACATTTCCTTCTCATAAATAGGTTTCTGTAAATACTTTCCTTTGATTGGACGACCTTCAAAAGCAATGGGTCTTCCTTCTTGCATTAAAACAACACCAATTCCATTTCCTGAGGCATCACATTCCACAATAAAGGTTTTTGTGAAGTCTGGCGTAGCTAATACCGGTGCTAGGCACATTGCCTCTTTAAGATGTTCAAAGGCCTTAGTTGCTTCAGGAGTCCATGAAAATGCATCTTTCTTCAATAATGTTATTAGAGGTGCTGCTATTCTCCCATAATTCTTAACAAACTTGCGATAATACCCTGTTAACCCGAGAAATCCTCGCAACTGCTTTATGGTCATGGGGACTTTCCATTCCTTAATGGCTTTAATTTTGTTAGGGTCTACTTTAACACCCTCGTGAGATACAATATGACCCAGATATTCCACCTCTTGTACTCCAAAGAAACATTTGGATTTTTTTGCATATAATTGTTTCTCCCGCAATATTTTGAGCACCCTGTCAACATGTTCAACATGATCCTTCCAAAACCTGCTGTAGATTAGTATATCATCAAAAAATACTAGCACAAATTTTCTAAGGAAGGGTTTGAAAATGGAATTCATCAACCCTTGAAATGTAGAAGGTGCATTGGTAAGGCCAAAAGGCATGACCAAAAATTTATAATGACCTTCATGAGTTCGAAATGCTGTTTTCAGAATATCTTCAGTCTTCATTCTAGTTTGATGATATCTTGAACGAAGATCCAACTTGGTAAAATAAATTGCTCCATGTAATTCATCCAATAATTCATCAATCACAGGAATGGGAAATTTATCTTTAATGGTGAGCTTATTGAGCTCCCTATAATCCGGAAACATGCGCCATGATCCACCCTTCTTGTGTAGCAATACTACAGGAGCAGATAAAGAATTTTGACTAGGTTGAATTATACCCGCCTCTAACATTTCTGCAATCATACGTTCAATTTCTTTCTTTTGGACATAAGGATATCTATAAGGCCCGATGTTTGGAGGAACACTTCCTAGAATCAAATGAATAGCATGATCATGATCACAAATGGGTGGGAGTCCTTTGGGAGTTTCAAGAACCTTGGAATGATTGTCCAAGACTTTTTGGAGATTTGCAGAAATAGATGATTTTGATGTTGGAACTTCTAGTGAGCATAATTGTGCAATTATGCCTCATTTTTCTTTCTTTAGAAGCTTTGTCATGAAATTAGAGCTTATTATCTTTCCCAGCTTCACTGCAATACCCCGTAGTTCGACTTCCTTTCCTTCTGAAAAAATTTCAAGAAAAGTTTTTGAAAATTAAAAGCTACTGTCCCCAAAGATTGTAACCGTTGTACTCCTAGTACAACATCAAAACCTCCCATGGGAATGGAAAGCATTGGAATATTCAATACATATTCCCCCATGGTTAGCTTGATATTATGGCATTTTCCAGAGAAATTTATAGTTCCTCCATTTGCAACCATCACTTGAAATTCTGGTGCTGGGTATAGGAAACAATTCAATTCATTGGCTACCTTACAATGAATAAAATTATGGGTACTACCTGAATCAATAAACACTATTACCTTTTTCTTCTCGATATGTCCTTCTATCTTGAGAGTTTTAGGAGTGGTAATTCCTGCCAATGCATTACACGATATGGCCGGACTCATTTATTTCTCTTCTAGGGTTGGTTCATGGTGCATATCCTCTTCTTGTTCATTTTCTTGTTCCTCTTCACAATCTATGTAAAATAATTTCTTCTCAGCACACTTATGACCTTTAGTGTATTTTCTATTACAATTTTAGCAAAGCCCTTTTTCTCTTTTTTTTTCTAATTGTTGTGGTTTCAACCTTGTAGTTGTGGAAATCTAGGAGTAGCAACACTTCCCTCTTTATAGAAGTGAGTGGCAGGCTTCCTTGTCGCCATAATTTTACATTCAATTTTTCTTGCCAACCTGAATGCCTTCTCCAATGAATCAGGTTCCAAAATGTGAACTTCATGTTGGATGTTACCCTTTAAAGTACCTATGAAGAGATCAATCCTATGTTCATTTGGAATATCAGTCACCCTTATATTCAATTTTTGGAAGTCCTCAATGTTCTCCCCCACTAAAACCTTTTGTTTGAGATTTATCAATTGGCTAAAGAAGGTGTTGCTCTTTTTATCGTCATAATGTGTTATAATTTCCTTCGTAAAAATTGACCAAGTGACAATTTTTTTATGGGGGCAAAGCCATTGATACCATACAAATGTATTTTGTTCTAAATGTAAAGTTGCAATGCATACCTTTTGTGTGTTTTGCACATTATTGAGATCAAAATATTGCTCCATCTGTAGTATCCATGTTACATTATCCTTTCCATCAAACTTCCTCATATCCATTTTTGGAATATGGTGGTTCTTCCCACCAACATTAGAGTTTATGAAATCATGATTAACATTTATTTTGTTCTCGTCATGAGTTTCCTCTAGTATATTTTCACCCTTAGGAAACATTTCTTGTATCAAAATTTTCAAACCTTCCATGTCTGCTTTTAGATCATTCTTCATGTTTTCCATCTTAGCTTCCATGTCATCCGTCTCAGATTCCATGCCAACTTCCATGCCATCCATCTTAGCTTCCATGCCATTCTTCAAACCATCCATCTTAGATTCCACAAATTTATTCAAACCATCCATATTAGTTTCAACGCCTTTCTTCAAAACTTCCACATCCTTTTTTGTTGCTCTTTGTGAGAACGAAATTTGTTGCACTTGCTCTTGTAATTTTGATATGTCATGTTGCCATTCTTCGTCTTCATGAGTCATAGTAGAGCCTTATAAAGACTTAATGGGTGTTGAATTATTTTTAGGGTCCATTTGAGAATCCAATACTAATATCTATTCTACAATATGCCCTTGGAATCAATTCAACTTGATTCTTCAAACAAGACTTATGCAATTCGGGAAAAAAAAATACACACCTTTTACTTGCTTTTTAGGAGCTCGATATTGAAACTGAATTATCTCTGTGATTTCGGATCTTCAATATTTGAAATTTGGCACTAAGGTAGCCCTCTGAATTCTCTTTCGAATGCCATAGGTCAGACCTGATTTGGATTCTTGAAGACAAAGTCGTGCCCAATCTCCTACGATGACCTAATTATGGACTGGTTCAGTAGAGCGAACTTGTACGACTTGCCACATGTCATTGTTTGCTCCTTTGGATCTGAACTTTATAGACAGGAAAATAAAGTCCATGTACTTGTGGCCATATTTTACATAATTCCAATCCGATGCTCAGAGAGGGAGTTATGAATATTTTCCCATGATAAACTCTTTGAGATGAAATTCGGGAGCCTGAAAAAGACCTAACGTTCACAGATCATATCTCTAAAAATATTGCGAACCAAGCTCTGAAATTTTGCGAGGATGTTCCTCAGGATGTCAGTTTCGCTCTCTAAAAATTTCATCTTCTGAATCTTCGTAGAAAAAACGTTATAGTGAAAAGGCCGCAATTACTTGTTTAGGTTAACTTCAGGAGCCTGCACAAATCCCTAAATTCCACAGATAATATCTCTGAAAATATTGCAAACCAAGCTCTAAAATTTTGTGATGATGTTCCTCAATATTTCGGCTTCGCACTCTTAAAATTGCAGCTTCTGAACCTTCGTAGAAAAAGAGTTATAGCGAAAATTCCACGATGACTGGTTTGGAGTAGCGAAAACCATAAAATCCAAAGCTCTAATACCAAATGTTGTGAAACTAGCTCCAAATATAGAAGAAAAGAGATATCAACACCTTAGAAATAAGCCACTTCGAGGGGGAAACCTCCAATACATTACATGAATGAACAATTCTTGGATGATACAAATTACAAAACCTCCTTTCTATATATAGGAGTCCATGGGGCCACAATATAATCCTAGTGGGGCCACAATCTAATCCTAGCCAAACTAACAATAATAATTTAAGGGCACAATAATAAGAATATGGGGGTTACAAGGGTACAATAATAACAATAAGGGGGTTACACTAACAACAATAAGGGACTATACTAGTAATATAGGGACCTAACAAATAAGGAACTTTTCAGTGTCTTGGAGGAGAAACATCTCCAAATGCATATAGATATGGGCGACGATGGACGATATAGGGCGACCGAAATTGGTTTTGCTTTCAGAGGGAGTCACGTAAACCATTTCAATTGAAAGATGTTATGTATGTTCCAGGTCTGAAGAAAAATTTGGTCTCAGTCGCATTGTTGGAGGACAAAGGCTATGACGCTATTTTCAGCGATGGAAAAACTTTCCTATGACATAAAAAAATGAGTCAAGCCAAGAGGATAGGGATTCGAGTTAAGAATCTCTTCAAGCTGGAGGTAGATGGTTGCGCTGCCATGATGGGCAAGGTGGAAAAAGTCGTGAGATGGGATGAGGGCGAATTATGGCACAGGCGATTCGGCCATCTTCATATGGATCCTTGAAATTCATGCAGCAAATATCTACTTGACTTCCAATGGGAACAATTTCTCAGTTAGATCAGTGCAAGGGTTTCACCATGGGGAAGTATGTAAACTCCACCTTTGATGAAAAGGAGAACCATGCTTCAGGGATCCTTGAGAGAGTTCACATAGATGTGTGTGGACCATTCTTGGTTGATTCAACAACAAAACATAAGTACTATGTTATTTTTGTTGATGAATTTTCTTGTAAATGATGGATATTTTTCATGTAGAAGAAAGATCAAACATTCTCAAAGTTCTGTGAGTTTAAGGCATTGGTGGAGAAAGAGTTGGGGAAGCAAGTGAAGGCTCTAAGGAGTGATAATGGTGGAGAATACATCTCTAGCGAATTCAAAAAATTCTACAACAAAGAAGGAATTCGAAGAGAACTCATAGCGCCTCATAACCCACAATAAAATGGGGTCGCGCAGAGGAAGAATAGAATGATCATGGGTGCAGCATGAGTGATGTTGCATGATCACGGCCTACCAATTCATTTGTGGGCGGAAGCATGCAACATTGTGGTTTATGTGCAAAACAATTTTCCTCATAGAGTACTTGGCATGAGTACACCTGAAGAAGCTTTCACTGGTAAGAAATCGGAAGAAGCTGGAGCAAGGATGCCAGGAAGAAGCTAGAGCCGACTACTGAAGTTGGGATTTTTGTGGGGTACACAGAAACAACCCATAATTATCGTATATATTTGGCAAATAGTCGATTGACTGTGATGCGACGAGTTATAAAATTCTATGAGGGGAAAGCCATGTAGTTGTCCCTTGAGAGGGAGCTGGACTTTCATGCAGAGGAGGAATTGTTGGTTCCCAAAGATGAGTCTCTAGATGTGGATCAACAACAAGAGGAGGTTCATGGAGTGGATGAGTCCACTCATGCATAGCCAACCATCAAAACTGGTAGAAGGCGTACCAAAGAAGCTGATAGGATGAGACTTGATGTTGCACAGAATGTAGGAGTCCCTACTTCACAGTGCAAACAAAGACAGTCTCTTGACCGATTTACTGGATACATGGCTGTCATGAGAAAATGCATTGTGGATGAACCATATTCCTTTTAGGAAGTAGTGCAGGAGCCCACATGGGTAGTTGAAATGGTGGAGGAGTATGACTCCATTTTCAGAAACAGTGCTTGGGAAATTTTTCCAAGGCCAGTTGATAAATCAGTGGTAGGTTCGAGATGGATCTACAAGGTAAATCAAGCTACTGATGGGAGTGTTGAGAAATAAAAGGCTAGATTTGTGTCCTGGGGCTTCTCACAAATCAAGGGGATATATTATGAAGAAAAATTTGCACCTGTCACAAGGTATTCTTCCATAAGGACCATCCTTTATCTCTCAGCGCAGATGGGCTGGCGCTTTCATCATATGGATGTGAAGAATGCGTTTCTCAGTGGGATCATTGGAACACTCGGATAGACAACTATTTCACTAGGCTGGGCTTCACCAAAAGTGAAGCATATGTAAACCTATCCAAAATTGTCATGGAGGGTAAGATTTTAATCATCGTTCTTTATGTTGATGATTTAATATTGATTGGTGATGAGCAGCAGATACACTCATGCAAGGAGGACGTTGCAAAGAAGTTCGAGATGAAGGATATGGGCCTCTTCATTATTTCCTTTGATTGGAAATATGGTAGCGAGATGGTGAAATTTTTGTGTCTCAAGGCAAGTATTCAAGGGATATACTGGGTAAGTTTCACATGGAGGGCTGCAAACCCATGGATACTCCTCTTCCAAGAAACTGGAGGAAAGAGGATGCTACTTCTGGAGAGGTAGTGGATGCTACTGTCTATCGAAAGTTAGTGGGTACGCTAATGTATCTAGTGAATATGACACCAGACATTTGCTATGTGGTTAACTAGCTAATTCAAGCTATGGGTAAGCCTACCAAGCTCTTTTGGAAGGTGGGAAATCATGTTCTGAGAAACCTGACAGGCACATTAGAGTATGGACTATGGTACAGATAGAAAGATGAGGTGAAGTTGCATGGCTTCACGGATACAGATTGGGCGAGCAACCCATCGGACATAAACATCACATTAGGGGGGTATTTAGCATTGGATCTATAGCTATTTCTTGGTACAGCAGGAAGCATAGATACGTGGCACTCAATTCAGAGGAAGCGTAATACATGGCTGTGAGTCAAGCTGCATGTGAGGCTATCTAGATGAGAAAGATCTTGGTTGGTTTGTTTGGTTCTCATTTAGATCTGACATTGATTCATTGTGATAATCAGAGTTGCATTAAACTCTCGATTAATCCTGTGTTTCATGATCGATCTAAGCATATAGATATCTGGTACCATCATGAGATTGTATGCAAAGGAGAACCATGTTGCTTCAGTACATTCCTACGAAGGATTGGGATGCAGATATTCTGACGAAGGCGCTCACCAGGAGAAAATTAGAATACCATAGAGACAGGATCAGGGTGAAGGATAATCCCTTTCTTGTTGAGAGGGAGTGTTTAGATTCAAAAATAAGATCCTAGTGAAAATTATGCACCTACACTAGGATGGAGCCTCAGGATATTTTTAGGTGGATTTCTATTTATAGATGCATGAGAAAATTCTATTTATAGATAAGGTCTATTTATAGATGTATGTGCAAGTTCTATTTATAGATGCATGTCGACTATTATTATCCATTAATATTAGTTGGAAAATAAACAAATATAGTATATTCTCAATGAGCACTTGGAAATAGTTAACTAAAGTGGAAAATTAGTTAGTTATAGGAATTTTTAGTTGAATGGTTGGTTAGTGGGACATATAAGTGGACTTAGTTGTAGCTGAGTGATTCGAAGTTGTAACAAAGTTGGAAGTGCAGTTATGAAAGTTGTAAAGTAGTTCAACTCAGTTGTGCTAGTTGTAACTAAAGATACACTAGTGAGAGATCAAGTGAATTAATTATTAATTAATTCACAATTATTGGCCTCACATGAAACTTAATATTGAATACTATTAATTGCATGCATGTCAGATCCAGTGGAGACCCAATTGGGATGTAGGTGAAAGGGAAAGTTGACAATCAGTTGTGACATTACCGGTTGCACACATGCAACCACACACACATTGAATGTGCCCATGAGTATTGCATAATCAAGGCAAGCATGATTCCATTTATTCAGGGATTGCTATCAGCTGGGATTGCGCAGTGGAGGCATGCTGTCTGGAGACAGTAAATTGGCTAAAGAACTTGCCAATTTTTGTATGATAGTGTGAGAAAATTAGTTGATGTATTGAGAGATCTTGTGATTCGAGCTTTGTATGTAATTGTTTCATGATCCATGATATAATACATAATAGAATATAGTGGGGTTTTTAGCTATATGCTTTCCCCGAGAAAATTATTTGTGTTATGCGTGATTGATATTTCTTCATGATATTGTGATTGGCGATTGTGTTTCAAATTCTACAAAGATTTTGTAGAAGCGATTCTGTATTTAACAGTAGCATATTATTATTAGATCGGGAGAATCCAGAAAATACATATTTTGTATTAAATTTCTACATATTTCTTTCTTTCTTCTTCCATTCAATGCAAACACTGTCTTTTTATACTTTCATCGAGTATACCTCTAATATCATCCTGTTACCCTGGGCAGTCTACCTAGTAGGTACCGAGTATTTTTCACCAGTGTGTTTTTCAAACAGTTTGAGTGAGAAGATTTGATGAGTTGTATGGTATTCTATCTCAAAGAAAATGTTAAATTTACAGTGCTAAAAGCGTTGAACATGTCCTTGCAACAAAGGAAAAAACTAAGGGAAGGAGTACTTACGATCAGCCAAGACTAGATCAATGGAACATATAGTCAATCAACGTATAGATGCAAAGATGATGGGAGTTTAGTCATCAACAAAGAGAAGGGTGGTGGAGGAAAGGATACAAAAATTTTCAAGAATGAAGATGCAAGAGGGAACACTTCAAATTATGTTAAGGGATGTTTTAATTGTTGCAAATTAGGGCATTTTGAAAAGGATTGCAATAAAAAAATGTGTTTGAACTCATGAAGTAATATGTGCTACCAAACCATATGCCACAAATATCTTACTTCAGAATATGTTAGAATGTATCCACTACCTTAAAATGGAATATGTTAGAATATTTTTGTCCGGTAGTGGATATGTTAGACTGTGCGATTGATATATTTGAGGTTAAAATGGATTTTTTTAGTTTAAATAACAAACATTTTTCTTTTTATTGAACCTATTCTTTCATTTTTTAGTGAAATGAGAGATGGTGCCTAATTTGAATTGGTTCCCATGAGAATAATAGTTCAGTGTGATGTAAACGAGTATAGGATATTGTCCATCCTCTTACATTTTCTTATGTGTTGTAAGGGCTTTGACACGTATCTAGATTAAGCTAGAGTTATGATTATATGAGGGTAGTTAGTTGGGATTGATCCAAAATGACCATATCATGACTCCTTCCAGCAATCTTTTGACTCTGTTCAATAAAATATTTAGTGAGCCACAGTTAGGCACCTTTACACATTCTATTGAATAGAAAAAATAATAGGGTAACCTACATTGTCACATGGCATGTACAAATTTAGTAGGTGGATTTTCAGTAAATAAGTGATATAAGCAGAGATTGAGCAAGATAAGAACTGAACAAAACTCACATGACTCCTTCAGTGATCGAAGAGTCCACTAAGAACTTCCTACGAAAATAGGATGTGATATTCTAAACTTTGAATGAATGTGCATGGATGATGAGGTTCCTAAAATACAAAGAAGACATATCCTCATTAGTTCCATGTTACCTTTTACTAATGCCACATGCAGTGTGTTAGCACTCAAATCTACCTCAGGCTGAAATGAAGTAAAACTCAAGGCTACATCAAACCACGCTCAGCCTCGTAGCTAGCCCTACGAGGACAGGAGAGGGCTCTCTCCGTCAATCTCGAGGAAATAAGCAATAGGATGCGAGATGACTTACAATAAGAACTGATTTTAGGCTAGTAAAGAGATAGGTATGTTTGATTTTTGGTTTTTTGGGTTTTCGCTGGAGTAATGGGAAAACAAAATTTTGGTTTCGGGGATAAGGTCAGACCTTTGCAGAGTTCAAGCTGGGGCGAGGTAGGTGATGATATTGATGCTTCGAATTGGATTTTATGGATAGATTAGACTGACGAGGAGCTGAAGAGGGCAAAGAAGAACTTGGATCCTCTCCAAACAGCTGAAAACATATAGAACTAACTGAATTCAAAGGCCAAGCACTGTAAACAATGGATTCAACCTTATTTCACTCATTCAAATTAGTTCAGAAGCATAATGAAAGGATGGCATACATTAAACATGAAGAAACTTACAGTAAACAAAGAAGAAACACCATCAAGAACAGAACACCACAAGGATCCCAACAAGTGCCGCAAAACCCCTGATCTTTCCTTAGCCAAAATATGAAAAATATGTACAATGATATCAAAAGTATCCCAAGAGTCCAACGTGTAGAATGCCTCAGAAATTACAATATATAGATCACTCTAACACCTTTCCCCACCTCTAGGGGTCGAATTCCCTCTTCAGGGATCAGTTTCAACCAATTCTAATCATGGAACTACAATCTAGGCAACTAACAACTTGCCTCTAAAAGAGTGGAAACTGATCCATTACATGATTTTTTACTCATTTGAGAGTGAATCTTCTAGAAGAGATAAAAACAAGCCAAAGTTACATGCCAAACATGAATTTACATCATAAAAACCCAAAAATTCTATCCACAAGCAAAAATGGTCCATAATAGGCGAAATACTGAGCTGGCAGCTGAAAATTTAGGAAAAATTCTAGGTGGGTCGCTCCTGAACTGTGTGGGTCGCTCATGTTCCAGGCTGAATTTGAGGTACTTCCCGGCATCAAAATTGAGCTCATGATAGCTCGTTGGAAAGCCCTGGATGTCTACTTTCCAACCCAAGTGGAATTTCTGAATTTGGAGCTCATTTGAACCTCCAAAACCTCATTCTCCCAGAGGTACTCCCTGCTGGTGCAAAAGGTGGCAGCAAGGTGGTTTTCATGGTGTTTTTGAGCTTTTTGACCATCCAGATTTTGATGAAATGCTAAATTGACTTCAGAGGATGCATAATTAACCATGACAAATCCAAAAATGTAAAAATTTCCTCCAGCAAGTGTCCCAAAAAAAAGTGAGCGCATGAGCGCGCGACCCACGTAACTGCAAAACCTGTTTTTTTACCCAAAAATTTGAAAATGACAAAATTTTCTCCGAATTTGCCCAAATTCGGAGCGGAGGTCCTCCATCATGTATCTTGCTCAGTCAATGAAGCCTCAACCAAAATCCGGAGTGGATCAGGCCTTTTCCGCCATTTTAGTGCTCTCCTGGTGCATGCAGCTCCTGTGGTGAAAACACTGTCTCGGTTGTATGTGTTGGTCTCTATCATGATCCTGTGAATGTACCTGCGCTGATGAAGAAGGCGAGACCCCTTCCACGCCATGTGGAGATAGTACTCGTCGTGATGTTGAAACAAAGCTCCGTGGCTTCTCTGATATGCTACTACTACTGACGCACTGCTATGCTCCATCTCAGTACATCAACCTCAACGATTGAGTCACTGTCCGACTCCTGCTCATACTCTGACTCTGTCCCTGACATGGCTTTGAACAAGCTATTGGCACTATGTATACTGATATGAAAGCAGTGCAAACAAGGTTATGATGGTGTGTTTCAAAACCCAACAAGTATCCCACCGTCACAACACCATAAGGAAACAAACCATGATAAAATATCAGTTTTAAATGGATTGGAAAAGGCACAATCTCTGTTTTGAATGCAAGTGAAAATTTTGACCAAAGGGAGCAGGCAACCTTCATAATATTAAACAAGTCTTATCAAAGGGAGCATGGCATCATATGAATGTTTTTGTCCATGAGTAATAACAATAAGGGTGTCAATGGGCAGTTTGGAACAAAGTCATGAGAATGTTTTTATCATTGGGCAGTGAGACACAACACGACCATAATCACCATGGAACACAAGCCTTGACAATGGTAAAGCAATAATGATGGCCACTATGGTATAATGGGTATGAAAACAATGGAGTTTGGACACATATGCCAAGGTGGATATATATCAATGATACAAGGTGGGAGAAAAACTCATAAAACCATCCATATACATTTTAAACCCTGAAGAAACAAAGCTGCCATGACTGTAGGGTTTACTCTTCCATTTCAAATGTTTGAAACCATCAATGATACCACCAACACATTAAAAACCATTGAGCAATTGTTTAAAAACCTATTTGAAGGCCGATGGATCGATCCCAAGCAAGACTGGGCGCTCAAAATGAATCTCGAAACCCTGTGTCTGCGTGGGTCACGCAGCCTCTGCGTGGGTCGCGCAGCCTCTGCGTGGGTCGCGCCCCTTGTAATTTCACACTGCTGAACTGGTCTGCGTGGGTCGCTCTGCCCAGGTGGGTCGCTCGGGCCCCAGGTGGGTCGCGTTTCTCTTGCAGGAAGCTTTTGGAGGCCTTCCCGGTGTCCAAATCGGGCGTGTGATAGCTCGTTGGAAAGATATTGGAGTATAATTTCCAACACAAGTGGAATTATGCAATTTGGATTCCATTTACCCTGTCAAAAATCAAATCTCCCAACACTAGTCAAAATGAGCAGAATGAGGCTGCCTCAAGGCAGAGTGCTGTTGCAGTCAACTTTTGAAGGTCTTCCTCAACTCCAAATTGAGCTCATGATAGCTCATTGGAAAGGTATTTCTGTCTAGTTATCATTTGACTCATCAAGCAAGTCAGTTGGCCAAACATGATAGGAGAAAAATTGATTTTCCCAAGGTCACTTCAGAGGTGCATTCAATTCTCCTGAGGCAACGATAGTTTTGACATTTCTCTAAAACCATGATACCTGTGTAAAAAGTGAAGGAGGTTTTTCTTCCTTGGGATGTTGTGGACAAAAACCTCTCTCAGTTTTCCAAAATTCATCTTTGATTTCTCTGAAACATCTTTTGAGTGAAACTTACCCCGATGTGTGAAACAAGGAATTTTGTCGAAATGAAGCGAAATGAAGGGGATAAGGGGCTTCTAAATTCTTGGGGAAATTTTTGGAAGTAGGGAGGGATGTTAGGAAGCAGGGGAAAGTGGAATCTCAGAGATTGAGTGAGGGAAGGGGTCCAAAAGGGAAAAACACAGGCCTAGCCTAGAAAATTGCCAAGTTGTGGCAAGAAACTAGGGTTTGTGCAAAAATGAGGAATTTGGGGAATCTCAGTGATGGGAAGTGTTTAATAAGGTATATTAAGGATAGGGGAAGGTGTTTGAACATCAGGATACAAGTTTTTTCGATGATTTGACCATCCAAGAGAAATTACCTCCAAAACCCTAGGAGAGGGAAATGGACCTTACCTAGGCACAACTGAAGCATGAACAAGCTGTAAAATGACCCAATGGAACTTGAAATGATGATGACAACCCTCTGAATGATGGCACACTCAGCTGAATGGTGACATGGACCGACATTTGGACAAATTTGAAAAGAGTGAAAACAAACCCTAGACCTAATGCCTAGTGACCAAATTTTGCTTGAAGACTCATTGAAATGACAAAATTTGACCTTGACACCTTAAAATCACTTTGTAAGAGCATGTTTGATCACTGAAGGAAAGCTACAAAGGCTGACTCTAACATTGGCTCCAATGGGGATGGTAGCTCCTTGGAGGTGCCAAGAACGGCAGATCTTTGGGAGAGCAGACCAGTGCCTTCATCCATTGGGCGATGGAATCATTATTTTGAACGGATAACACAAAACCTTTGACACATTTATTGAATGAAAAATTGACTGAAAACTGACTGAAACTTGACTGAAACTTGACTCAAACCGACTCGATGGCAAACTGAAATAACTTGAAAAAACTGACTCAACAGACCAAACACAAATGACTCATGACTGAATTAAAACAAAACTTTACCAAGCTTTTTGAAAAAGGCAGTAGTCCATCAAGATTTGGAATCATGATGACAACCACCTGCAATACTGATGTGATATATACAATCATGTGTAGTGGGCCTTCCAATGTAACCAATCCAGCAGATGGCTACACCCCAAATTTCTGCTCTTATTCTCCCTGAGCAGGCGGACTGATGAACCTGTAGGCAACTCAAAATAACCACTGAAACCAAATCTTATGATAATGAACCAAGCAATATTTATCCTTTCTAATGTTGGCAGAAGAATGCTGAAGGGATCTTGAAAATCTTGAAGCACTGGCTTATATGGAGATCCAGCTACAAAAATACTAGTATTCACCTCACTCTGATCTGAAAGGACAATTGATTTCTGAGGGATAGAGATGCACAAATCTGCCATCTGAGTGTTAGCTGTAGGTTCCTTGACCATGAGTAATTCTGGCATATACTCTTCAATTTCATGATCTGGGTCATTCTTAAACAAAAAACAATCTTCAAGGTTATCAAACATGACAGCCTTATCATTTTTGTGAAGGAAAAAATTATCTGTTTGCTGATCTACACAACTGATTACAAGACAATCATCTTTTTCAACAGAGGAAGAAGTTTCACCAACACTTTCCTGATTATGTGTGCACTGCAAATCTGTTGTAGTTTTGGCTGAAACATGACCTTTCAAAAGTAGATCTATCTCATCTTCAGACAAAGGAGACAATGCCTTTTGTTTTCTTCTGCTTAAACAGTAATTATCTTCATATGACAGGGCATTCAAACTATCATTTATTACTGAGTTATGGAAAGGAGATTTATCACTTACTTGCACAAAGATCTCATTTTGGTTTTCATGAACTGACTGGATTGCTTCTTCATGAAGGTTGTGTTCTAATGATGGGCTGATAGTATGACTGAGAACATTTGGATCCATTACTGTGTCTTCTGCATCCCAGATGATTTCAACAGCAGAGTTCTCCTTAATGGGCTTTAGCACAAGATATGCTTGGTCATCCTGATCTGAATCTGAATCTGAAGTAGTTGTCTGGGCATTATCACAATATGCAATTAGTACTGGACTTACTTGCATGCTGCTGTTTCCTGTGGGCAGATCTGAAATGACATTCTCCCTTTCATCATTTTCAGCCATGTGGCCCTCAACCTGCTGCAAAGTCTCCTGAGCACCTTGATAGGTATCCTTTAGGTTCTCTTCATGTTGCTGAAATGGATTCTCATATAGAGCCTCCATGATTTCATCATTCATGAAATTATCATCTTCATAATATTTCTCAAGACTTTCAATAAAAGTAGAAGCATATTTGCAACAATCATGAACTAAATTTAACGATGGATAAGATACTTGATATCTTTCAATGAACAGGGCATGAAAATCCTTTAAACAATAAATACAGGCCAGCAGCAAATTTTCATACCAAGATTGGGCTTCACCTTCTAGAGTGGCTAGGAATATATTCATCAAACAATCTTCAGGAAAAGCCACCTTCAACTTGCGAATATGCATGTGAAATCTAATCAGATGTAAAGCAGCATCCTTCTTACCATTATCTTTAAACGTAGGCAGATTCCTCGACCAATCCACCTTGGGCATCTTATTCGGAAAACCTGGAATGTGATCTCGGCTCATGGGAGCATATCATCTTGTGATTCGGTCCATCTTGAAAATCTCACAGCTACTGATCTCCCTGCAGTGAAATCACCATGAAGCATCGATTTATGGATTTGTTCAGTGAATGAAGTCACCAGGTGAATGATTTCAGCCTTGCGATGTCTGACCGTTGTTCACCATCAACGATCAGATCTGAACTTGATACATGTACTGGGGCAATTTACAAGTTAAATACTACGATTACAAGTTATACCGGAGATCAACTGAAGCAGCGTTTATCTACTTCGCTGATGCATAGCAACAGCGTTTCGAAGGCTACCTGGCGTGACTTCAGACTCCGTCTATAACAAGCAAACGTTTTGAGTTTTTCCCCAGTATGGTCGCCACTATGTTAGCACTCAAATCTACCTCAGGCTGAAATGAAGTAAACTCAAGGCTACATCAAACCACGCTCAGCCTCGTAGCTAGCCCTACGAGGACAGGAGAGGGCTCTCTCCGTCAATCTCGAGATAATAAGCAAGTAGGATGCGAGATGACTTACAATAGGAACTGATTTTAGGCTAGTAAAGAGATAGGTATGTTTGTTTTTTGATTTTTGGGTTTTCGCTGGAGTAATGGGAAAACAAATTTTGGGTCCGGGGATAAGGTCAGACCTTTGCAGAGTTCAAGCTGGGGCGAGGTAGGTGATGATCTTGATGCTTTAAATTGGATGTATGGATAGATTAGACCGACGAGGAGCTGAAGAGGGCAAAGAAGAACTTGGATCCTCTCCAAACAGCTGAAAACATATAGAACTAACCGAATTCAAAGGCTAAGCACTGTAAACAATGGATTCAACCTTATTTCACTCATTCAATTTAGTTCAGAAGCATAATGAAAGGATGGCAACATTAAACATGAAGAAACTTACAGTAAACAAAGGAGAAACATCATCAAGAACAGAACACCACAAGGATCCCAACCAGTGCCGCAAAACCCCTGATCTTTCCTTAGCCAAAATATGAAAAGTATGTACAATGATATCAAAAGTATCCCAAGAGTCCAACCTCTCCAACCTCTGAAAATGATTGAGAAATTACAATATATAGATCACTCTAACACCTTTCCCCACCTCTAGGGGTCGAATTCCCTCTTCGGGGATCAGTTTCAACCAATTCTAATCATGGAACTACAATCTAGGCAGCTAACAACTTGCCTCTAAAAGAGTGGAAACTGATCCATTACATGATTTTTTACTCATTTAAGAGTGAATCTTCTAGAAGAGATAAAAACAAGCCAAAGTTACATATCAAACATGAATTTACATCATAAAAACCCAAAAATTCTATCCATAAGCAAAACTGGTCCATAATAGGCGAAATACTGAGCTGGCAGCTGAAAATTCAGAAAAATTTCTAGGTGGGTCGCTCCTGAACTGTGTGGGTCGCTCATGTTCCAGGCTGATTTTGAGGTAGCTCCCGACATCCAAATTGAGCTCATGATAGCTCGTTGGAAATCCCTGGATGTCTACTTTCCAACCCAAGTGGAATTTCTGAATTGGGAGTTGATTTGACCCTCCAAAACCTCATTCTCCCAGAGGTACTTCCTGCTGGTGCAAAAGGTGGCAGCAAGGTGGTTTTCATGGTGTTTTTGAGCTGTTTGACCATCCAGATTTTGTTAAAATGCTAAGTTGACTTCAGAGGATGCATAATTAACCATGAAAAATCCAAAAATGTAAAAATATCCTCCAGCAAGTGTCTCAAAAAAAAGCGAGCGCATGAGCGCGCGACCCACGTAGCTGCAAAACCTGTTTTTTAGACCAAAAATTTGAAAATGACAAAATTTTCTCCGAATTTGCCCAAATTCAGAGCGGAGGTCCTCCGTCATGTGTCCTGCCCAGTCAATGAAGCCTCGGCCAAAATCCGAAGTGGATCAGGCCTTTTCCGCCATTTTAGTGCTCTCCTGGTGCATGCAGCTCCTGTGGTGAAAACATTGTCTCGGTTGTATGTGTTGGTCTCTATCATGATCCTGTGAATGTACCTACGCTGATGAAGAAGGCGAGACCCCTTCCACGCCATGTGGAGATAGTACTCGCGTTGCTGATGAAGTCAACGAGACCCCTTCCACCCCGGGTGAAGATAGTACTCGTCGGGATGCTGCAAACAAAGCTCTGTGGCCTCTCTGATATGCTACCACTACTGGCGCACTGCTATGCTCCGTCTCAGTACATCAACCTCAACGATTGAGTCACTGTCCGACTCCTGCTCATACTTTGACTCTGTCCCTGACATGGCTTTGAACAAACTATTGGCACTATGTATACTGATATGAAAGCAGTGCAAACAAGGTTATGATGTATGTTTCAAACACCCAACCAATATTCCCACCGTCAAAACACCATCAAGGAATCAAATCATGGATAAAATCTCTGTTTTAGATGGATTGAAAAAAGGCACAATCTCTGTTTTTCAATGCAAGTGAAATTTAGATCAAAGGGAGTAGGCAACTTCAAAATTTTGAACAAGTCTAGTCAGAGGAGAGCATGGCATCAATAGTAATATGTTTGTCTATGAGTAATGACCACAAAGGTCTCAATGGGCAATTTGAAACAAAGTCATGAGCATGTTTTTACATTGGGCAGTGAGACTCATTACAAACACAGTCACCATGGCACAAAGGGTTTTAACATGGTATAATAATAGCAATGGTTAATATGGCAAAATGGGCATGAGAGCAATATGATTTTGATATTATATGGAAGGCTGGACATATCACTGCCTTAAGATAGCAAACAAACTCTTTCAACCATTCATTTTCATTTCAAACCCTGAAAACAATAATGCTATGACTGTGGGGTTTTAAATCCTCCGTTTGAAAATTTGAAACCACCAATGATGCCACCAATGCATTCAAAAACATCAATCAATTGACAAAAACCTGTTTGAAGGCCAGTTGCATCGATTCCAAGCAAGGCTGGGCGCTCAGAATGAATCTCGAAACCCTGTGTCTGCGTGGGTCGCGCAGCCTCTGCGTGGGTCGCACGGCCCAGGTGGGTCGCGCCCCTAGTAATTTCACACTGCTGAACTGGTCTGCGTGGGTCGCGCTGCCCAGGTGGGTCGCTCAAGGCCCAGGTGGGTCGCGCTTGCCTCTTGCCACATAGTGCATTTTTCGAGAAGCTTTTCGAGGCCTTCCCGGTGTCCAAATCGGGCATGTTATAGCTCGTTGGAAAGCTATTGGAGTCTACTTTCCAAAAAAAGTGGAATTAGGCAATTTGGATTTCATTTACCCTGTCAAAAATCAAATCTCCCAACACTAGTAAAAATGATCAGAATGAGGCTGCCTCAAGGCAGAGTGCTGTTGCAGTCAACTTTTGAAGGTCTTCCTCAACTCCAAATTGAGCTCATGATAGCTCATTGAAAATTTCTTTCTATCTAGTTATCATTTGACTCATCAAGCAAGTCATTTGGCCAAACATGCTAGGAGAAAACTTGATTTTCCCAAGGTCACTTCAGAGGTGCATTCAATTCTCCTGAGGTAACGGTATTTTTGACATTTCTCTAAAACCATGATATCTGTGTAAAAAGTGAAAGAGGTTTTTCTTCCTAGGAATGTTTTGGACAAAAACCTCTCTCAGTTTCAGAAATTCCATCTTTGATTGCTCTGAAACCTCTTTTGAGTGAAACTTATCCCGATGTGTGAAACAAGGAATTTTGTCGAAATGAAGCGAAACGAAGGGGGTAAGGGGCTTCTAAATTCTTGGGGAAATTTTGGGAAGTAGGGAGGGATGTTAGGAAGTAGTGGAAAGTGGAATCACAGAGATTGAGTGAGGGGAAGGGGTCCAAAAGGGCGAAACACAGGCCTAGCCTAGAAAATTGCCAAGTTTTGGCTAGAAACTAGGGTTTGTGCAAAAATGAGGAATTTGGGGGATCTAAGTGATGGGAAGTGTTTAATTAGGTGAATTAATGATAGGGGAAGGTGTGTGAACATCAGGATACAAGTTTTTCCGATGATTTGACCGTCCAAGAGAAATTACCTCCAAAACCCTAGGAGAGGGAAATGGACCTTACCTAGGCACAACTGAAGCATGAACGAGATGTAAAATGACTCTTTGGAACCTGACATGATGATGACAACCCTTTGAATGATGGTACACTCAGCTGCATGGTGACATGGACTGACATTTGGACAAATTTGAAAAGAGTGAAGACCAACCCTAGACCTAATGCCTAGTGATCAAATTTTGTTTGAAGACTCATTGAAATGACAAAATTTGACCTTGACACTTTAAAATCACTTTGAAAGAGCATGTTTGATCACTGGAGGAAGGCTGCAAAGGCTGACTCTAACACCGTGATGCAAGCATATCGAGAAACTTCTCGCAGATGCAGAGCAGGGAAACTAGGCTCAGACCCAAAACACACGAGACTCTAAAAATTTCTGAATGCCAAATGAACTTACAATGCTATTATTTCTAACATCCTAGCAGGTCATCCAGTTAAAACTTTTACCGGGAACTCGGAATCAAAAAAGATAAAATTTCGGCTAGAACATCATGCAAGATGTCTATCACGAAAGGAATTTGTACTCAAAAGAAATGAACAGTCCTAAAGATTCGAGCAAGTGGGGACAACCACTTGTTATCTCTTCCCTTTGAGGCTAGGCCATATGGGGACCGAATCCAACATAATCTAATTAGTACAATAATGGCCGGAATCTAGGACATCGGCTCTTTTTTAAAAGTGATTACACAGTGGAGATTTTATTCGGACTAAATCCCATGAAAACCATAAAGCAAGATATTTACAAATAAAGTATGAAGTGTAAGGATATCATATGAGTGATCCTTACAATCAGTCACTATTTTCCTTATCATCATAATCATGTTCATGGATGTCTCTGTCAGCTTGATTCTCGTGATCATGTCTGGAAAATTATTCAAGTTCTACCAATTCATCATTATTTGGAGCAAGTGCCTCATATGGCACTGACTCATCTAGCCAGTATGGAGCATCCTCTCTTGTACAACAAAAGAAAGGGAAATTATACATGAATGGAGGTCTATCTTGTTCGTCTACTGATATCAATCCTCTAAATCTGACAGAGAGTTTAAATGAGTCATCTTCTTCATTAGGAATTACAATTGTTTGTCGATGAACAAATTCAAATTCTAACACATAATCATCTGGACTGCAACATGCATTTCCTAATGTAATATTCTAACAAATTTAGCAAAACTCCTATCAAAAATATTATGAGCATGTGGGAAATATCTAAACATGAACAACCTAAACCAAGGACTCCACCAATTATTACCAGGGTCTATTGCAACAACATAAAATATGACCTTAACTAAACCATGTATCCTAGCCCTCTGATGAATAGAAAAATAATTTTCCCATGTCCAATCAGTATTCTAGATACATCCGAAATAAATAGGGTCTAGTTCTCTAGACAATGCATAATATACACGCCAAGGTCTAATCCTATAGGGTAAATCTCTAGAATATGACCATCTAGACTCTTTACAATCAAACCATTTTTGTAGTATGATTTGCGTAAGACACAATGGTAATATAGAAAATTTCTTTGCAAGACACTCCCAACAAAACTCATAATGACAATTACTACAGATTATGACTGGACTGAATTGGATGAAGATGCTTCACCCTGATGAAGTGGCCTGAACATTTTTATTTCTTTGATTTCCTGAGCTCCTTCTCTTGTAAGCATGTCAGCAAGATAATTTTCTGCACTGACTTATAGACTATATCAAAATCAAATCCTTCAAGCCATAGTGCCCATCTCAAAACTCTGGTGTTGCCTTGTTCTAACAATCTTTTATTTGTCAGGATATTTTTCATATGCTTCAAATCTGTCCTGACAATGAATCTGACACTTTTCAGGAATAAATGAAATCATTTGATACCTCTTTTTACTGCAAGTATCTCCTTATGTGATGAGGGATAATTTTTTTATGTATCATCAAAAGATCCTGAAGAATAGGCACACAAAAGTTCTTTCCTCCCATGCTTCTGTAACAATACTGCAGCCCAAGTGTGATCAGATGCATCTGTTTCAAGAATAAAGGGAAGATTAGTATCAAGCAGTTTAAGCTTTGGCAAATCATTAAGCTTACTCTTTATGCTTTTAACTACTTCTGTCATTTCTTATGTCCAACTGACTGCTTTCTTTTTCAATCTGTTTAGGAGAACTTTTGTATCTTCTGATTGTTTTGCATAAAAATTTCTTATATAGTTCAAGCATCCAAGAAACCGCTGTAAAATCTTTACATCAGCTAGTGTATCAGGAAATTTCAACAAATGGGTCAATATATGTGGCTGAAGTTCAACATGACCTTTTTCTATGTGCAGACCCAAATAATCTATCCTAACTTTTCCAACTTGGAATTTATCTTCTGAATCTGAAAGAACCAGTCCATGCTTATAAACAAGCTGATAAAATTGCTCTAGATGCTGCTTATGGCTATTCATATCTCTACTGAAAACAAACAAATCATCTATATACACTATTATGTACTCTACCCCTCCAAAAATGTCTTCCATCCATTTTTGAAATTCAGATGGAGCATTTTTCAATCCAAACGGCATAATATTCCATTAATACTGGCCATGGCGGACTGTAAATGCAGTCTTATATCTGTCAGTAGGAATAATACCAATCTGCCGAAATCCACTTTTGAGATCAAACTTGCTAAAAACATTTGCATTAGCAATTTTAGCAAGCAATAGTTCTTTGTTAGGCAGAGGATAAAGGATAGGCAGAAGAGAATCATTCAAGGCCTTATAATTGATCACAAGTATCTTCTTACCTCTCTTTTTTTCACTGTGCTTATTGACATAAAAAGCTGGGCAAGCCCAAGGAATTTTGCAGGGCTCAATAAGCTTTTGTTGTAACAGCTGACCAATTTCGTCTTTACACAATTCTTTCTCTTTTGGACTCATGTGATTAGCACTAGCTTTCTGAGGTCTGGGAACATAACCTTCTTTGTAGGGAAGTGCTACAAAATATTTCTCTCTAGTCCAAAAAGCATCTGGCCTATTGGCAGTACAATCTTTGCGAAGTTTGTCAGTTATTGATTGCAAGTTTCTAGGACCATGCAATTCGGCATTTTTAACAATTTTGTTGATCTTAGACAAATCTTGTAGACTGTGCTGTACTGGATCTTCTTTTTGAGGCTGAACATTGATCTTATAATTGCTGGAAGCAGGGACTGTGACTGAACCAGAAGGAGTAGTGAAAGTAACATATTCCTGGCCAAAAGTAACTGGTAGATATTTCTTCAAAAAATCTTGGCCAAGTAAAATATCAGCACCAGTGTCAAAACTATACAAAGTAACAAAAACCTGTACATCATTCAAAAAAATGGGAAATTCAGGGGCTATGTGACTAATGTCCATTAGATCTCCAGTAATAGCCCTAAATTGAAGTTTTGTAGGCTGCCAATAATAATATGGAATGGCTTTGTATTTGCAGCAACTACTCATGGCTCCAGAATCTATTTGAGCTTCCAAAGTATAAGCTTTAATGCTGGGAACTTTAATTCTTACAGGAATGACCACTCTATCTCCTATTCCAATTACATCAAACAACTCAACATTTTTCTTTGGAGAATTTTCTTCTGGAACATTCTTGATCAAAAAACTTGCTAATTGAGAATTACAATCATCATAGTAAAAAATTAATAACTGAAGTTTGGAAGACAATTGGATCATTTCTGACCTTGTATGATGAATTGAAGATTCTAAATCTGAAAATTTTCTCTTTAGAGTATCGATTTTATCCATACCTAGAGATACTATGATCTGTAAGGGTTTGAACATTGAATCGAACTCTTTTTCAAAGTCTTCCTCTTCTTCTGAAAATATTTCTTGCTTCTTCTTGGTAGGCAACTGCTTTTCTAGATTTTCAAGATTTTCTTTCAATCTTCTTCTTGCTGTAAACTGGACTGGGTCAAGCTGTGCCATTTCAGCTTTGACTGCTACAATCTTTGCCTGCAAATCTTTTGAAGAATTGAAACTGAAAATTCTAATGTCAGGAATAAAAGTCTCATCTGAATCAGATGAGCCAGAATCCAATGTTAATGTTCCAATTTGAGGGATTTCATCCTCATCGGTTTTTGAAGAAGAACTGGAGACTTCAAAATATTCTCCATCAGAATGGGATATGAGATCCCAATCTTTTGGATCATGGACAGTAGAAAATATGTCCATTATTTTCATCTTTTTCTTATCTTTCTTCTCCTTGCAAGTGTTAGCATAATGGCCTTCCTTTCCACAAATAAAACAAACAACTTTTCTTGAAGGCTTTGTCCTTTTCCTAAATACTAGCTTTTCTGTTTCACTTCTGTTAATATTCCTATTTCTACTGGTTAGTCATTTTATCAGATTCCTTTAATTAAAAAAGAATATATTGATTGGGGACTTGATAATGGATATAAATAGATAGATCTTGGGTCTGTTAGCTACAATAAGGATGAAAGTGGAGGAAGAGGCTTTTGTCTGCCCATTTTTGTCCTTTTTCTCTTCTAACTAAGTATCATGGGTTACTGTAGGGTTAGAGTTTCCTGTCGTTTCGTTGATAGGCCTAGAATTAGTACGCACGGCTTCATTGAAAACAATAGAGCTTCCAACGGAGGGGGTAGTGCCTCCCCCGCCTTCAAGAATTTGCATTCCTCTTATGATCTCCTCACTACGGATCATGCTGCCTTCAGCACTGTGGGATTTTTTCCTTCGATATGGAAGCAAGGGGAAAGGCTATGTCGGTGCCCATCGCAGGGGCAAAGGAAACCCTAGGTTTCCATGGCCTTTCTCAGCTACTCACCATCCGCTCATAAGTTGATCTCTTATGTTGTTTTGTGGACTTTAGAAAAATTTTCGACATTGTGTTAATTGTTTCGAATTACAAATATGTTTTATATTGGCTTGTAGAAAGTGTTTTTAGTGCAATCAACATGTATTTTATTAGAATTATATTTTAAAAATAAATTATTTGAATTTTAAATTCATCCATATTATAATAAAAAATCTATATATGAATTTTTTTTTGATCCACCCATATACCATTGCATGGTCAATTTATTCAAGTATTTCAATCAATTTCTTATCTCAATGTTTAATTAAAAAACACAAATAGGATTGAAATAAGTTTTATTCAATTTTAAAAGATGTCATGTAAATAACAAACAAGTTTTATTCAATATTATTTTTTTTGATATTATTTACAAGAGCTTAGCCATAACCTGATATAAGTTAATCGTATTGGAATTTAATGTAGGTCAAGAAAATATATATATGATAACATTTCTATAATTTTATATAATGTTATCAACTTTCCTAAATTTATTTAGCTATCCAAGTGTTTCAAGCAATTCGTTATGATTGAAATAATTTTTATTCAATTTTAAAGTATGTGGAGATGTAAATGTTACAAATAAGTTTTATTTGATTTTATTTCATTTGAGGTTGTCTACAATATATTAGTCATAATATGGTGTGTGTGTGTGTTATATTTTTTGCACATTTTTACAATCCAATATGAAGCATGGAAAATCAAAATAATAAGAATGTAGCTAATTAAAAATAGTTTAGAGTTTCAAGAGGAAAACATTTCAATTAAGTGAACAATTTTATTTGAGATGAAAATTCAAGTATTTTATTTATGATTGAATTACTGTAACATAGAAATCAATGTACATCGTCAATAATTTATTTATGCTTACACTAAAATAACTTCAAAATGTTAGTATACTTACCGTGAAATTAATGTACACCATACATCTAGTTTCATAAAATAAAAAATCAACATCTTCACTGAAATGAGTGCATCTAATGGAAGAAATGAATTAGGATGAGAAATCAACATCCACACTAAAATCAATGTATCTAATGCAAACAATCAAATAGTATTAGAAATCAAAATCTACACCAAAATCAATGCATCTAATGCAAGCAATAAAATTGGATTAGAAATCAACACCTCACACTGAAGTCAATGCATCTAGTGCTAGCAATAAAATAGGATCCAAAATCAACATCTGTGATGAAATCAATGCATCTAATTCAAGAAATAAAATAGGATTAGAAATTGGCATCTTTACTTAAATCAATTCATCTAGTGCAAGAAATCAAATAGGATTAGAAATCAACATCTACACTGAAATCAATGCATCTAGTGCAAGCAATCTTCTTCCCTTTCTCTCCCCCCTCCATCTATATCTATATCTCCCTCCACCTCTCCTTCTTTGTCTCTATATCTCACCCCCCCAAACACACAGACACACACTCTCTCTCTTTATATCTATGTATCTCTCCCTCCCTCCCTCTCTATATCTCTCTCTTCTTCCCTCTCCCCCCCCACCTTCCATCTATATCTCTATCTCCCTCTATTTCTCCTTATTTGTATATCTATATAACCCTGTAAACATACACATTATTTCTCCATATCTATTTATATCTCCCTTACTCTCCCTCTCTCTTCCCCTTCTCTCCCCTCTCTCTTCCCTCCTATGCTCCTCTCTCCCTCTCTCTCCGTATGCCTTGTCACTCCCTCTCTCTCTCCAACTTTCTCTCTCTATGTCTTCTTCTTACCTCCCTCTCTCTCTCTCCCTCCAACTCCATCTCTCTCTCTCTCCCTCCCTCTCTCCTTCTCTCGCTAAATTCCTCTCTCCCTTCCTTTATCTTTTTCCATTTCTCTCCCACCTCCCTTTGTCTCTCTCTCTCTCTCTCTCTCTCTCTCTCTCTCTTTTCTCCAAATATGTCACTATATCCCTCCCTCCCTCAAATCTCTCACCCTTCTCTCCCTCTCTCCTTCTTTGTATTTTTATCTCATCCCCAAACATACACACTTTCTCTCCATCTCTCCTTCATCACTTATTTCTTCTTCCCTCCCTATCTTTTCCTCCAACTCCATCTCTCTCTCATTCTATTTCTCCTCCACTCTCTCCTCCTCTCCCGCTATCAATCTTTGTGTCTCCCTCTCTGTCTCTCTCTTACCTTTCTCTCCCTCTCCCTCTCCTCTCTGTCTCTCTTTCTTCACTTCCCCTCACTTTATCTCCATCTCTCCCTTATCACTCCCTCTATGTCTCCACCTCTATCACTCTAGGTCTTTGTTCTTACCTCCAATATATATTTGGAGCTAATATACATCCTAATATATATATATATATATATATATATATATATATATATATATATATATATATATATATATATATATATATATATATATATATTATAGCAAATTTTATATTATATTAATCCAAAATTATTGAATTTAATAACAATTTCTTAATAATACTAATAATAATAATAAATTTTTAATATTAATATTAAATTTAATAATGTCTTTACATGACATGATAACAAAAATTAGAATAAAATTACATCAAATTAAAATTTCCAAATATGAGAACTTTTATTATATCTTTGACCTGGAAATATTTTATGTCTCTAAAAGTTTTAATATATTCACAAGAACTGGTTTTTTCCTTTTAAATATTAATCTGATAAAGATTTAATTAAAAGAAATATTAAAATATTTTGGAGTCATTTTATATAAAACTTAAAGGATTTTTTTATTCTTTGTGTTAATTCTTTTTATTTAAGAAAAAATATTGAATTTAGTAAAGAGTAAAAATGTTTAAAGTTTTACTTAATTTGGAATTTTAATGTTATAAAATCTTTCGTGGAAGGTAAATTTACAATCCACAGTAAATTCAAGGTATTTTTTGAGCACAGACAAACATACTTACACATTGTCCCCATACTGGGCTATAAAATCCATCATTCGACACAATAACATAAAAAAATTCTACGTTGCCCATAAGCTAGATCCAATTGAATTTTCATTTTGAGTAAAATAATTGTTAGCCATCAGTATTTTTTACATGTTAGTGATGACTATATTTATAGCTGAGTTTTCTAGAAGCTGATTTCCTTATGTCAATTTGTCATCTAGAAAACCCTCCTAAACACTTTTTTTCGCCTTTCTACTTTTCAGTCCACCCATGTCGAAATCAAAACCTCATTATCACTATCCTATCTAGCTTCAGCCCTACTGATCTTCCCATCAAAGTTTTAGCATGAATCAAATTGCTTGTGCCTCTATGTTAGAAGTGGCGTTATGGTAATTTTTCCACTTTTGGCAATTACTGCACAAAAGCCTTCCATCTCATACAACCAATCATGATCGAAATTTCCATCTTAAAATGAGCTCAATAAACAAATTTAAGTCACGTCACTATGACTTCCCAGGTCCTTAAAGACTACACAACCATGGGCCTTATTTACCATTGGGTGTTTCCATAAAGAGCTTATGGATTTAAACAAAGCAGAAGATAAATTCATCTCAGAGGAAAGAGCTGACCAAAGCTTAGGAAGAACAAATTTTCCTTCTTCTAAATGTAACATGAGCCTGAGATATATCTGCAAAACAGAGAGCCATTCATCAAGACCTTGCAGCTCTTTCCAGCATGAAAATCACAGTAAGAAAAAGGACACCACTCTCACAGCAAACTGGTAAATTGTTAAGGCCCAGAACCTCCTTCATTTACAAGCAGAGGGTTAGGGCGCCTCCTTCATCTACAAGCAGAGGGCGCTGGCCAATATTGACTTAAAGGAATGCATAAACCCAGGTTTTCCTTTTACTGAACAGTGAAACAATAACTCCAGGTTTTCTGAATGTGAGTGATAATCATGACAGGGATAGAGTCTGAAGTATGCAAGTTCAAAGGAAAAAAGAATTTGGTCTTGTAAAGAAAGTCATGAGAAGTTTTCAAATCATGTGAAATGATGAAACTTTAGAGATGCATATCATTGGTAAAAAACCATTCTGATCATAAGGGACCTACTTTTCCACAAGACTAAATTGAAGAGATGCTGACAAATCATGTCATCACACAGGCAGAGGAAAAGTTGTTTGTTTTTAAAGAGTGCTGACCTCCACATAGGTCACAGAGACCATCTTTCAAATAGTTTTTTATAAGATGACCAAAGCAAATAATGACATCTCAGTTCCCCTCAAAGCACTACAGTGAGACAGCTACACTTTGGCTAGGGTTTTTCTGAAGCAGAGTGGTGATTGCCAGCAGAGGTGCCAGTATTGATGTTTTTCAAGTTGGTTTCTTAACATCATAATCCAAGCAAACCCTTGTCATGCAACCTTATCAAATAATCTTCAGATATTTGCTCAGTTAAGGGCCTCCTCCATTTATGAGCAGATGGCCAAAGCATTGTATGTTGTTAAAGACTGATTGGTCAAAAGGTGCAGTGGAAGGATACAAAGAAGGAATAGAAGTCATTGCATGAGTAAAAGATGGTTTTTATGTTCAAAATATATTGTCATTCCTATCCATAGGAAAATGTCTGTCAACTATACCTATAGTGGACAGGAGACAATATTGACTATGCAGGCCAGTGATACAAAAAGGGCAGTTTCCTTAGGGGAAGAGGCCACACAGTCACCTCACTGTCACATGCCAAGAAGTTTAAAGGGAACTCCTCTTAAGTAAACAGAGAAATATAGTATGAAAGCATGCAACCAAAAATGGCACTTAAAATCCAAAGAGAAGCCTATAAATCACCAAGAAGGTAAAACAGTGAAAAGAGTCGAGCTATGGAATGGTTCTATTACAAAAAGGTCAATACACTGGTCAAAGCAAAATGATAGTTGTGTATCAAAGAACCCTGTTTTTCCTGCTTCACAAGCTTATCCTTTCAGATATACACCCAGGATGGACATGGTGAATAGGTATACAATTTTATGAATAGGCAAAAGGATTTGTTTTGATAAACTGTCACTGTTTAAATGATTTAAAACAAACACAGTTTTTCATCATTCCAAAGGACAGATATAGCGCAGATGATACACCTGCAGTTTTACATCATGAATATTAACAACATCTTTAAAAACATTGGCAAAGATGATGTGGAGGTTATGGAATTATTTTTCAAATTGAGAAGTTTGGTGTTGAATGTCACCCAAAGAACAAAACTGGAAGTCACTTTTCTATCACCTGTGCATAAAACAGAGTTCTGGTTTTAAGCTATATTTGTTTTCATAAAGGGGTTGGTCCATGATTAAACGGTCTAAAAAGCATAGAAAATCTTCAAGCACGTGCACAGATTATGAATCCAGTTTTCAAAATGCACCAAGGTTGTGGTAAAAAGGATCAAAAGGGCTTTAAACGCCTTACAAAAGCCAACCAAACAAATTTCATTTTTCATTTAAAAACAGAAGTGACCGTTGCAGATTTTGAAACGACATAAGAGCAAAGTCGAGGGGGAATTTGCACTTTCAAAATCACAAGTAAGTTTCCTCCAATGTTCTCATACACCACAACCAAGAAGGCTGGAACAAGCTTTAGCATTCTGCACAGAGTTTCAGGGTTGAGCGATCGCGCGACGGGTCTGGAAAACCGCGCGACGCGCCTGGGGGCGATTTTACACATGCAGCTCGTGTATGCGCGACGTGCCTGTACAAACGCGCGACGCGCCTATACACGGCACCCGACTGCCCGACCCGACAACTTTTTTGGCACGGCACTCCGAGGGATCAGCACGTCGCTCACCTTCTTTGACCTTCTTAAGCCATTCAACACCTCTGGAGCTGGACTAAACTCGTCAGTGAGCCCCTCCATTATATTCTCAAGGTATTCCCATATCCATTCTCACTTCTTGAAACCAATTGCTAAGTGACATAAAGTTTTAAAAAACCCTGTTTTTTAGCTATGGTGTGAGACAAATTGTCGAGATCGACCTGGTTTATATATCAACATATATGTTAAGAAGATGCCCAGCAAGGTGAGGGTCAAAATCAGAAGAATGGCTTGACCTCGTTTCTTCTGCTATATCACCATATCTGTCATTAGGCTATGTGATATTTCGAAGTATAAAACTGTGATAAGATGTTAGTTATGGTATTTGGGGCACCTACAGGAAAAAGTTGGTATTGAAAGCTAAGAGCAGCTTGTTTCACCTCCATTAGTCAAGGGACCAAGGGTCCTCCACCTTCAAAGCAATCAAGGAGCAGAGGTTAAAACTATAAATTACAGAAAGGGCCATTAAATAGGAATTTGGATTGTGGGGAAGAAATGAAATTCTACAGCCCTTATTAAAACCATGGAGCTTGTTTCAAATACTGTCACCATTGTTCCATAAACAGTGAATTCAACTGTATGCTCACACCAGGGTTAAATTTACGAGCCTGTTTTTTGTTTACTAGAGTGACATACATATAAGAGAAGAGTGAAGCTTAGTAAGAAAAAAGGATTCTTGGTCAAGTAGAAAATTATAGGTTGAAGCTCCGGAGGAAGGTTGCTCACACTACTCATAAAGGGATAGTATTCACTATATTTGCCACTTGTTTGCCTTTTAATTTTCCAGCTCGTATTGATGAAAGAATGTGCTTATAGAGTAAAGGTGTTTTTCTGCCAAAACCAGAGGGTTACATTCATAAGGAACCCTTGACTGTTTTGAAAAAGAATCTCACGTAGCTTCTGCCTAAAAACTTTGTAGTCTTTTAAAGATCTGTCATCTTGGCTCAGGATTATGCCAGTGACTGTTTAATTGCATTAAGGGATGTCTTCACATATGAAAGTTGGTTCACTGTTGGCGCACTTAGACAAGGCAGGTTTGGGATAATTGGAAAATACAATATTGATCCAAGATACAAAGATGTGTTAATTAACTTTCAAAGATCACCAAGCAGGGAAACTTTGACATTGTATACATCCTGCCTCATACAGTCTGCCCTTCTTTTTCACTATATTATTTCCTACTGAGAAGTTGTCGACTGAGTTATTTTCAAGGTGGAAGGCCACTTTCTAAAGAGCTGGGTTTAAATGACTGGATTTTACCTTGGAGAGATAGATACAGGTGTGTTGATTGGCCTCTAACAAATTCACAAGGAAAAGTGATTTCTCAATACTGTGCACAGGAAAATTACTCAGCAGTCTGTCTCCTCTTTACTATATGGTATCCTATTGAGAAATTTTGCCTGGCTGACGTACATTCAAAGGTAGAAGGTTGGTTTTAAGGAAAGCTGAAGTTGTGTATTACAAAAAACTTGTTGCAAGACATCCAAACCTCGTTGTCTATCTGTCAAAGCAGTAAAGTGACACAGTTTGATTCCAGCAGGGCATTTTACACACAGTGAAGGCAGTTTGTCTTTTCCAAAGCATATTCAGGTTAAAATGCCTCCAAGGCAAGACAGTAGGAGCGGCCCGCACAAAAGATATCATCCTATCTCTACAGAAGAGGTTAATGCTCATCCATCTGTACTTTTCAACTTCCATGAAGTAGGCTGCCTTGATTTCTGCCAGAAGATAGAAGAAGTCAAGAGTTTTTCGCCAATAACACACTTGTGCGCCCTGAGATTCAAAGAAAAACACTTCCAAGTGGCGGGTCTTGATTTCAAAATTTCTCCAAGGTATGTGTCCAAGGCCACCAAGATCCCTTATCATGGCGAAAAATGGTTTAAACAACCTCATCTTGACTTAGAGGATTACAAACCTTTCATCAAGCCTGAACATAGGGAGGCTGTCACTGCTATTTTCCCTTTTTCATATCTCCTTGACAGCTATGCTCCGCTTATGAAAGTCATAATGAAATATTTCACTTGTGAAGGGAGGTTTAATCAATTTCCATGCCTACTATGTCCGCTTATTGATCGTAGCTACCTGCAAGCAGTAACCAAACCTCCCTTATTTTTGTTCAAAAGAGAGAAAGGGCACCATCATCAAAAGAAGGCCCCACCTCAGCAAATCCCTTCTCTTTTTCATCATTCTTTGATCAAGATTATCTTCTTATACCAGCTAGAGAAGTAAGAGGTTCCATGGGATTTATTCATCAGCCATCCAGACTTCTCTACTGTTCCTCCTGTTCATGTGTCTCCCACTCAGCCTATCCATCGCCCGATACCTTTGTCCAGTAGGCCTACTCCTAGGAGGCTCAGAATGACTGCTGGACAGCCAAGTCAACAGGAGGAAGGAGAGGGTAGTAGACCGCAGCAGATTAGAGATGAGGGCCAGCAGTAGGTAGATGATGAAGGACAGCATTTCCATGATGAGGGACACAAAGATAGGGTACAAACTTTTATGAGTGATGAAAGTAGATGATGAAGAGGACAAAACAATAGAAAGAAGGATGTTGAGTCTCAAGTGACAATAAGTTAACAGGCATATTACTGATGAACATCAAAGAGATGGATATGAACAAGGTGTTATGTAAGATGAAGGTTACAAGTTGGGGCAGGAGTTGAGGACACTTTGAGCCACAACGGGACGCATTGATAAAGAATATCGTTTGAAATGTTACAAGAAGCAGCCAAGGAATGAAAGAAGAGAAAAGACTGTTACGTTTCAAGAAGGGAGGAAGAATCAAAGGAGGCACAGAACTGGCTTTTTCCTCCTCCTCCCAAGATAACAAAACTCAAAGACCACAAGGAAAAGAGGGGCTAAAGCTGCCACCCTAACAGTGACAAAGGTTGTTCCTAGTAAGAGGAAATCGCCCAAAAGGACACCTTCTAGCATGCCAAGGAGGAAAAGCGCAAGATTGGCTTTCAAAGGTAAAAGCAAAGTTGGAGAAAGTACAAAGCATGGAGGTGCATTAGCTATCATCCCTATCCAAAGCGATGACAGTGATAATAAGGCCCGCCTTCTCGAAAATCTCCTAATCCATAAGGAGGGGAAAATTGAGGCATTAGAGGAGGATCTTCAAAGGGCAAGGAATTTCAACCACTTCTTGGAGATTGAAAACAAACAGATGAATGTGCACATAGCGGTTCATGAGGCACGGGCAATCAAATATAGGAATGAGGCAGCTAAGGCGCAAGCAAGGATAGAAGAACTCATTGGTGAGTTTGATGAGGAGGAGGAGGAAGACTAGCCTAGGTGGAAGAGGCCTAGGACCATCAGGCTTAAAAGAGCCTTGGAAAAGCAGAGAGCAGAAGAACAAGCCCATTTCCAAGCCTTTCCTCTCACTGCACTCCTTGAGCAGGAAATTGAAGAAAACAAAGAGGCATGGCTTGAAAGAGCTAAATCAACATTTGGAAACAAAGCTTGAGAGGCTGAGATTTAGGAGTTGCATGAAGAGGACACATCACTTCCAAAAGCTAAACTTTACCACAGCAAAATAAAGGTGCCTCAAGAAATTTGAAGAAGGTAAAGGGAAGTGCCTGCACAAAATAAGGGAAATAGTATCAGCTTGAGTTAGAGATCAATGTGAGCATGTTGCTATGGGACCTCCTGTGGTCGTATGCCAAATTTGGAGCCCTTTTTGACAACTTTTTATTTTACATTTTTGGTTTTAATGCAAATCATGACTAAGTATTTCAGCTTTGAGGATTTTCAAGGATAAGATGAAAGTAATGGATATAATTTTACATGAAAGAAACCCAATTTTAGAAAGAGTTTTAGATTATCGCCTCAAATTGGCGAAAAATGCCCTCTTTTTGCACATTCTGCCCGCCATATCAGCAGTCTGCTATTTTCTGGGTTTTTGCACACAGGTACAGTTTTGGGGAACTTCTAGAGATCAGATTGAGGTGATTTCAGTTGCGTCGGAAAGTAGACACAGATAGCTTTCCAACGGGCCATCATGAGCCTCATTTCGACACAGGGAAGGCTGCCAATTGCCTCCAGCAAGTTAGGGGACCTTTTCCAGGCATAAATATGAAGTATTTTTGTGATTTTTGAACCTCAAAAATCCTCTTTTCCCAAATGTGCGTTTAGCTATTTTTACACTTGGGAAATGATGTAAAGTCAATATAATTTCCGTTTTTAGCAGTTTTTAGATATTTTATGGGATATTTTGTGCCTTGGGCTTTGCAAAGCCTCCAGGACAAATTTAGATATTTTGACTTGGCCAATGGGATAGCTAGTTGCTCCATGAGGTTTTCCTTCCTCAAGCCTATTTATTCCATGGGTTTCATTGTAAAACAGAGGCTGAACTTGAGAGAAGAATCAATACATTGGTCTTATGAGCTTTGAAGAACAAACTTGTGTTATGATTTTTGGACTGCCTCTTGGATGCTTTTGATGAATGATGAAGGTTTGGTGATGGATTCCATGACATGGTAGAATGGTATAGTGTTTCCTCAAGTAGTTTTTGTCTTCTAGTTTTCATTCATGATACATGCTTCTTGCCGCTATAGATCAGAGATTGATTTTGAGATATGCCCATGGAGGCACCTCAAAATTCCTGAATCTTCATAGCTTGATGTTTTCTTCTTCCTTAGTTATACTAAAGAATTCTTAACTGCTCTTTAGTAACTTAAGGTACTGTTTGCTAGTTTTATTTATAAGTTCTATTAATGTTAAGTAGGATGTATGGTGTGCCATGCCTACCTATTAGCTTCCCATAGTTCTGTCCATGAAACTATCTCTTGAACTGATTAGTTTATCATCTTGTTGAACCAAGGAGGCCTAGTCCCGATCTAGCCCTTTGCCTAAGACTATGAAAGCTTGTTTGTCCAAGTGCCCAATAACTTAAAGACTGTGTTTAGGCGTTCCGGCATAGTTTTGTGAGTTGTTATTCCTTCTCATGTGTTTTCCCCAAAGTCTGACAGCCATTTCCCAAAGTTAGAGGGTCTTATACTTCTATGTATATCGGAATGTTTGATTTCTATGTATTAATTAGCCATAGTTACATCTAGCATGATTAATGGCTTCGTTATAACATGTTTATAACCGTGATCAACTAGTTATACCCTGAAATCCTTTGTTGTTCACAAAATTGATGTTCATTTACTCCATTTTTCCCAAAGATCCTTTCTACCTTGAATCAAATCGGCCCTTCAATAGCCTTGTATCAACATCTGATAGCTTTCTTGACCTTTTCGATCCCATAGCCCAGTTAATCTGACATCTTTTTACCTATCTTATATCTTTTATCAGTTTCATCCCTCACAACTTAAAAAACTAAAACCAAAAACTTACTTCATAACTAGCCTAAAATTAGAACACCATAAGCAAACACATAGATATCCCTTACACAAATAGAGAGAGCCCTCTCTAAGTCCAGGAAGGCTAGGTCCTTGGGCTCCAAAGCTTGGTTTGATGTTACACACTTGTTTGCTCCCGCTAATCGGCCATACCCTAATTACACCAACATAATGGCGATCATGGTGGGACTTTGAGTCAAACATCCTAGGTGGTCCTCAGAACTATCAAAATCCCGCCAAACTAGAAGAGTAGAATCGGGTTGTTCCACCATCCTAGCAAATGACATTCTAAAATTCGTCACATTCTAAAATTCGTAGGACACTTTTCCAAACCTTAGGATTACATAAAAACTCAAAAAACCCCAAAAACTCCCTTAGATTGGTTTTTGTCAGTACTAGTGGTGGACCATACACATATACCTCAAAACAGCTAAAACTCCACCTGGCGACTCCACTAGCCTCCAGTAGGCCTTACTACCTTGCTAAATTTTAGAATTCCATCTGATTTAGCCACCTCATCGCCAACCTAACATAATGGCGATCACGGTGGGACACTGAGTATTAAACAAACTTCGTTTCCCTAATCTTTAGAGACTTTTGAGAATACTAACTGATTGACTTATCCCACCGCTCACTAACATAATGGCGATCACGGTGGGACCTACTGAGTACATGATAGTCTAGCAAACTCTTATAGACTCTTTAGTCCTTCAACATTTAACTTAGACCATCAGCCTTTTAGAATCATTCAGAGTAAACTCTTTGTTTCACCATCTTAGCAAAGTGATGAATCAGGTTCATAACACTCTTACATCCTAGGCTACACATAAAACTCAGAAACCACAACACTCCCTTAGATTGGCTTTTGACAGTATTGGTGGTGGACCATACACATATACCTCAAAAAAATAGACATTCCACCTGGCGACTCCACTAACTTCTAGTGAGCCTTACTATTTTACCAAAATTCTAGGTTACTATCCGATAGACCTATCCCATCGCTCACTAACATAGCAGGGAATGGTAGGACACTGAGTACTTGATAGTCTAGCAAACTCTCATAGACTTTTTGGTCCTTTAGATACCATAAACAAACAAGCAGTCCATAGACCCATTTAGAGTAAACTCTTTTTGTTCTCATCACCCTAGCAAAGTGTTGAAACAAGTTTAGGATACTTTGAACCATAGGCTGCACATAAAAATCTAAAAACATTCTCAGATTAGTTACTGGTGGTGGACCATAGCTATCTTCAGAAAAACAACCCATTTTCACCTGGCGAATCCACTAATCCATCCCTTTACTTTTGACCATCCTTCGCCTTAGTAAAGCCTTAGAAAAATCACCCATCCAGAACATTCACCAATACCATTCTCTCTAAACTCTAGATCTAAAATCTGGCTTCACAAAGAATTAATACCAGAGCTCATCCAGACCCAAATCCCCCTATCAAGGGTGAGAATCTTTAGAATACTCTGGCACATTCCGAAACCCACTCATCTATGTACCTGGAAGATCCATCCAGAGCAGATTGTTAGGTCCCATCGCACTATCTGCATTAGATTCTCCTTTTGAATTAGAGTCATCAAAAACTCTTCTCAGAAGTAAATCATATAGTAAGATAAACTTTGACGATCTTAAATCCCTAGACCCACCACAGAGTCCTAGTAGAGAAGCTTCACCTACCACTCCTCTTGACTCCCAGCTTCTCTATCAATTTGGCTCCTATCATCCTAGATCTGCTCAAAACCAGATCACTAGTCCAAGTTCATCCGCCACACCTGGTCAAACCACCACTGTTCCAAACACCTCATCTCAGCCTACTATTCCTCATCTTGTACACCATCCATTAGCTCCAGTCATGGCAGCCTGGTACACACCTTTGGTGTTGCCACCGCCTTTGGCTCCTCTCCCAAACAAGTATCAAGAAAAAATCCCACACTTTACTAGAGAAGACACCACCACACCTCAACAGCATATAAGTAGGATGACTGATGCTTATGAATACCTGGAGGTACAAGACGAGACTGTCAGAATGAGAATATTTGCCCAAAGTCTTGGTGGTGAACCCAAAGCATGGTTCAAAAGCTTGACTCCAAACAGCATCCATGGTATCCCAGAACTACATCAAGTCTTCAGAAATAGGTGGGAAATCCGAAGAAACCCCATTCAAATCCCGTCAGAATATAACAACCTAAAACGAGAAAATGGGGAAAGTGTCCAGGCTTACTGCACTAGGTTCAACAGTGTATATAACTCCCTCCCACCTCACTTCAAACCCCCACTTGGTTTAGCCTTGGCAAAATTCCCCGAGGGTTTTGGTCCAGACATGACATATCATCTGAGAGACAAGGATCCCCCTACCTTAGAGGAAATGCAAAAAATAGCCATAAAAGCAGATGCCAACTTAGCAGAAAAAAGGGCCAGGACTAGATCAGAAAGAAAGGTCACATACAAAGATGAGGTCTCCACTTCATCACCTTCCCTAGATCCCAGAATAGATGACTTAGTCAAATCCATGGCCAAAATGTGGGAAAAGATCAATGAAAAGGCGCCTATTAGGGACAACCAGCCAAACCCTCCAAACAGAAACCGAAACCAAAACTTTAGGAGGGAGCAGCCCCAAAACAGACCTAGGGAAAATGACCAACAGATTAGGCCACCTTTCAATGAAAACTATGTGGAAGAGGATGATAGGGATACAGAACCCATCGATGAACATCATTTAAACCTCATAGGATCTGATAATGAGAGTGAGGTGTACCTCACAGAAGAAGAACAAGCATTCTTTTCTCCTAATCAAGATGAGACCAACTATGAAGATCTCGACGACCCTGCCATAGATTTTCAGAATGCCATTATAGAAGCTCATAGGCAATATGACCTTAGAAGCAAAAGAAACCAAGATAATGCCAAGAAAGGTAACTCAGATACTGCCAAAGTCCCTAATACCATCCTCAAGAAAGCAGTAGGCAGTGACAAAATCAAGGTTGAGAAGACTGACCAAAACCAAGCCAAAGTTACCCAAACTAGTCCTCTCTCAAATACTCCTGGTACTTCTACAAAGGTCACCGAAACAACTATGGAAAACAAAATCCCTAAACAAGGTCAACAAACTCAGAATATAGACAAGGTCGTGGCTGAAAAAGCTGAAACAAACATATCTAAACTTCAGTTGCCTTTTAGCTTTGAAGGAGAAATCGCCAAGATCAAGATCACCATGCCTCTTACTAAACTCATTGCCCAAAACTCTTATAAATCCCAAGTACTAAAAGTCTTAAATCTAGGGAATGATGTAAACACTGTTAATCTCACTGATGACACTCCTGAAGTCTTGTTTGGTCCAAAGGTAGAGGGAAAATTCCAAGAGGGAGCTACTCTTCCATTTTACATTAGCCTAAACATCCATGACCAAATCCTCCACAATGCCATGCTAGACTCCGGCGCCTCGTATAATCTTATGCCGAAGGTGGTAATGGAAATATTAGGCTTAGAAATCACAAGACCATACAAGGACTTATATTCATTTGATTCAAGTAGAGTCCAATGCCTGGGTTTGATCAAAGACCTTTGTTTTAGTCTGGCCCAAATACCTGCCAAACATCTAATCATGGATATAGTAGTGGCAGACATTCCTCCCAAGTACAGGATGCTTCTATCCAGATCTTGGGGAGCCAAACTCCAAGGGAATATCCAACTGGACATGTCATATGCCACCATTCCTGTGTTTGGTTAGACCAGAATACTCTACCGCGAATCGCACATGAAATATATGATGAGCAGTCAAGATAGGCCAGACAACATTCCAATGTGTTCCTTGCATTCCGACCTGAACTCTTTCATTATGCATATTGATGAAAACATGGAGGAAGAGTCAGAAGAAACTGATGTAGACTTAGATCCACCACATCAGCTGTCCCTGGTGCCTTATGATGAACTAGACACTCAAAACTACCATGATCATGAACAGCTGTCTCTTGAGGAAAGTAATTTTTCCTTTTCTGAAGAAGGA
This sequence comes from Pinus albicaulis, assembly GCA_034641835.2. Taxonomy (NCBI): domain Eukaryota; kingdom Viridiplantae; phylum Streptophyta; class Pinopsida; order Pinales; family Pinaceae; genus Pinus; species Pinus albicaulis. Next base: position 1,153,790,148 of record CM076582.1, on the reverse strand, counting down.
TTAGGGCAAGAAGCGCAAACCCTTATGTACTATCAAGCAAATTGCTCTAGCTTCAGTCAAACACCAGCAAAAACTTGTGGAAATTTCTTCCGGGTAAAAGCTCTAGAAGACCTACACATCATAAACCTGTTTGAAACCCGGGAGCAAGGGAGTTTAATGTTTCTACCATATCTCAACGATTTACCATCATGCGATCCTCCTACTGCAAATAAAGCTTTAATTATAGCCTCAGAAGCTCAAAATCTAGAGAAAATACAAGATAAACTTCTTATAAGTAAGAATGATAGTTGCAATCCCAGCATACCTGAACTACTGAAGTTGGCTCATATTCTGTCTTTTCATGAAGAACTCAGAAATGCTAAAATCAGAAATCTCGTGCAGAATACTAATTTCTACAGAAAAAATAAGGGAAAACACTGTGTCACTACCTTTTCCTCAAAGAACAACTTTAACAAAAGTAAACACAACAATCTGAAACAAACTGAAATAATCAGGGATAAAACTGGTGGCCATAGAATCTGCTTTGATTTTAGAAATAATACTGCATATCCCTATAACAGAAAATATGTTTTTTCTACCCAAGACCATGATTTACCAAATAAAAGTGCTTTTAATCATGTATTTTCGCAAGATGATGTTTCAGGTCATGATCATAAGATTCCCTTGCAAAGTAGACAGCTTAAAGATTTTTTTAAGTTTGCAGGAGGTAGATCAGATTTCAAGTTCAAGATTGCAAAACCACCTAATATCAGAAATCTGTTCATGAAGGCCATGTTCCCAATTTTAAATTTCTGCATTTTTGCATACCTTGATGATGTCACTATCTATTTTAAGAATGACCAAGAATACATGCATTACTTGAGGAAAGCATACAGTAAGGAAAGGAGTGGAAATCAGATATTCAGAGAGGTGCAAAGGGAAGATACCGGGTTGTTCAGAGATTCTTGCATGAATCCCTATGTCATGTTAGAGAGAGAGAATTTCCCAAATTTTTCTTTTCAGGAGTTAAGTGGGCCAAGGGTGAGAGGAGATCCTTACGAGGATAAGATGCTTAAATTCCGTCATTTTCAAGATTTTTGAGTTTGAAACACTTTCAGTCATTGTACATACCATTGTTTGAAATATTGAAAAGATAGAAAAGTCAAAAACAGTAAAAGATAGGAAAGTCAAAAACAGTAAAAAACAGAAAAGAGGGCAAGTGAAGATAGAACAAAGGCCCCATGTTCCAAAAAACAGTCTTTCAGAAAGCGAGCAAGTCTAAATGCCGCTACTAGTGATTCAATGTCTTGTTCAGCTATCTAGCCTAATCATAGCTGAGCATGTTTAAATTTATTTGCTGATAAGTTAGTGAGTGCAAAGATAGTCAACATTGTGTAAGATTGACTTATCACAGAGCTTAGATTAGGGAGAGATTCTGGTTCCACATGCTTAAAACAGAACCAAAGAGAGAAGTGAGGGATGAAAAACACATTGTACATCTTAGCCCCGCTTGTCTAGTTTCCTTTTCTTGCAAAATAACATTTGTGTGCAGCTTGTCTTTTATGCCGCAAATTCATGACAAATCAGACTGCCTAATCCTGATTTGATCATTTTTGAATTTCATGTTGTAGATTAGAGAATGAAATCCTGTCAAACTGCTTAATCTTGACAGTTTATCTAGCATAGGTAGAGTAATGAAGGAGTTCATCAGCTTAATCTGAACTCCCGGCAGATATAAGAGTAGAAATAGATAGGTTCATTTTGCAAAAAGAAAATATACATTGTCAAAAGGCTGCTAGTCCAAATGCGCCAAAGAGAAGAAAAAATGTTAGGAAAGATAGTGGGGTAGGTAGAAGTATCATTGATGTTAACCATGCTGTCACTTTTCAGAAATAACATCAAAAGAAGGGTAAATTTTGCGCCAATGGATAAGGCACTGGTCTTCATAAGCCAAAGATTTTAATTCTGGACACCTCCTGACGAGGAGCTGCCCTCCCCAAATGGAGCCACTGTTAGCCATCAGTATTTTTTACATGTTAGTGATGACTATATCTATAGCTGAGTTTTCTAGAAGCTGATTTCCTTATGTCAATTTGTCATCTAGAAAACCCTCCTAAACACTTTTTTTCGCCTTTCTACTTTTCAGTCCACCCATGTCGAAATCAAAACCTCATTACCACTATCCTATCTAGCTTCAGCCCTACTGATCTGCCCATCAACTTTAAAAGGCAAATCCAAATCTGTTTCAAAAGTCTCCCCTATGTTAGGAAGTGGCACTTTAAGGCATTTTACCCTTGGCAATCATCAAAAAGCCAAAAAAGCCTCCATCTGCTACAAACCAATCATGACTGACCTCCCACTCTGCAAATGAAATTAACAAACAGCTCTAAGTCGCGCCACTTATACCCCTAGGTCTCAGCACTACACAAACCACAGTCTTAAGCTGACCATTAGGTGTTTCACAGTGTTTTATGGATTCTACAAAGGCAGGAAATATAAATTCATCTCAGGAGGAAATGCTTGAATTTACAGTTAGAAGAACAACTTCTTCTAAATGTAACATGAGCCTGAGATATATCTGCAAAACAGAGAGCCATTCATCAAGACCTTGCAGCTCTTTCCAGCATGAAAATCACAGTAAGAAAAAGGACACCACTGTCACAGCAAACTGGTAAATTGTTAAGGCCCAGAACCTCCTTCATTTACAAGCAGAGGGTTAGGGCGCCTCCTTCATCTACAAGCAGAGGGCGCTGGCCAGTATTGACTTAAAGGAATGCAGAAACCCAGGTTTGCCTTTTACTGAACAGTGAAACAATAACTCCAGGTTTTCTGAATGTGAGTGATAATCATGACAGGGATAGAGTCTGAAGTATGCAAGTTCAAAGGAAAAAAGAATTTGGTCTTGTAAAGAAAGTCATGAGAAGTTTTCAAATCATGTGAAATGTTGAAACTTTAGAGATGCATATCATTGGTAAAAAACCATTCTGATCATAAGGGACCTACTTTTCCACAAGACTAAATTGAAGAGATGCTGACAAATCATGTCATCACACAGGCAGAGGAAAAGTTGTTTGTTTTTAAAGAGTGCTGACCTCCACATAGGTCACAGAGACCATCTTTCAAATAGTTTGTTATAAGATGACCAAAGCAAATAATGACATCTCAGTTACCCTCAAAGCACTACAGTGAGACAGCTACACTTTGGCTAGGGTTTTTCTGAAGCACAGTGGTGATTGCCAGCAGAGGTGCCAGTATTGATGTTTTTCAAGTTGGTTGCTTAACATCATAATCCAAGCAAACCCTTGTCATGCAGCCTTATCAAATAATCTTCAGATATTTGCTCAGTGAAGGGCCTCCTCCATTTATGAGCAGATGGCCAAAGCATTGTATGTTGTTAAAGACTGATTGGTCAAAAGGTGCAGTGGAAGGATACAAAGAAGGAATAGAAGTCATTGCATGAGTAAAAGATGGTTTTTATGTTCAAAATATATTGTCATTCCTATCCATAGGAAAATGTCTGTCAACTATACCTATAGTGGACAGGAGACAATATTGACTATGCAGGCCAGTGATACAAAAAGGGCAGTTTCCTTAGGGGAAGAGGCCACACAGTCACCTCACTGTCACATGCCAAGAAGTTTAAAGGGAACTCCTCTTAAGTAAACAGAGAAATATAGTATGAAAGCATGCAACCAAAAATGGCACTTACAATCCAAAGAGAAGCCTATAAATCACCAAGAAGGTAAAACAGTGAAAAGAGTCGAGCTATGGAATGGTTCTATTACAAAAAGGTCAATACACTGGTCAAAGCAAAATGATAGCTGTGTATCAAAGAACCCTGTTTTTCCTGCTTCACAAGCTTATCCTTTCAGATATACACCCAGGATGGACATGCTGAATAGGTATACAATTTTTATGAATAAACAAAAGGAGTTTGTTTGATATTTATCCTTTGTTTAAATGATTTAAAACAAACACGAGTTTTTCATCATTCCAAAGGGACGGATATAAGCGCGGATGATACTGTAGTTTTACATCATGAATATTACCGGCATCTTTAAAAACATTGGAAAAGATGATGTGGAGGTTATGGAATTATTTTTCAAAGTGAAAGTTCGGTGTTGAATGTCACCCAAGAACAAAAGCGGAAGTCACTTTTCTATCACACAATGCATAAAACGAGTTAAAGTTTTAAGCTATATTTGTTTTCATAAAGGGGTTGGTCCATGACTAAACGGTCTAAAAAGCATAAGAAAATATTCAAGCACGTGCACATATTATGAATCCGAGTTTTTGCAAATGCACCAAGTTGGATAAAGGATCAAAAAGGGCTTTAAACACCTTACAAAAGCCAACCAAACAAATTTCATTTTGCATTTAAAAAGCAGTGACGTTGCGGATTTGAAGCGACATAAGAGCAAAGTCGAGGGGGAATTTGCACTTTCAAAATCACAAGTAAGTTTCCTCCAATGTTCTCATACACCACAACCAAGAAGGCCGGAACAAGCTTTGGCATTACGCACGAGTTTCGGGGTTGAGTGATCGCGCGGCAGTGCGGAAAACCGCGCGACGCGCCCAGGGCGATTTTACACACAGGCAACCGGGTGTACGCGCGACGCGCTGGCCACAAACGCGCGACGCGCTGTACACGGCACCGAAATGCGGGCAGACAACTTTTTGGCGCGACACTTACGAGGGATCGGCACGTCGCTCACCTTCTTTGACCTTCTTAAGCCATTCAATGCCTCCAGTGGACTAAACTCGTCGGTGAGCCCCTCCATTATATTCTCAAGGTATTCCCATATGCATTCTCACTTCTTGAAACCAATTGCTAAGTGACATAAAGTTTTAAAAAACCTATTTTTAGCTATGGTGTGAGACAAATTGTCGAGATCGACCTGGTTTATATATCAACATATATGTTAAGAAGATGCTGACAAGGTGAGGTCAAAATCAGAAGAATAGCTTGACCTCGTTTCTTCTACTATATCACCATATACGTCATTAGGCTATGTGATATTTCGAAGTATAAAGCATGTGATAAGATGTTAGTTATGGTATTTGGGGCACCTACGGGGAAAAAGTTGGTATTGAAAGCTAAGAAGCATTTGTTTCACCTCCATTAGTCAAGGGACCAAGGGTCCTACACCTTCAAAGAAATCAAGGAAGCGAGAGGAGTTAAAACTATAAATTACGAAAGGGCCATTAAATAGGAATTTGGATTGTGGGGAAGAAATGAAATTTTGCTACAGCCCATTAGTAAAACCATGGAGCTTGTTTCAAATCTGTCACCATTGTTCCATAAACGAGTGAATTCAATACATGCTCACACCGAGGTTAAATTTACGAGCACATTTTTGTTTACTAGAGTGACATACATATAAGAGAAGAGTGAAGCTTAGTAAGAAAAAAAGGATTCTTGGTCAAGCGAAGAAAATTATAGGTTGAAGCTCTAGAGGAAGGTTGCTCACTACTCATAAAGGCCAGTATTCACTATATTTGCCACTTGTTTACTTTTGATTTCCGGCTCGTATTGATGAAAGAATGTGCTTATAGAGTAGGAGTCTTTTTACGCAAAACTAGGGTTACATTCATAAGGAACCCTTGGCTTGTTTTGAAGAATCTCACGTAACTTCTGCCTAAAAACTTTGTAGTCTTTTAAAGATCTGTCATCTTGGCTCGGGATTATGCCGGTATTTGTTTAATTGCATTAAGGGATGTCTTCACATATGCAAGTTGGTTGACTGTTGGCGCACTTAGACAAGGCGGAGTTTGGGATAATTGGAAAATACAATATTGATCCAAGATACAAAGATGTGTTAATTAACTTTCAAATATCATGACGGGGAAACTTTGACATTTGCTACATCTGCCTAATACGGTACGCCCTTCTTTTTCACTATATTATTTCCCTCTTTTGAGAAGTTGTTGACCGAGTTATTTTCAAGGTGGAAGGCCACTTTTACGAGAAGGGCGGGTTTAAATAGTGGATTTTTACCTTGGAGACATAGATACGGAGTTTGTTGATTGGCCTCTAACAAATTCACGAGGAAAAGTGATTTCTCAATACGCATTGCACGGGAAAATTTTTCAATGATCTGTCTCCTCTTTACTATATGGTATCCTATTGAGAAATTTTCTGTTTGAGGTACATTCAAGGTAGAAGAAATTTGGTTTTAAGGAAAGGCTGAAGTTGTGTATTACAAAAAACTTGTTGCAAGACATCCAAACCTCGTTGTCTGTCTGTCAAAGCATTAAAGTGACACGAGTTTGATTCCGGCGGGGGCATTTTACACACGGTGAGCGGTTGTCTTTTCCAAAGCATATTCGGAGTTAAAATGCCTCCAAGGCAAGACGATAGGAGCGGCCCGCACAAAAGATATCAGCCTATCTCTACGAGAAGAGGTTAATGCTCATCCATGCGTACTTTTCAACTTCCAGCAAGTGGTACCTTGATTTGCGAAGATAGAAGAAGTCAAGAGTTTTACTTCGATAACACACTTGTCTTTGAGATTCAAAGAAAAACACTTCCAAGTGGCAAGTCTTGATTTCAAAATTTCTCAAGGTATGTGTCCAAGGCCACCAAGATCCTTATCATGGCGAAAAATGGTTTAAACAAGCTCATCTTGACTTGAGGATTACAAACCTTTCATCAAGCACGAACATAGGGAGAGGCTACATCAACTGCTATTTTCCTTTTCACTTATCTCCTTGACGGCTATGCTCCGCTTATGAAAGTCATAATGAAATATTTCACTTGTGAAGGGGGGTTTTTTAATCGAATTTATGCCTACCATGTCCGCTTATTGATGCATTTTACACCGAGAAGCGAGGCAACTAAACCTCCCTTATTTTTTGTTCAAAAGCATAGAGAAAATGGCATCTCTTTTGTCCAAAGAAGGCCCCACACAAACCAAATCCCTTCTCTTTTTCATCATTCTTTGATCAAGATTATCTTCTTATACCGGCTAGAGAAGAAAGAGGTTCCATGGGATTTATTCATCGGCCATCTAGACTTCTCTGTTCCTCCTTGTTCATGTATCTCCCACTCGGCCTATCCATCGCCGTACCTTTATCTAGTAGGCCTACTCCTAGGAGGCTCGGAATGACTGCGGGCCGGCCAAGTCAACGGGGAGGAAGGAGAGGGTAGTAGACAGCGACGAGATTAGAGATGAGGGACGGCGACGGATGGAATGTGAAGGACGACCAAGTCCATGATGAGGGACAGCAACGAGGTACAAACTTATGAGCGAGCGGTAGTTAGATGATGAAGAGGGACGGCGGCAAATAGAAAGTGAAGGACAACGGGTCCAAGATGAACAGCCGGCGAGGTACACATTGATGAACATCGGTTAGATGATGAGGAACAGCAACAAGTGCAAGATGAAGAACGGCAAGTTGGGCGGGGAGTTGAGACACCTCTTGAGCCACAAATTGGACAAGACATTGATAAAGAACGAGAGAAAGCTAATGTTGGCGAACGGGGCAGCCAAGTGAACGACAAGAGGAAAACATCCGGCGGCCTCAAGAAGAGCGGCCAATTCGAGATGTCAAAGGTAAATCGGTTGTTTCTCCTCCTCCCAAGATAACCAAAACTCGGCACCGCAAGAAAAGAGGGGCTAAAGCTACCACTCTACTTGTTGACAAAGATTGTTCCTAGCAGAGGAAATCGCCCAAATGGACATCTTCTAGCATGCCAAGGAGGAAAAGCGCAAGATTGGCTTTCAAAGGTAAAAGCAAAGTTGGAAAAGGTACAAAGCATGGAGGTGCATTGGATGTCATCCCTATCCACCGAGGCGAATGGCAGGTGATAATGAGGCCCGCCTTCTCGAAAACCTCCTCATTCACAGAGAAAATTGAGGCATTAGAGGAAGATCTTCAAAGGGCAAGGAATTTCATCCACTTCTTGGAGATTGAAAACAAACGGATGAATGGTCACACGGTGTCCATGAAGCACGGGCGATCAAATATAAGAAGAGTGACTAAAGGCGCAAGCAGCGATGAAAGAACTCATTGGTGAGTTTGATGAGGAGGAGGAGGAAGACCAACCTAGGCGGAAGAGGCCTAGGACCATCGAGCTTAAAGAGCCTTGGAAAAGCGAGAGACGAAGAAACAAGCCCGGCTCCAAGCCTTTCCTCTCAACGCACTCCTTGAAGCGGGAAATTGAAGAAAACAAGAGGCTTGGCTTGAAAGAGCTAACCAGCATTTGGAAATGAAGCTTGAGAGGGAGAATGAGGATTTAGAGCTGGGAAGAGGACACATCACTTCCAAGGAGGAAGGAGGGCTAAATCGGTTGCCGGCGAAAATTAAAGGCGACCCAAGAGAAATTGAAGAAGGCAAAGGGGAAGCGCCCGGCACGAAAAGAGGGGAAAAGCATATCAGCCCTTGATATTTTGGCATCAGCTTCGGAGCATGCTACTTGGACACGAGGTCATATATGCAGGTGAGCCCTTTTCGACAACTTTGTTTTTTGGCATTTTTGGGTTTTGGTCAAAAACTCATAATTGCGCCATTTCAGTTTGAGGATTTGTCAAGGGAGAAGGATGATGCCAATGGATGCCATAATTCTATGAGCGGGTCCCCGGCCAGATTTCAGGGCATTCGGAGATCATTACCGCCCCCTCCAAATTGGCGAAAAATGCCCTCTTTTTGCACATTATACGCCATATCGACGATCTGCTATTTTTTGGTTTTTGCACACGGTACAGTTTTTGGGAAACTTTCGAGGCATCAGATTGAGATGATTTCCAGTTGCGCCGAAAAGTAGACACGAGAGATCTTTCCAACGGGCCATCATGAGCCTCATTTTGACACCCGGGAAAGGCTGCCATTTTCCTTGACAGAGTCGGGGGACCATTTTTAGACATAAATATGATGTATTTTTGTAATTTTTGAACCTCAAAAATCTGCTTTTCCCAAATGTGCGTTTAGCTATTTTTACACTTGGGAAATGATGTAAAGTCAATATAATTTCCATTTTATCGGTTGTTTTAGATATTTTATGGGATATTTTGTGCTTTGGGCTTTGCAAAACCTCAAGGACAAATTTAGATATTTTGACTTGGCCAATGGGATAGCTAGTTGCTCCATGAGGTTTTCCTTCCTCAAGCCTATTTATTCCATGGGTTTCATTGTAAAACGGAGAGGCTAAACTTGAGAGAAGAATCAATATATTGGTCATATGAGCTTGAAGAACATACTTGTGTTATGATTTTGAGTTTGCCTCTTGGATGCTTTTGATGAATGATGAAGGATTGGTGATGGATTCCATGACATGGTAGAATGGTATGGTGTTTCTTGCTTAGTTTTTGTCTTCTAGTTTTCATTCATGATACATGCTTCTTGCTGCTATAGATCAGTGAAGATTGATTTTGAGATATGCCCATGGAGACACCTCAAAATTTCTGAATCTTCATAGCTATATGTTTTCTTCTTCCTTAGTTATACTAAAGAATTCTTAGTACTCTTTAGTAACCAGGTATTGTTGCTAGTTTTATTCATAGGTTCTATGTATGTTAAGTAGGATGTATGGTGTGTGCCATGCCTACCTATTAGCTGCCCATAGTTACGTCCATGAAACTATCTCTTGAGGCGATTAGTATATCATCTTGTTGAACCAAGGAGGCCTAGTCCCGATCTAGCCCTTTACCTAAAATAGCAGCTTGTTTTTGTCCAAGTGCCCAATAACTTAAAGACTGTGTTTAGGCGTTCCGACATAGTTTTATGAGTTGTTAGTCCTTCTTATGTGTTTTCTCCAAAGTCTGATAGCCATTTCCCAAAGTTAGAGGGTCTTATACTTCTATGTATGGCTGGAATGTTTGATTTCTATGTATTAATTAGCTCATAGTTACATTTAGCATGATTAATGGCTTGCTATAACATGTTTATGTCTGCTATCAACTAGTTACACTTGAAATCCCTTGTCTTTCACAAACTTGATGTTCATTTACTCCATTTTGCCCAAAGATCCCTTCTACCGTGAATCAAATCGGCCCTACAACAGCCTTGCATCATCATCTCATAGCTTCCTTGACTTGTTTGACCCCATAGCCCAATTTATCTACATCTTGCTATCCATTTTATATCTTTGATCAGTTTTATCCCTCACAAACAAAAAAACCAAAAATCAAAAACTCAATTCATAACTAGCCTAATATCAGAACACCATAAGCAAACACACCGACATCTACATTTATAGAGAGAGCCCTCTCTGAGTCCAGGAAGGCTAGGTCCTTGGGCTCCAAAGCTTGGTTTGATGTTACATCGTCATTTGGCTCGCCAATCGGCCAAATCACGGGACACTAACAATAATAATATATCAGCTTGGTTAAATTATTAATTGATTAAATTTTGGATCTTTCTTGGTTCTAAATCTATGTGATTCATATAAGGATCTCATCGTAAAAAAATTATTTTTACAAAGGCTTGATCAAGCTTAATAGCTTGATTAAGCCCTTTTGTAACCATGTAAATGGCTCAATAGAGGATTTCTTAAACCCTCAATAGATCTATTTGAATTTATATTTTAAGCGCTTGATCGAGTTTTTTAAGCATTCAGAGGTAGTAAAAACCACAAATTTTGCTCCCCTTCTGTAGATTTATCTACAACACCATTTTGTACCCTAGCAGTCTTAGGGAAAAATTTGTCCTTAAGTGGCAGAGGATATCATGTTGGATTCACAAAGGAATCCTCTATCCAATTATGATTTTGACATTTTCAAATTCATATGATATTTTTCATCTAATTTCTTTTAAACATAATTCTTGAATTTTTTTTGGACAATTTCAAAGAGGCTGAATACAAGATCAATAACACAAAATATGTTGGGTATGTGTAATATTCTTTCCACAACTAGCTACAAAAGTTATACATTGTGCTGGGTGCAGTGGGGGGTCATAGGGGGGCAGTAGCCCCCCTGCTCAAGGTTTGGGGCATTGCCCCAGGAATTTTTTTTATGCAAACCCAATGATGGGGGGCAGAATGAAAGATGGTGGGAAAACCTACCCAAGGTTTTGTGCATGGTTTTCACACTCGGATTTTTTGGGGAACAATGGCTTTTTCCCATGGTATTTTGTAGATCTGGTCTAGGGAACTACAGTTATGTTTTAATATAGGTTAATGGATTGGGGTTTATGAATGCTTCGACAGGTATATATATGTATTATAATATTTAAAGGAAAATACTGAAAAATCAATTTGGTTTTCCCAATTTGGGTTCCATGAGAAAATATTTGTGTATATTTTATGTTCTCTCCATTATTTATTTTTATTTTTTAAGAATTCGTTTGGAAGTAATTCTTTTATAGAGTTAAAACCTACATCTAGTATCAAATCATTTTCTACATTAAGGGGACACCTTTGCTACTGAGGGGTTTTTATCCAACCTATTGTAGACCCTGTTACAGTGGGATATCTGCAGGATCTATTCTCGTGGTGAAAGAAGATGGCGAACAATGGAAAGACAGAGATCAAGAAATTCAATGGAAAAAATTTTGAGTGGTGGAAGCTCAAGATGGAGGATTTGTCGGTGCATAGAGATTAGTGGATCATTTTATATCCAAGTACGACACCAATAGGAATGTTTGCATAATATTTGGCGAAGTAAGATGAGAAGGTGAAGAGCACAATATAATTTTGTTTCCCAGATTCAGTATTATTGAACATATTAGGGGAAGCTATGACGAAGGCTTTGTGGGAGAGGTTAGGGAATTTTTATCAATCTAAGTCTCTAGTGAACAAATTGTTCATGCGAAAAAAGTTGTATAACCTGAGGATTAAGGATGGGGACTCAGTGACAGAGCATGCTTATTCATTATGGATATTTTCATCCCCTCCCTCAAGAGAAGGGCATCCACGTCCTTAAGTACAAGAGAGATATTGCAGCAATCATGAATGCATACGAGGAAAAGGTCAGAAATCAATAATCACAATTGTACGAGAGAAGGGAGTCCATGCCTTGGAGTTCTAGAAAAGAGAAAAGATTGAAACAATCATGAATGAATGTGAGGCAAAGGTCAGAAAGTAGTAATCATCGAAACTATACATCAGGTGGAAATGACCGAAGAAGGGGAGAAAAGTAGGATAACAATTATTATGATAGGATGTCCTATTTTGACGGTGCAACATGACGGAAGCTTGACAATGACTGATTATGATTGGTGTTTCCATCCTTTAATTCAAACATGAAAAAATAATTCATTCATTCATAGATAATTATGCGGGTAAATAGTGATAACACTTATTCAAGTAGTGCATTATTTTAGGAATGGATTGATAGGAAATAAGACATATATAAAATTAATTGGCTATTTTTAGAAAAATACTTCCATACCACAAGCAGAGCCACTGCTGCTAGTAGGCATTCATAGCCTCGATAGGGTTGCTATTTTAACCCGAAAATGAGCCAAAATCCTCTATGTAAAAGTACACATTTTTCTTATTTTATGGAGATATCACTGTGCTGGTGTTGTGGCCAGATAGTCAAAGTGCCACTCACTAGGGTTGTAACAGAGAGATCAGGTCGGTTCATGATGATACCTCCAGTCCTTCAAGCAGTTTGAGCTGTCGAGAAGGTCACTATCCTGAAGTGTTGGCCATTTTGGGTGTGTCACCTATTAAACCCTTATTATCATGGTAGGCTGGCTCATGATGAGACCCCCTATAATGTTCCAAATTTTGAAATAAAGTATTTGGAACATTAATCTTGCTTTTATTTTAATAAAAGGAATAAAATGGGTGAGGGAACCCATGTAGAAACTTAATAAACACTCCTATGGTGCAAAAAGTCACTTAAGTGGCTTAAGATAGCAGCCCCAAGTGTGAAAATGGCCAAAGGCAAGTGAGCTAGACCATGGTTGACCAAAGTCAACAATGTACCCTAAGAGGGGAAGCTTGCACAAGAAGATTGCGTAGTTGGAGTGGAGGGAAAATTTAAAATGAGAGAAACCCTAATGTGAGTGGGGTCCATGCATACTTTGCATAAAAGATGAAGGAGAGCCATTGTGGAGATCATTCTTTGGAGATAGAATTCGAAGTGAAGCTCTCTTCAACTTGTTGTTGTTTAGCACAAGATGGATTCCTATTTAGGAATGCCCTTCTCTTCCATGGGAGGCCATGGAGAGATTTTTATTCATCTTCCTCACACCATGGCTTAAGGCCAAAGTAGCCATCTACAACTACCGTGTTATTCTTGCAGCAAGAGAACGCTGGAGTTGTTGGTGTTGTAGTGAGGGACCTTCATCATATCACTTCCGGAGTTGGTTTGTAGAGGGGAAGCTCATTCCTTTTCTAGGAAATCAACAAAGGAGATTTCTGGAGCTCATATTATAGATTTGGCATCAGGCCATATGTTTTCTCTCATGCCCAGCGCAATCCCTTCTTCTTACAACGTTATTCTTAGAGGTGGCTTACACAAGGGTTTCATTTTGTGCACTAGTGAGTGCGGATTTCAGTAAGGGGATCAGCCCCTTCCTTTTGGAGATCATTGCAGGAGTTTTGCACATCTATTGCAGCATTTCCCATCCTCTTCCATGTTGTATTATATTTGAGTTGTAGCAGCTACACTGCAACTCCGGAATTTTACTATTTTATGTATTTTAACCAATCCCTTAGAGGATTGATGCAATAATGTTTTCTGGGGTTGAGATCTCGCTCCCCCTTATTTATTTGAGCATGTATTGTTATATCATCTTATATATATCAGTTTTCAGTCATTTTCCCTCATAGACTGCGCAGTTAGAGAGTAGCTGGATTTATGTAGCAGTGTGTTTCTTCATTGCATGAACATTTCCCTTTGAGGCTGATCTGAGCTCACCTTGAGAGGCATTTTCCTCAAAGAATTTGTATTACATTTGCTGCTGCATATTATATATCAGATTTGTACTCTTCTGGAATTATAAGTTGGATTCTTTCACTGCTATTCATATTGGAGTTTTCATACTGCTGAAGATTCTCTCATTGAGCATTATTTCAGTATACTTGTTGGTGGGAGATCTGAATAACCTGCTAAGGGTTATTTCTTTGAGCTTATATTCTGCAGGGAGTTTGTATCAAATGTATTCCAAGGCATCCTAGCATTGGATTGCCTTATTTTCACATGGGATTCCTTATACAACGTCCTCATGGATAGATGGTGCAGAAATTCCTTGAAGGGAATTATTAGCCTTCGACAAGTTCTATTGGCAGAGCTGGATAGTGGGCCAAGTAGCCTCTGGATCTCATTCTTCCTTGTGAATATGACATATCCAGTAAATTCCCCTATTGTAAATCTCTAAAATAGTTCAGTGTTGATTTTTAATACTCCTGGAGGTAGAAAAATAGGAATATCCCAAGATATTCCAGGCATAGCAGAAATTTCCCCATTTGGGACATTACAGTGGTATCAGAGCTTTGAACTTGGCTCAGCCTATGAAGTTCGAATTTTAGAGAAGAAGAGGCTAGAATGATGTAGAGGATGAGATTGATCTCGTCAATTTTCAGATCCAGCAGTAACCTCTCCAAGGAGGTTGAGGAGATAGAAGAAGGAGAAGGGGAAGGACCATGCACTTCCTATTCTCACAGAGGAGTAGAGCAGAAGCATGGAGAACACTTGGAATTCAAAATTGTAAGCAAGTATCTTGCTGAATATGGAGCAAACCCTAGATTCTTCCAAGAGAATCTATCTTTTTCACACTTGTTCAGTAGGAAGAAGAAAGAACTTGGTGGTTCAGCCATGAGAGGCATGCAAGGGTTTCTACTCTTGCTGATTATTCTCAAATATTGATTAGAAGATTTGGCCATAGGAGGGAGGAGCCCTCACACCAGAGGCACATGCCAAGCACTGTTACATTCATGGAGGAGTAGCCTCCACCTTCAGTTATTGAGGCAGCCAACGCACTTGAGGAAGAGACTCTTGCAACAAGATTCTTCTAGATCTCTCCAAGATATGCATGAGTTTGCATCTATCATGGAGGATTATAAATTACTGCATGTTGGTTGTCTTGAGGAGGGAAATTTTACTGTACTGTGCCATTTTGGAAAAAAGAAACCCTCATCATCCTCATGCACTATTGATGAGCCATGCATCACATGTGAGTGTGGGGTTTTGAAATTTTGTTATGGAGGAGATTGCATTTTAATGTCCCATGAAATGCAAAAGGAGAAATTTGTTTTAGGATAGTGGTAGCTCTTATGAAAGAGGTAACAAGTGGCAGGATACTTACACCAAAGACCAAAGCTTTGTGGATTACATGTGCCCAGCGAAAATGCGGAGGATCCATAACCCATAGGTCCTAGGATCTTTTCACACTCATTGTATTTGATGGACAAAGGGGGGAGTATGGGTGCATCATGATGGGGTGGCATTTCTCTTACCACTCATTATGTTCCTATTTAAGATTGGGTATGGTGGAAGTATAGGTGAGCAGTAAATATTCTTGTAGCTCAGATTTTGTTTGAATGTTGCAGGAGCAAGAGGAGGCACTAGCATAGTGCAAGAAGATTGCTCTTTGATCTTGGATGCCAAGTAGCAACTTCTTCATGGGAGGGGCTCTACATATGCAGCAACATGATGGAGGATTCTTTGGCAAGATTCATGTCAAAGAAGGGAGCTTTGAGTTGACAGTGGCCCTACTCCAAAGGCCAGTAGCGTTGTCACTTGAGAGCTTGGATTACTTGTTGGAGTGTTTTAAAATCCACTTCACAAGTGATATATTTTGGAGGCATGTAGATGGTGAACATGAAGGAGTAATGGGGGGAGCACTCCTCACTACATTTTGATTTTCTTGGCTTGGTTGCACAAGCACAAGAAGAAAGGTCTACATGCAAAAATTTTGGGTTCTCTTTTCATGCATGTTACTGCATATTATTCAGTGATGGAGGAATCCACTTGGGAGGGCATCCTAATGAAGGTATATCAGCCTATGAGCAGATGCATAACCCAAGAGATGAAGAGAGTATTGGCACAACCACTTCCCTACTATGTTATAGTAAGGGAGAACTTTCACTTGAGCCATTTTCAGCTCAAAGACCAAAGTGCATGATAAGGGAGGTAATCATTTGCTTTATGTTTGGCACTCTCTTGTTTTTATGATCAGCATGTTATATCAAGGAGGCCCCTTCCTTCTTTCACATTATGTCTGGATATACTTATGGTCTATTGCAGAAAGAATGATGTCCATATTATGGGTGGTTTGTGGGGGTAGCCACATAGTTTTGGTGTGCACCTTTGGCACCAAATTTTGTTTTCATGATCACATCTTGCAGGATGAATGTGGCAACAAAAAAGTGGCTGAAAAGACACTTGTTACTTTCTATTTTGAGGCAGGCCAATGATGCCTTGTGCTAGTTCCATGCATGAAACTATATTTCACCTTCTTGCTCTCATAATTTTATGCTTCCATATGTTGCTGGTGGAAGGTTGTTCAGAGGAAGCACTGTTTTGTAGGAGAGAAATAAATTGAAGATTCCCATTGGGAGTATGATTCTCCCCACTTGCATGTTGTATGTTTTAAGAGAAGCAATGGGCAGCCCATGATTGCCAAACTTCATCTCTTTCCTTCATGTGGGAGGAGCTATTTGGAGAGTGTGAATTTTTGGAGGAGGCACTTCATGGTTTTATGTTTGATGGGGTGCCTTGGGTCTCTTTTGAAGACCATTTCATTTCAGCCATATATCAGCAGTAGCCCCATATGTATCATGTGGAAGGAAAGACTCATTGGGTGGATGTGCCCTTTGGGAGAGAAGACTTCCACTCTTTTTGCAGCACATGCTACAAGGAGGAGTATGGAAGAAGATATGGTCACCATGTTCAACCATGTATTTTTCCATGAGGTGAACCGTATGATTGTTTAGATGCCATAATTTGATAGAATCCAACTCATCACATATGAGATGATTTGTGCCAGCTTGTTTTGCAACATTGGAGGAGAGGTCCTTGGGGGATTTAGACTTCATCTTGCCTCTTGAAGGCAACACTATTGCAGCCCAAGTCTAGCTTACACTCCACATTCACCGTGAGTGGAGAAGAGGATAGTGCGGGGTAGGTTATGAAGCTTACCAAGTTCAGAAATTCAGCCCACCTATTTCTCATGAGCGCAAGGTGGAGGAGTACTTTCAGGAGTTGCCTAGTTGGAGGGTGACTCATTTTGCTTGATTGCTTGAGGATGGAGGGTCTACAGGAGGATATTTCAAACTCCATGCCTTGAGTGGAGGACCTTTTTGCAGTTCATCCTTGCTCTTGCTTGAGGACAAGCAAGTTTTGGGAGGGGAGGACTGTAATGTTCCAAATTTTGCAATAAAGTATTTGGAACATTAATCTTGCTTTTATTTTAATAAAAGGAATAAAATGGGTGAGGGAACCCATGTAGCAACTAAAGAGACACTTATATGGTGCAAAAAGTCACTTAAGTGGCTTAAGATAGCAACCCCAAGTGTGAAAAGGGCCAAAGGCAAGTGAGCTAGACCATGGTTGACCAAAGTCAACAATGTACCCTAAGAGGGGAAGCTTGCACAAGAAGATTGTGTAGTTGGAGTGGAGGGAAAATTTGAAATGAGAGAAACCCTAATGTGAGTGGGGTCCATGCATACTTTGCATAAAAGATGAAGGAGAGCCATTGTGGAGATCATTCTTTGGAGATAGAATTCGAAGTTGAAGCTCTCTTCAACTTGTTGTTGTTTAGCATGTTGGTGTTCCCATGTTTTGGCCAGGTTGACAAGACCAAAATATGAGACAACATAGAACCACTTTCAGACCCTAGGATCTAGCCCTCCTAGGTCCAGAGAGGGATCTCTCTATAATTGTCAAAGGTTTTATATCTTTGAAGCTCAAATTTTATGGTTTTAGGCTAGTTATAGGCAGAGGGTTTGTTTGTTTGATTGTTTGTGTTTGGTTGTTGGGAACCAGGAAAGGAAGATCCTATACAAGACAAGGATGAACCATAAAGGGGATTAGGCTGAGACAGGAAACTCAGGGAATATCAAGGCCATTGGGTAATGGAGTCAAGAAAGGATTTATTTGTAATCAATGTGCAAGCTTTTAGTTGGGATAGTCATCTAGAGCAAGCATATATTAGGGATGATATTTGGAATGGAACATTTTAGGACTGAAAATGAAAGAGGGGAACCATCCAATCCTGTCCATAGATCGGGTCAGAGGTCATTTAACTCCAGACCTGCTTGGACAAAATCAGAGGCAAGAACAGGGATCTTAGAGAGGGTTAATTGGAATGGAAAGACCCTAGTGAGGCAGAGGTGGTAGTCTAGACCTCCCAGTGTTCTCAACACATCCAACTAAATCCTAACAAGAACAACTAAACATGGACTTCATTAATTCATACATCAGAGAGTAGGCAATAACATCCACTACACTGGTTAAATCAATTAAAATCGATATTCAGATACACATATAAGAAGAAAAAATAAAAGGCTAGGAGAGTAGCAACATAAGGTACCTATCAAGGGTAAATCTTATGCCAAACTTCTGATGCGAGCTGGTAGAAACATGATGAAATGAAAGCAAGTCAATCACAAACACAGAGAAAGGAAAACATCACCAGCTGCTTAAGATCAGGATCCAAAGAAATATGCTTGCCATATTAAAAACAACACCAATCAGGTACATCATAGCCCATAGCTTGAACATTCAGTCTGAATACATCGAATCTCAGCCTATCTTACAATATTACACAGAGAACTTGTCTCAGGAGGAAAACACTTGCATCTCACTGATATCTCATCAACAACCAACAACCATTACAATGTTTCTTTCCATGCTTTATAGTAGGAGAGACACAGAAGATCGACTGAGGGGGTAGGTGAACACTAAATGAAACATTAAACATAGAAATGAAAGCGGGGCCGAAACCAAGGAGAGTTCTGAATACCAAGGGGCCTCAAGGTTAGTGAGCACATAAAGGATATCAGAATACCAAGGAGAGTTCTGAAACCGCTCCTTGGCAGTTGGATGGGGCAATCCTTCCTGCTCATCTAAGGCATTTATCATGTTGATGTCAAGGGCCTGTAAGTTTGATTCGGCCATTAACCGGGCCAGGCCTTGACCTTTGATCAGCTTAGTGGGTTTTATTTCAAGGTTGTATTCCAAGATTGTAGCAATCCATTTGCCCCTTTTCCCATCAGGGTCCTGGGACAAGATATCTTTAACCACTATATTTGGAACATAGGCTATGGTGTGAGAATGTAGAATGTACACCCTAAAATCTTTTAAGGCCTTCACCAGGGTATAGGCCTGCTTTTCCATAATGTTGTACTTAAAAGGCGCATCCCTTAAGGCTTTGCTGAAAAAGGCAATTGGCTGTTCATTACCTTTTGAATTCCTTTGCAGCAAGACTGCAGCTATTGTGTGTTCAGAGGCAAAGGACAAGATCAGAAAATCTTTTGAGAAGTCTGGGCTAATAAGGACAGGGGCCTGAGTGAGTGCAAGCTTTACCAACTCAAAATATTTCTTGGCTTCAACAGTCCACTTAATCCCTGTATCTTTCTTTAGCATGTTGGTCATTTTCCTAAGGTGCTCAGCAAGATTGGGAATGAACCTCATAAGGAAATTGATCTTCCCTATGAAGGACTGTAACTCCTTGATGTTTCTCGGATGTGTAATTTGAAGTATTCCCTCAACCCGCTGTGGGTCTATCTTGATCCCTCTCTCAGATATAATGTGACCAAGAAGTTTACCTTCTTGCAGCCCAAACACAGTTTTATTAGGATTTAAGGACAGACCATACCTTCTACATTTTTCGAAAACTTTCCTCAGATGTTTCAGATGTTCCTCTTCAGTTTTAGAAAAGATAGTCAAGTCATCCAAGTAGATAACTATGAAGTGCCCTATCTCCTCTGAGAAAGCTATATCCATCGATCTCTGGAAGGTAGCTCCAGCGTTCATCAATCCAAAAGGCATTTTCACATACATGAAGGTGCCCCATGGAGTGGTAAAAACCGTCTTGAGTTGATCTTCTGGGAGTACCAATACTTGGTTGTATCTTGAAAATCCATCAAGCAGGGAGATTCTCTTAGAGCCCACTACCTTCTGTAGGATATGTTCCATTCTAGGCAAAGGGTAGTTGTCTTTCAGGGAGGCTCTGTTAAGGTTTCTGAAGTCTATGCATAGTCTGATCTCTCCTGTTTTCTTTCTTATAGCCACTAAGTTTGACACCCAATCAGAAAACCTTACAAGGACTATTATACCTGCATCATACATTTTTTTGATTTCTTTCTCTACTGCAGGCAATTGCTTTGGATTGATCCTACGAAGTTTCTGTCTGAAAGGTTTCTGATTTTCCTTTAGTGGTATCTTGTGTTGTATGATTTTGGTGTCATAGGCCTTTAAGTATTCATAACTCCATGCAAACACATCAATGAATTCCTTGAACAGGTCAATGTATTTTTTCTTCATGTCTGCAGGTATAGACTTAGCCAGTTTTATCATTTTGGGTCTATCTTCAGTGCCTATGCTGCATTCTTGTATATCTGATTCTGCATGTTCTATAGTGGGATTTTTTGCTATGTCATCAAAGTCAAAAAGGTCCTCTAAGGGTGCCAGGCCTCTGGGTATGTTCTTATCTTTGGCCTGCAGCACCTCTACCTCTTCGGTATCTGCATTTTCACATTTTCCGGTTGGATTTCTAGTTTTTTCAGACAAGGTGTTTATTTCTATGTTACAGGGCGTTTCTTGGTCATCTAGGGATTTCTCATTAGGGTAGCTGTCATCAGATTTTGAGTCAGAATCAGAAAATTCAAACTCATTTCTGCCCACCAGGAAATCTTCGATTTGTTTATCTCCTTCAAAGACCTGCCAATATTTTTCATTGTCTGGCACTGCAGGTCTAAACTTGATTTGAACGATGATTTGTTGGTCAGGGGGAGTCTTAGCATATGAACTAGCCAGGCATGCTAATCCGTTTGAAATAATATTTTGACTCCTAGGCACAAGTACCAATTCATATTCAACAAAGGTTTTCAATAAATCTACTGCATCATTCCTGTATGCTCTCAACCTGGGGTGTTTGGTCGTATATTCACCATTCACTTGTTTGATTACTAACTCAGAATCTCCTCTCACAACTATCCTATGGGCTCCTAATTTTTTCAACATATTTAAGCCTAGGATAAGAGCCTCATATTCTGCAATATTGTTTGTGCATTTGAAATGCAGATTCACAGCATGGCTCTCTGCATGATCATTTTCTATGTTACGTAGCCATACCCCTGCCCCAGCAGTTTGCCTAGTACAGGACCCATCGAAATTCATTTCCGACAGGGGTTCGCCATTGTGTTGCATTATGGGGTCTGTACTAGGTTGTGGGTTGTCTTGTTCTTCACGTGGTGTGTTAGTTTGCAGGGTGTGACTAATAGGTTGCCTGCGTTGTGTTTCTGGTTCATTCTGAGTTTCGTCTTCATTGTCCTGCCCATGGTTTTCCTCGTTGTATTCTTCTAGGGTAGCCATTATGCCAAAATCCATGGGCTCTGTATCCTTGCTTGTATTTCTGCATTCAGATTCTGGCTCTTCTAAGGATTGGTCGCTATAAAGAATGAAAGAATCCAGGTCTGTGTGTACAGAGTATAATGGTGAATTTTCAGGTTTCTCGGGGCTTCTGACTAGGAATTTCATCTGGGACTCTCTATACAGTCTTCTTAGTTGGCCAAATATAGGGATAGTGGCATATGAGCCATCCATCTGCATTGTTCCTTACAGTTTAGCTCCCCATGATCTAGATAGCAGCATTCCATATTTAGGTGGCACATCTGCCACCACCACATCCATGACCATACATTTAGCAGGAATCTGGGTCAAGCTCACGCATAAGTTTTTGATTAGGCCTAGGCATTTTACTCTGCTAGAGTCAAATGAATATAAATCTTTGTAGGGACGTGTTATTTCTAGGCCTAGCCTTTCCATCACTACCTTAGGCATTAAATTGTGTGATGCTCCAGAATCATGCATGGCATTGTGGAGTATTTTGTCATGAATGTTGAGACTGATATAAAAAGGTGGAACTACCCCTTCCTGAAACTTTCCCTGAATCTTTGGACCAAACAGGAGGGCAGGTTGATCATCATTCAAATTTACAGTATCATTTTTTTCCCCTAAATTCAATGCTTTCAAAATTTGGCCTTTATATACATTCTGAGTGGCCAGTTCAGATAATGGTACAGAGATTTTGATTTTTGCAATCTCACTCTCTAAATTGAAAGTGCGCTGGGTCTTTAGAGTGCTTAAGTCTGTTTTATTTGCTACTGCCTTAGTAGCTGAATCAGTTTGTGATTTCTCACTATGTACAGGGTTGGGAAAAAATGTATCAGGAGTACTAACTGAAGTGCTAGTACTGCTGGTTGGTTGACTTTGTTTTTCAGTGTCTTGGTTGTCCTTTTCCTTGTGTCTACCAGAACTTTTAGCTGCTGATCTGTTATTTGTAGCAGATGCTTTAGAAGATCTGTCAGGCCTTTTCTTGATGGTTACCTCAGGAGTCTTTGTTTTGGGATTTTCTTGGTTCTTTTTACTCCTAAGTTCATATTGTTCTCTGACCTGTAACATGGCATTTTCAAATCCTAATCTGTAATCCTCAGTTTCTAACCATTCCTTATCCCAGTATGAAGGTGAGGGCTGGTCTTCCCCTGAATCACAGTTAAGGACCGAGTCTTCTGTTTCAAACATGTTTATTCTAGTCCCTTCAGACTCTTCAATGATTCCCTCATCTTCATCTAAATTTTTTTGGAATGGGGGAATAAATTGTTGGTATGCTTATTTTTGTCTGTTGGGAGCATTGTTATTTCTTCTAAAGTTTTGGTTCTGATTTTGGTTCTGGTTTCTGTTCTGATTGCTGATTGTGACAACCATTTTTTCCATCATTTGTTGCAGCTTATCCACTTTTTTAGATAATCTGTCATAGTTTGGGTCTGAAGTGGAAGCTACGGTGTCATCCCTATATGTTACCCTTTTCTCAGCTTTTAATCTTGCCCTTTTTTCCATCAAGTTTACCTCTATGGTTATGGCTCATTTCCGCTTCTCTTCTAATGTGGTGTACTCTTTATCTCTAAGCTCATAGGCCATGTCAGCATCAAATCCATCAGGATATTTGGCCAGGGCCATACCTTGTGGGGGTTTCATGCGTGGGGGGAGAGTATTGTAAATGCTGTTGAATCTAGTGGTGTAATCATGTACACTCTCTCCCACATTCCTCTTAAGGGACATGTATTCTGCTAGGAGCTGGCGAGGGTTTGCTCTCACTTCCCATTTGTCTATGAAGGTTCGATATAATGCAGGGAGATCTTGGATACTGCCAGGGGGTAAGCTTTTAAACCATTTCTTTACATCACCCCCTAGGCTCTGGGCAAAGATCCTCATTTTGATTGCTTCATCATCAATTTCCATATAATCAAAAGAATCCTCCATCTTATTTACATGTTGCTGAGCTGTGATGGATTCTTTAGCATTGAAATGTGGGATTTTTGACTGATAATCATTGGGTAAGGGTAGCAAGGGCTGTGGTAAAACTAAAGGTGCGTACCAAGCTGCCATAATAATGTTTTGATGAGGTATAGGGTTGTCTTGAGCAACTAGTATTTGGCTGATAGGGATATTAGGACCAGTAGAAGTTTGTTGAGTAGATCTAGGGTGGGAGAGCCCCAAGTTTTGAATGAAATGGATATCAGGTGGTGTAGATGGAGGGGTTCCGCTGTCCCTAGTGTGCTGACCACTGTGAGATGGTGTATTGTGAGGCTCAAGGTCTTGCTGGTCTAGGTGATTGAATGACCTAGTTCTTGGTAATCTGTTGGAGGATCTAGGTCAAGGGGAGAAAGTGATAGAGCTGCTAGGTCTTCCGGTGCAGAATTAGCTCTATGGATGTGAGTGGAAATAGTTGGTCTTTTAAGTGTAGGAGCTCCTTTGAGGATACTCTCCGGATTTTCAATTATTTCAGGTGGATCAGGGTTGGGGTGAGCTCTTGTGTGAATGGTTCTAAAAACCAGAATGTTTTTTCTTAGCCAAGCCGCTTAACCCTACTCGTTACTTCTTCTATGGTTAATGTTGTCTCAGAGGCTAGTCTCCCAGTCGAGTCTATTGTAAAACCAAGATAATAAACAGGCCTACTGATCACCAGTGGAGTCTTTTCATTTAGGAGCAATGGAGTCACCAGGTGGAGGGTTTCAAGGTATGTCTAAGGGGTTACACTGTCCACCACAGTGCTCAGGCACTATCACCTTTCAGGAATCTCCTCAAACACAAACTCCAACCAGAGATTGACTGGAAGGGCATTTACCAGATACGCCACTTCCTAAGAAGGTGGGATCCGAAGGCTACCTGGCCCTTTCCAGGCTCTGTCTAAGAGTATAATAGACACTCAATAATGGAGGTCGATTCGAGAAAGGAACACTACTACATTTGGCGGAAATTCTGACACCTGTTTCCGACGCTTTTGACCAAATGTCGGAAATTTTCCCAAATTTTTTCCATCCCGCCCAAAACCGTCGCTATACCGACGTCTATAGAAAAGTGTCGCAATACCGACACTTAAACAAGTGTCGCAATTGTGACGTTTAAAGGAAGACGTCGCAATTGCGACACCATGGCCCAAAGCGTCGCTATTGAGATGACTCTAAACGTCGCAACTGCGACACAATGTCTAGGTGTCGCCATTCCGACGTTTGGAGGCACCGTCCTAATAGCGACGCCTTTTCCGCCGTCGGTATAGCGACAGTTATTTTCGCGCTACATAAAAATACCAAACTTATATGGGTGCTACATAAAAATTCGAAACTTATATGCGCGCTACATAAAAATGATTTTATTGTTTCGTATTTGTCGCAATAGCTACATTAACGTTTGATATCACGCGCGGATTCGCCCTCTGCTCTTGCAGAATAGCATTTTCCCTCAGCATTCGCGCTCAGCTCTTGCAGAACAGCATTTGCCCTCAGCATTCACCCTCAGCGTTCGCCCTCAACTCTTGCAGAACAGCATTCGCCCTCAGCTCTTGCAAAATGGTAAGTTCTTATTGTAGGCCCTTCCTCCTATAGTAGGGTTGAATCTATTTGGGTTTTTTTGGTCAATTCCATTGGATTGTGTTAGGCTGTAGGGTTCTCTGTAGATGTCAAGAGTCAAGATTCAATACCCTCTATTATCTTCATCACCCAATACAAGATTTAAATTTTTCCCAAAGAAACGCTTATTAATTTGGCGGCCATTATTTCTCCCTGCTTTAAAAACCCTACATTTAAATGAAAACAAGCATTGCATTTCAACTACAAAAATCTATTAGTGTTCAAATGTATATGTGTGCTACATTAACGTCTGATGTCACGCGCGCATTCGCCCTCCGCTCTTGCAGAACACCATTCGCCCTCAGCATTCGCCCTCAGCTCTTGCAGAACAGCATTCGCCTTCAGCATTCGCCCTGAGCTCTTGCAGAACATCATTCGCCCTCAGCATTCGCCCTGAGCTCTTGCAGAACAGCATTCGCCCTCAGCGTTCGCCCTCAGCTCTTGCAGAACAGCATTCGCCCTCAGCTCTTGCAAAATGGTAAGTTCTTACTGCAGGCCCTTCCTCCTATAGTAGGGTTGAATCTATTTGGGTTTTTTTGGTCAATTCCATTGGATTGTGTTAGGCTGTAGGGTTCTCTCTAGATGTCAAGAATCAAGATTCAATACCCTCTGTTATCTTCATCACCCAATACAAGATTTAAATTTTTCCCAAAGAAACGCTTATTAATTTGGCAGCCATTATTTCTCCCTGCTTTAAAAACCCTACATTTAAATAAAAACAAGCATTGCATTTCAACTACAAAAATCTATTAGTGTTCAAATGTACATGTGTGCTACATTAACGTCTGATATCACGCCTTTGCTTGTTCGCCCTCAGCTCTTCTGTTTCATTAGCCCTCAGCTCTTGAGAACAAAATTACCCAGAGCCTGCACAGGCATTCACCCCTCGGCATTCTCCCCGAGCTCTGCGAAACATTTATTCGCCACCCGGATTAGCCCTCGGCTCTTTCGAACGACGTGCGCCACGCGACCCGCCTCGACTCTTGCGGAAACGACATTTGCCTCGACGTGCGCCCACTGCATTGCTCGGCTGTACGAGAACAGCTTGTTGCGCCCTGGCGTTCGCCCTCAGCTCTTGCAGAACAGCATTCGCCCTTAGCTCTTGCAAAATGGTAAGTTCTTACTGCAGGCCCTTCCTCCTATAGTAGGGTTGACTCTATTTGGGTTTTTTGGTCAATTCTATTGGATTGTGTTAGGCTGTATGGTTCTCTCTAGATGTCAAGAATCAAGATTCAATACCCTCTATTATCTTCATCACCCAATACAAGATTTAAATTTTTCCCAAAGAAAAGCTTATTAATTTGGCAGCCATTATTTCTCCCTGCTTTAAAAACCCTACATTTAAATGAAAACAAGCATTGCATTTCAACTACAAAAATCTATTAGTGTTCAAATGGACATGTGTGCATCACTTGTGTAGGGTATTCCTTTTCCACTTTCACATTATCCAAGAATGTGTGCAGTATAGTTCATATTTTTTGTGATTTAGATTATCTTGAAAAAGGAAAGGTAAATTATTTCCCATGAAAAAGAAGGTTTTCCCTTTTTATAGGTTGTTTGGACTTACGTGGAAAAATTTATGGTATGCCTTTCATATTATGTAGTTTAAATTTGAATTAACAGATTATTCTACATGAAAATATAATTACCTGTGTGATGTCCTTCATCACTAATTAAAATTATAGGCTTTCAATTTCCTAGACTCTAACTCATCTGATGCTAAATTCTAGGTTCTCATTGGTGGATCACTCTTCCATTGATTTCCTTTCCCTCTGGATCTTGTCATACTTTAAAAGTCATCAATGATACATATATTATTTCAGGTATCCCAAAAGGCTTTATAGTAGAACATATTGTAAAGTTTTTTTGACACTTGAGGATTCTTTTTAGAACTGCAACGTGGTCTATGCTATCGAGTTATATATCAAGCAACTTGTCCTTAATAACCACACTATGAGGTAGGTTCAACCAGTTTGAACTTGTTGGGACATAGCATATGAAGTTGTGTGATGGGTCCATATCACAGGTCTATTATGGTGAAAAAAGTGAAGACACGTAATGATAGTTATTATGTTAACATTACTGGAAACATTTTTGAAATTATCCATGCTATCAAGATGTCAAAATTCCAGGCATTAGGTGTCAATACTCGTAGCTAATAGATAATAATAATAATATAAAAAAATCACAACTTTATTCTTGAAATATGATTGTTACACATTGGTAACCTAGTTGATGAGTTACTATCACCCAAAGATTGCAAAACAAACTTAAAATATAAATTAAACCAACATGAGAATCCAACTAAGGGTTTCTCGACAAAATCATGCCATAACCTGGCATTTTGAAACCCAAATTTGAATCCATCATAAGTAATACAATGCAAACTGAGATGGATTTTCAATGCATGTTTGCATGCTACCCTTATTCTCTGTCTAGATATCATTTTTTAAATGGAACCATTAGTCAAGCCCACAGTCCTTTTTATGTGAAAAATTTCAGCTCTATTTGAGCTCTTTTTTGCTCCACCACCTCCATAAACCAGTGTTACACGGGTCTCGCCCCCCCACCTAGGGGTCTAGATTCCTCGCCCCCTCGCGCTCCGGGGTCTTGGGGACTTCTAGGGGATGTTTCCCTCACGCCCCCTCACGTCCCCTCACCGCCCCTTTTAGTTTATGGTTTCGTGTTAAAAGTTGATGTGCCACTTGGCATATTTGAGAATCCAAGTGATTCTGATTCAGATGGTGACATGGTTGATCTTGATATATTCGTGCAGAAGTTGGATGCAGAGACTAGTGGGGCATTAACTTGAGCATTTATGCTCATTTATCATTATGATGATATCATTTGATATTCATATGTTATGTTTTATGTTTTATGTTTCAGACATAACTCATTTGCGTTTAAGTTTTATGTTTCAGACTTGAGTTGTAAACTTCAGTTTAAACTCTATTTTGAATCTTGATATAATATGTCATATGATATCTTAAACTTTATTTTCATTGTACATTGTTAGTAGTTACATTAATGATTATAGTTACAAACTTACAAAATTACATGCATGATTGTATGATGTATGTTTTAACTTTTAACTTTTAAATTTGTTTCAATTATATGATTCATCATTCATCGATTTGTAATTTTATCATTTATGATTTATCTTTCATGATGCAAGTGTATGATGACTGTATATGCATTCCTTGCAAAAATATAGTTACATTTTAAATATTAAATTTTATAATTTTTATGACCCCGACGTCCCCCCACGTTTCCTGAAAATTGGTAGGGAGCTTTTGCATAGGCCGCTCCCGCGCTCCCTCGTCCCCTCGCTCCCACCTCCAGGGGACTTGGTGGAACATTGCCATAAACATATGCAAACATATATCATGATCTTGGAATTTCATTACATATGTATGTGCCAATGTTCCATAATCATGCCCCATCATCAATTTAAGAAATTTCCATTGAATATCAAATTATGGAGGGGGGGAACTTTTTGCTGCAACATTTGGCTCAAAATCAGGGACCATCTCCGTATGAGGTGAACGAGAACTATAGATATTTGAAGAAGTAGATTAGTGCCTTTTCCTCTGGCCATGGAGTCATATACAGTCATCCATCACAAAAATTTGTCTTTGTTCATTCTCACCTTGAAATTTGCAAAAAATCATGCCCTAATTGAAACGACACTAAATTTGAAAGATATAATAAAAATGCAAGCTAGAAGTGCCCTATTAATACAAAGGGAAAACCTTCCTACCTACCCTAACTAAGATAAATTTTGATTGAATAGGAAACATGATATTTCCTATGGAGTTGAACCAACAACTTGTTAAATGTATGGGACTAAATCATGCATTTGATTTCCAGGGAAACATGCGCATGAAGAGAAAAAGTGCAGAATTAATGGAAAATCCATACATACCACTTATAAAAACTACACCGAAAGGTCAAAAAATACTTAAGGCCTTAACTTAATTTGAATCCAAAAATGACAAAACAGGATTAGTGAAAACACGAGAGTGGTGTGCGTGAACAACATAAATAAAAAGTGAAGATACCTTTCCCCAAGATGCCTTTGTCACCGTTGTATGAAAACATGTTTTCCTTTCCCTTTATACATGCAAGTGAATACATTATAGGTATGGTGTTTTCCCAGAATAGGAGAAGCCTACTTAAATATATCATTTGTGGATTGAATGTTTGGGTGCCTTAATGTGCAATGACATGTTTCCAGGACTGAATTCAATGCAAGACATATTTGAAACTCTAACTCTGTCTTCCGGTGTCTTATTAGAAATTATTTCAGTTTTCATTTTCTGTTTTCAAGTTAGATATTGTTTTCAAGTTTTTACATTTATAATTTTATTGCAATGTGACGACGTCGAGCTTGATCACGGGAACCAGCAGAGACAGGATGATCGGAAAGAGACGGAAGAGCATGCCATTTGACATTGCTCTATCTTTAGGTATTTTGGTGTTACATAATTGAAATATGCTAACTTTGCATTTCCAAATATGCGTTACATAGCCACTGGTACACTTGATGATTCCCTCTTTTGAGGAAGGCTTTCTTCATCCTACTCAGTGTTGTTGTTACAAAAAAAATACGAGATAAAGATCGAATTTAATGCTGATAGATGCGCCTCAAACACACAGCAGAGAGGATACAACATCTTATGAGGCAGCTAGAAAGATATCAGGTAATAATAAAAAGTCAAAAGGATATTTTTTTTGTTCTGCATGAGATGAATTGTGATAGTTTGATTTTTAATTTTACATTGACTAAACTAACAAAAAGTTCTTTTGTATGTAGCGTTTTCTGGCATTTGCTGAACCTGGTGTTGGTGGTAGTGGGACACAAGGGCAAGAGATTTCCCAACAACCCTCTTGTACACCTTCTACTCCTTTAGGTGCCAGCCAAGAAACACACCCTGCCCAAGCAGACACCCAGCCAACCACTGAACGTGTTGGCAATGATGAGGCTAATATGGCCAACTACATTATTGCGTTTCCTGGAGCTACACGTGTCAGCTCCACAGGGACCATTAATGGCACGTTGTTGGTGAACGATGAGGGTGTCCCTATAAAGCATGTACAATTCCCAGGTAAATTTTAATATTTTAACTATTTCATGTACTTTATCTAAAACATGTTTATCATGATTTTTATTTTTAAATTAATGATAATATCTTCTTTTTCTTTTGGTTTTATTCTGTGTAGGAAACAATGAGTTCTACAGGATTCTGGAGAGCCATGCGTTGGTAATTTTTGGCCCAACCATACGTACAGGGTGGAATTCCCAGAATTCCAACCTGAAAAAAAAACTTCTAGATTATCTAGAAGCCCTTTTTGGGGTCGGCACATTTGACAGAAAAGCGGTGGCTCAGGTAGCCGGCAAATATTTGAAATATACCAGGGACACCTATAGGATGCAATTGCAATTTAACCCTAGATATGAGCGTCCTCTCGTAGTTTCAGAGAGTGAGTGGAGAGCACTCATCCATGACGGAAAAGAGAAAAGGGCAAAGAAAGAAGGAAAAATGCCAACTGGACCCGCAAGGTAAATTACAACTTTAATTCTATAGCTTTAATTTTCTTTATGTCTAAAATAAAAGTGTGCTACGTCATATCTGACTTCAATCTTTTGATGCTAGGTTGCCTGACACCTCAAAGGCAACCAAAGCTAGAATTGAGAAAAAGGGCCATCACAAGCTCGGCCAGGGTGGCTACTTGAAATTAGCTGCAAGAATTGTAATTAAGTAGCTAAACATCTTATAATTAATTGTATCGCCTTCCAACGTTTTTGTAATCCTATCAGATATGATTAAAAATGCACAATCATATGTAATGTAGGGTGATGACTTCGGAACAGAAACTACAGAGGAAGATAAAAATATCGCTTTCCGTTTTGGCTATCAAGCTGTAGTTGAACGTCGCAGAAGCTTGGGGCAGGTCCCAAGATCTAGAATGCCTGATAAGGTAAAACATTAACCTTTCAATATTTTGTTTTCGTCCATAAATTTAATGTCTAACAACTTTGTTTAAATCAGGGGAGCAGCACTACCGACGAGGCAAATAACCCAGTTTTAGAGCCAGATGTAGATGATCCTCTCGTGCAACCTGATCATTGTAGTGGGGACAAGGCCGACAATGCTGCTATCAGTGAGGGCCGTGACGGTAATTAATTTCCACTTATAATGTTTTCTAGTATACAGCGATGATTGTCCTTATAACGTTTTTTGTTTTAAGTCGAGAGAATGTTTCCCACTTGAGGATCTTACACGAGAGAGGAAGCGGGAACAACGATCCCAACGACAAGGCGGTGCACCAGGTAAATAATCTCATTGCAATTTTTTTATTAATATTACCGAACTAGTTCAGTATTTAAGCGTAATTAAAATTTATGTGCTCTTTGTTTTGGAGAGGCTGATAGATCAGCTGGATGCCGCTGAACATCGTGACAATGCAACTAGGTCGGTGGCGACAACTGGTTGCACACCAGAGTAAATATCTCAGCTACAATTTTTTATTAATATTCCCGAACTAGTTCAATGATATTTAAAAATGACATTAAAATTTAATAGAGACTGTTTTGTGGCGATGCCAGAGCATTTGGATGAACGGACATCATTAATCTGCCTTCGTCGTGGTGCGGGTTGAAAGGCACGAAACAGGAGCAGAGCACGATGATATTGATGATGTAATTAGGAACTTTAAAAATAGGAAGAAGAAAAAGAAAATTTGACAATGTAAAATATTGTATTATTATAAGACAAACGTTACCATACTTGGAACGTTTTTTGCGTTATATAAAAAAACTCATTTATCATACTATTTTTATGTCAAGCATTAATTGCAATGTTTCCTTGTGTACTTTTTGTTGAATTTTTTTTTTATTAGTTATTGAATATTTTTTTTTATGCTCATGAAAGTAAAAAATGAAATATAGATTGGGTATTGGGGAATTGAGAGTGATGTGAGGGGGGGGGAGGGGCCATAAGAGCTTCCACCTTCACGTGGATGGCCCTGTTTAGTAGAGAATAATTTATTGGAGCGATTTAATCTTGGAGCAAACCTCCCTTGATCCAGCGTAGCAACAAAAAAGTCACTGTTGACTTAGTTGCTACTCTTTCAGATCGTGGGAGGCTTGTTCCAAGTTCATGCGACTCAATAAATTGTTCTTGAAACGAAGAGGAGCTTATTTAGGTATGTTTTGACATTTTCAACATATGTTCTAACATTATCATAAGAATGCATCTTAGAGTAAAAAATACTACATCAATTACTTGTATTTATTGTATAGATAATGATGGATTTTGATTGACTTGGCAATGCAAGTACAAATCCTCTTGCATCATGAGCAATACAGCTTGTCAACCAGGGTCATGTCCAGGATATTTTTGCTTGTGCGCTTGACCAGGTTCGTAATGTCACATTTTGTAAGTTCCTTTACAGTTCATAATTCAATATTAAGCTTGTTCATGATTATTATCTAGGTTTTTGTATGTGTTTTTTCATCTATTTGATTGTAAGCAACTCTGCATGTTTCCTATTGTTCACTATGATTTCTCCCATTACCACTCCCGGGATGAATCCGACTTTATTTTTACATAGGTTACTTTATTGTTACTATGATTTCTCCATTTACGATTTCATAGGTTACATCATATAAAGTTGTCAATCTCAGGTTGGTGATGAGCTTTAGTTCTCCAAATTTGGGGCTTTTCTGATATTTTCTCCCTCATGTCATTCCTGCATCACCTCGTTGTTTAAGCATGCCAATTGTCTACCACTTGTACCAATTGGCACATGTCAATCTCTGAGTGGTGCCACATTTCACCTATTTTCAGTGAGAGTTTAGGGTTTCTCTAACATAGCTTCGGAAATCCGATTGAGTGCCTGCTTGAATATTGTCACATAATACTTATGGTTTGGATTGATGAGCATGTTCTGAATGGTTGGTTGATTCATAAGAACCACCATAAATCTCCCTTCCTCTAACACACAGAAAATAAAAATTTCTTTGACAGGAGACAGAGTTTCAATACTTTGAAAACAAACTTCTATTCCCTTCAATAACTCAAAAAAAAACTATTACACTACTTCCTCACTGAGAGGGATTACAAAATTATGACTGCTACAAAACGCAGTGCATAAAACCAACTCACTGTCTATTCAAAACAAACATACTCTATCTCTAAAACACTCTGCTGTGTTTTTCCCTTTCGCACTGCTGTGCATACACACTTAAAAAGTTACACTCAGTCTTTCACTTTTTACACACTGCTGTGTAATAAAAAATTTACGTACTGTCTATAAAAAAAACTACCAAGCTTTTTGACCTTTTTATTTTTATATGCCGTAACATATAAAACATATTATAATAAACCCTCTTTTCAAAAAAATAAAATTAAAACTAAATTCTATAGCCCACCTTTCATTTCGCATATGATATATATATAACATATGTTTAAAACATATGTATATATTAAACTATCAAAACATTAAAGAACCCTTTCCGTCGGACTTCAAAAGTCTAAATAGATTGAATTTCAAACCAAATTCGTGTTCCAAAATGGGATGCTGACGTCTGCCTAATTCGTAACGTGAATTCTCAATCCATTGTGCCCTATAAAAAATTCGGGTCCGGTTTTCAGGTTTTCAGATTCCCTTCAATTTCATGCGATCCAATATTAATGCTCCACGTGTCCTCCTTTTGAATTTACAAAACTGTCGGGTAAATTTCTGTTTGTTTAATTTCTGGTTGGTGAATTGCGTTAATGCTGGTTGTTGTGTTTAAATACAATCCTGTACAGAAATATGGCTGCGGCCGTCTACAAAAAAAAACTTGCAGGAATTTTAAATGCTGAATTAAATTTCTGGATGGCATGCAAGCAACCTCCAAAAAAAAATGTTGCTGCTGCATCCGTCCTTCTGCTGCAGCAGTTGAAGTTAAAATTCAAAAGCACAGGGTTTAATAAGTGAGGGTGTAAAGGTAACTTTTTGTCGATAGTACTGGATTAAGATCATCTATTCATTTTTGTAGGGTCTTATGGTGTTTGGTTTTTTTAGTTTTGGGTTGGGCTTATTGAGTCTAAGATAGTTTTTGAGTGAAAAAATTGCTATCAGGTATTAAAAAATTTTAGTTCTTTTGTCAAAATTTATGAGCTTGTTAGGAAATACAAAACTGACAATGGTTGTATCTTAAATTTGTGGAAAATAATTTGAAATGAAACCTTTTTGTTTAGGTTGTTGCAGCAGGTGCAAACCCCATTCAAATTACTAGGGGAATTGACAAGACAATAAAGGCCCTTGTTTCGGAACTCAAAATTTGTCAAAGGAGGTAAACGCTTGCCTTTTGAGTAGGCTGGTTTTCCTTTTTGCTGATGGTTTGGTGTATCTAATTGAATTAGTTGCCTAAGGTATTTTGGTTGCAAACTCCTTTTCATTTTTCATACAGTATTGGCCTTGTGGAATACATTTGATTGTGTGGTCTTGTTAGATCTACAACATTTGTAGTTGTTTAGTCTTATGGCCGAGGTGCACTTTTATTATGGAAATAGTTGATACAATATTGTCATTTAATCCTTACTGCAGGGTAGCATGTTGAGAAGTTTCTTGTGAAACATTTGGTATTCAAAATGACACTTGATCCTATACAGCATCATGCACTTGACTTTAAAATTCATATTCAAAGTGTGCCAGACAATTCTTGCAAATTTCAAATATTTATGTTGTTTTAAACCATTATCTTTTTCATGTATTGGATGCTGAAAATGTGAAAAAGACTTTGGTATGAAACCAACTGGTGAATAATTTCCAGCAAAACAACCACTTCCAAGACATGATTTAGAAGTAGAACATATGTACTTATGAAGCATAGAAAGATATCCTTGATGCATTGTCAATGTTTGGCTAGGGTTATTTTGGAGAAAATAACTCCTTATTCCTAGAATAGTGATCTTCAATACAAGTAAATGCCAGAGAAGAGAGATCATCGTGTGACGCAACAAAACTGAAATTGGACCCCTAAGGAGAGCTCGTGTGTCTAAAATCGCTCTGTC
Organism: Pinus albicaulis; assembly: GCA_034641835.2. Classification (NCBI taxonomy): domain Eukaryota; kingdom Viridiplantae; phylum Streptophyta; class Pinopsida; order Pinales; family Pinaceae; genus Pinus; species Pinus albicaulis. The sequence goes on along the minus strand of CM076582.1, from coordinate 1,153,755,075 downwards.
AGCATTTTCCCTTGGTTTACCCCGTTCTTTTCCTCCAGCCTGAGTCTTAATTGACTTCTTCTTTCTTCGGGTTTATTTATCAAATTCGTAAAATTTGATAAATAAATACTATCCACAATGGTTGGACTTTAATTTATATTCCCGACTTTATATTATCTCCAATCCTTATAACCAATGTTTAACTTTCAACACTTTGTATTTATATTCCACGTTTCTTTTTAAATAAATAACTTGTAATGAACTTTCGGCTCTATATTTCACCACCCAGCCTTACAACAATCACGCTCCAGACTTATGCTAATTATCCGCCAATCGTTTAATTAAGCAATTTCATTATACTCCGGCCCCACCTATATATATCAATAACCAATCAAACACTCGTATCGTACCTGGCTATCCTCCGCACACCTTAGTTAACCTCAGGGCAAGTTCAACGTGCGACCACCGTCCGATGGCCCTTCTCCAAATCAACGACTCTTGGCAATTTCGCTCGGCTTCCAACGTCGGGCTTTAACGTGCGATGGCGTGGGTTAAACGGTTGTTTTCCGGGGTCACTTTGCCACGTGTCACATTCCCTATGGAATCGCTCGCGAATAGGAAATACCGCCTACTCCGCAAAAGCGGTGCGATATGGGCAACCAGCTTTTGTGATTCCGCTCGTGGTTTTGGTAGAGGGCTTGACCACGGGTGCATGTCTAGTTCCGCTATCCTTTTGTTTGTTAACTCATGTCCAATCCTCGGGTCAGGTTCCGAAAGCACAACAATTTTGTCTCTTTATTAAGCGGGATTTTAATATGTGTATTATCAAAGAAAAACAACACAAATTTTATAAGAAAATTGTTCAAAAGTCGAGCCCGCCGGACTTCAAACGGCGATAAACCATAATTCAAACCAAATTCGCGTTCCAAAGAAATAGCACAAATGAAGCGATTTTGTGGCCAATTTCTATCAAGTAAGCCCTAATATTTCTGGTCAGTTTCCAATGACAGGCTCAGTCAGCTCAATCAATTTAAACCTTGCGTGTCCTCAATAACACCTTTGCTCGGGTTGCAGTGCATTCGATAGCGTTTAAGGTGATGGGACATGGATATGGCGATTTCATATCATTCGCATTAACATTTAACGCTGTTCAATTAAGTTTTCACATCAAATCTACATTAATTAATTTTTAACACTGTTCAAGATCGGACCTCCACTCCTCTGAGCGATTCCGCACGCTCCAATTTGATCCGGCCTTCGGCTCTCATTATTAATGATCATAGATTCATTATGACGGGCGTCCTTTGATTGCATTGCAGACGGGTCGACATACAAAATGGCGTTTAGCCATGGTTTTTCAGACAAGCCGGTTGCTGGATTACACTGCCTGGTAACTGTCACGATAAGGAGAAGTGGCCAGCGGAACTTCTGCCTAGACTTTGCTGCATATTTCCATTTCTCTCGGTTCTGTCTCTGTCTGTCTTCCTCTGTTAATTGGAATTATGCTTCTTCGTCTCTTGTGCCCACTGCGCCTGCGCCTGAGATTGCACCCATGCCTCGGGTGCGTCATAGGATGCGTTGCCGCAGGGGGAGCACTAGAGGTCAATCCCGGCGCGCTCCCTCCAGCACCTCAACAGAGATGACTTCCGGCCAGTCCAGTGATTATTACTTGGGTCGATATCCAAATACTAGGAGTGGGCGGGGTCGGCTTGTAGCATCTGGCCACCGTATGGATTCCCCTGCTCTTGGCTTCCCCACCGCTAGTTCACCTTCCCCCACGACGCGCACTGCACAATTTTCCTTTGATTTCACTCTCAACCGCCCGCGAATCACAGCTGTAGTCGCTGTGGTCTTCCGTGAGGAGGCCCAAACGGAGGAAGAATGCACCCGTCCGGTGGGTCTGAGCTCGGAAAAAGCCGGCCAGCATTCGAGCCTTCAGGAGGGGAGCCGTGGCATGCATGTGGAGGTAGCACCTAGCAATCCTGGACCTTCCGAAGGATGGTGCCGAATCGTGGAGGAACCAGCGGAGGAGTAGTTTGGTTAATTTGTTTTTCTTGCTTAGCAGGCCCAGTTAATTGGGCTGCTTTTAGTTTATTTTACTGTGCTGGACCTTTAAGTAATATTTTTGAATTCTATAAATTAAACGTTCAAGACTGGTTTCCCCGTATGAGGGCAGTCTTCTTAATTTTTTGATTTTTTGATGACAAATTTTCCATGAGTATGGCCAGGCAATGTTTTTGACTTCGGTGTAATTTTATTCGCAATGTTAATAGATTAAATTTACTTAGAATTCTCACATGATTAGCATTTTTCTTGATCTGTTCAAGGATTTTGGGTACTTTAATTTGTATTTAGCACAATGGACGTCGGTACTCTATCTGTTGCTTTACTGTTCTACATACTACTATTTCACTTTCTTATAGATGCCTCGGGCATATTTGAATGCTTTCTCAGATTGTCGATAATCTCCATGTGGACCGTTCTTGGATTTTATATCATGTCCCTATATGTGACATGGGGTATTTTTCTATCATTGTCTGGGGTGGGACTTCCACTTTTCTGGATGGATATTTGGGTTCCAATCTTCAGATGTGAAAATGTAATGACTTCATGGACTGTTTTACTTCATATAATATATTCAAAATAGCATTTTTCTCTTCTGAAAAAAAAATGATTAATGTTTATCATTCTGCCTTCAAAACTAGCGATGCTGGTCTATGTTGCTGGTTTATTGATATGGTCTGATGGTCTTTTTTATATTTTGGACATATCACACTCCTCACATGATTAGCGTTTTTCTCTGTTCAAGGATTTTGGGTACTTTAATTTGTATTTGGAACAATGGACGTCGGTACGTACTCTATCTTTTGCTTTACTATTCTACATACTGCTATTTCACTTTCTTATAGATGCCTCGGGCATATTTGGATGCTTTCTCAGATTGTCGATAATCTCCATGTGGACCGTTACTGGGTTTTATATCAAGTCGTTGTATGTGACATGAGGTATTTTTCTATCATTGTCTGGGGTGGGACTTCCACTTTTCTGGATGGATATTTGGGTTCCAATCTTAAGATGTGAAAATGTAATGACTTCATGGACTGTTTTACTTCATACAATATATTCAAAACATCGTTTTTCTCTTGTGAAAAAAAAAATGATTAATGTTTATCACTCTGCCTTCAAAACTAGCGATGCTGGTCTATGTTGCTGGTTTATTGATATGGTCTGATGGTCTTTTTATATTTTGGACATATCACACTCCTCACATGATTCGCGTTTTTCTCTGTTGCGGGATTTTGGGTACTTTAATTTGTATTTGGAGCAATGGACGTTGGTACTCTATCTGTTGCTTTACTATTCTACATACTGCTATTTCACTTTCTTATAGATGCCTCGGGCATATTTGGATGCTTTCTCAGATTGTCGATAATCTCCATGTGGACCGTTACTGGGTTTTATATCATGTCCCTGTATGTGACATGGGGCATTTTTCTATCATTGTCTAGGGTGGGACTTCCACTTTTCTGGATGGATATTTGGGTTCCAATCTTCAGATGTGAAAATGTAATAAATTCATGGACTGTTTTACTTCATATAATATATTCAAAACAACATTTTTTGTCTTGTGAAAAAAATGATTAATGTTTATCACTCTGCCTTCAAAACTAGCGATGCTGGTCTATGTTGCTGGTTTATTGATATGGTCTGATGGTCTTTTTATATTTTGGACATATCACACTCCTCACATGATTATGATTAGCGTTTTTCTCTGTTGCAGGGTTTTGGGTACTTTAATTTGTGTTTGGAACAATGGACGTC